>JAOXJJ010000195.1:6965129-6980044 GCA_025769935.1 Phoenix roebelenii
CTATTTTTGTTTTTATTTTTGAAAAATACGGTGGTAATGCCACACCTAAGTTTTTATCAAGAGCAAGTCCTTGAGTATTGGTTCCAACCACAGGACCCAACTCTTGTTGGCTCTTTCGCATTTGGAAATTTGTGTGCACATCCATATAACAAGCAGTATATTTAAGAGAAAATCCGGACCTCAAGCAGCACAATTCCACCTCTTCTTCTTTTTTTTTTTCGCTTTTTCCGGGTAACATGGGAGGCCCGAGGGCCTAAAAACAAAGAAAATATATTACGACCGACAACTATGCTTGAGCCTAGTTCCAATGCCTAAAGAAAATATATAAATTCCACCTAGCTCCAATGCCTTAAGAGAATGACCAATCGACCTACAAACCGATGGTGAAGGATTTCATTTTAACAGAGCATCAGCCAAATGGAAACAAACCGTAGTCCCATAGATCCATCCTACAGTCATTAGAAGCCTGCAAGCAATTACTGTCACACTCGCAAACCTACTAACCTGGAGAACTTGGGGGCGCATCCACGACGTCCTTCCCTTCCATCTGGACGCACAGCGCCTTCCCCTCCGTCATCTCCAACGTCTCCTTCTTGTAGTTGTACATGATCGAAACCCAGATGAAGACCACCAGATTGATCACTGAGAAAGCCGTCAGAAATCCATAGTAGTAGTCCAGGTGCGAGTCGTTCAAGTTGTTCCCGATCCAGCTCTTCCCTCCACCTCTCCTCGTCAACTTATCGACGACGGTCACCAAAAGGCTGTTGAGAAAGTTGCCGACGCCGATCCCGCTAGTAAAGAACGTCGTCCCCAAGCTCTGCATGTCCTCTGGGGACTGATCATAGAAGAATTCCAGCAATCCGACGGCGTTGAAGACGTCGCCAACCCCTAGCAAGATGTACTGAGGCAGCAGCCAGAAGATGCTCATGGGCACGATGTCTTTGGGGCCATTCATACCGTGCGACTTAATGACATGCATTCGTTTGAGCTCGACGAGGGAGGCAACAATTGTGACGAGAACCTGGAAGCCAAACCCGATGCCGAGCCGCTGCAGGAGGGTGATGCCTCGGGGGTTCCCGGTGCGGCGCTGCATGAAGGGGACGAAGTAGCGGTCGTATATGGGAATGGAGAGGAGCATGGAAATGATGATGAAGCTCCCGAGAGATGCGGCGGGGATCTGGAAGCCATGGCCGAGGCCTCGGTGCAGGGTGGTGCCTTGTTTGACGAAGAGGGTGCCGACCTGGGCCGTGATGATGTTGGGGATGAGGGTGGCGAGCCAGATGATGCTCATGCCAAACACCAGCTTGGTCTCTTCCACTTGGGTCACCGTGCAGGCTTTGGTCCCTTCCTTCAATGCTGCTTTGTCTAGAAACCTATAAACTTCATGATCACTAACAGGGTGATGAAGTGAGCCTTATTGAAGTCCTCTAGACATGCCCATGAATCTTGCCACTTACTACAAATAAAATGCAATGCTGTATACTTCTATGGGGGTTGGGTTGCCTTCATGCCATCAATATTCCCGGCTTGAAGAACTTAAGACTTAGGCTTGCACATTAAGGTCACGGCCAGGCTAGTCAAGTCCTAGGTGATTTTAGACTCGGATTAGGCTTCTACTTCCGTAGAAAGTAATTAGAGATTTCTTTTTGAAAAAAACCATTAAAGAGAGGACTGGCTTTCTTTTTTTTCTTTTTTTTTTTGAGGGTGTGTACATAGCAGGGTGTATTTTTCGTGCGATAGAATGATTAACCTTTCTTTGCGTGAATTCACCGTTGGATCATCAGTTGCTTGCATTGATATCTATTTGAACAAATGAATGATGGATATCCAAGCGCTTTTTGATCTATGCGGTGGGTGATCCAGTGGTGTTTTCCTGCAAAGAAAGGTTAATCATTCTTTTGCGCTAAAGATACAGTTTGCTTGAGTCTTTGTCATGATACTCCAGTCAAAGACATGGCCGAAGCCCAGGCCCAATAAATTAGTCATTGGTAAGGCTTAAGTGAACTCGGCCTAGAGAATATCAATTGGGTTCAATACTCATCCGACTATCCGATGGGTCAGTACAGCACCAGTCTTTGGTCTCATGCCAAGCTCTAGAAAAAGTTTTTTACAGATGGCTCAGTGAGTATAATGTAAATTCGCTTGATATACTTCATAGGTTAGGCCTTTCTTTTCTTTTCCTTTTCACTCTCCAATGCTGTCAGGCAAGAATCTTTATGAATGTCGTGGCTTTCAAATTTGTGGGAGAGGATGTTCTTTAAAAAAAAAAAAAAGCTGTACATTTTATACGAAGAATTACTTTCAAATAAGAATCTTTCGCAAGTGTCTTAGGCATTGCTCTTTCTAAAATGTTGTAAAATTTGATTTGATTCTGCTTAAGTTTCAAGCAAACAACTGCAGTCGTTTCTCATGATTACGTTCTCCACTAGTCCCCACAGGTCGGCCACCGGAAAGCGCCGTTTTATTCTCCATTAACACCCTACTATACCCACCCACCAACCTATCCGACGTAGCAGAATATTGGTGCAATTCAGGTTGGGCTTCGCCCATTAATGGGGAACCACGTCCTTGCTTTTTTCCACATACTTCCGAACTCAACGTCAACTATCACCGTTCAGGTGTCAAATTATTACGCAATAAAATTTATTAGATGAACCAGATCCACGACGAACCTGTGATAAAATGTATCCATTTAATAATAATTTTATCTTAAGATGAAATAAATCCATCTGAAATAATTTTATCTTATGTCCTCAGTAAATCTGATCCATCTCATGCAGCCCATCTCAATTTGCTGCTGCAGGCTGTACTATATTCAGCACAGTCCAATTCTCGGACACCACGAACACGGAACAGCCTTACTTCGAAAATCCATGGTGCAACCATTTGGGTAGCAACTGAGTAAATCCAAGGGTTTTCTACGTGACAGAATTAGTACGTTAATATACCAAAGCTTAGAGTTGCCCGCTCCGAGCAAAGTATGAGAGCTTAGTTACCTGAAAGCTGAAGTGTGATGTACTCGCCGCTTTCCGGCGATCATATAATGCTGCGGCTCGAGCTCGTAGAGCGCCGCCGGGTCATCAGGTAGCTCAAACCCTCGATTAGCGAAAGCGGTAGAACAAACTTTAAAAATCTCCTTCGCTGGGCTCTCTGTCCTCCTAACCTTGTGCCTATAATTTGGCGTGCCAAAGTAGAAGATGAGGAGGGAGACCATGAGCCCGCCGGTGGGGATGCCGTACCCCACGCCCCACCCCAAGTTCTCCTGGATGTACACGAGGCCGAGGGTGGCGATGAGGGCCCCCATGAAGGTACTGAACATCCACCAGTTGAAGAAGGACAGCTTTAGCTTCTTCTCGTCGGGGTCGAAGTCATCAAACTGGTCCGCGCCGAATGTGGATATGTTGGGCTTGGTCCCCCCAGCTCCGATGGAAATGACGTAGAGTGATGCAAAGAAGAAGGCGATCTGAGATGGCGTCGCCTTGCTGCAGACCCCATGGGTGCAAGTTGGCCTCAGAGACTTGAGGGAGACCGCCATTGTCAAGAGGACCATGCCCTGCGGCAGCAGAAGGAAGAGGGTGTAAAGGTGTTGCAGCAAAACGCGGCCCACATACCATTAAGATAAAGTGGCAGTACTACATGGGTCAGCAGAGATCATCGACGTACTGCTCGCCAAATTATCTTTCCATTATTAAGGATTCCACAGCCTTTGGAGGCCTGATTACACTAGAAGAAGGAAAAGGAATAAAACCAAACTGAAGTTTATGTGATACTAATTCTAAAACTTATTTTCTAGTTGGTGGTTCGTTGTGTTTTCTTATCACGGGTGTCCTTTTCTATACATGTCATTAATTGACCAAGGTCTATCATGTTTCCCTGATGATGAAGCAACTGTAGGCCCTAGCCGTGTTGGGGTAGGTTGGCTTTCCCCGTCACCAAGCTGGTGGGTGGAAGGAAAGTAACTCCGGGGAATGAGACAACTGATATGAGGATTGGGTTCATCACTCCCTTCTCTTTCAAAATTAAATCATAATGAATGTGCGAACCAGAACAAACTCGTGCATTTTCCATCTCCAATCAGGCATTCTAGTTGCCATCCAAATCATAGGCCCGTCCTCCCACAACAAAAATAAATAAATAATAAAAAAAATTACTCCCTGTGATGTCACCTAGCTTCCTGTCACACTCCAACCTTCACCAGCCGATGATGAAGCATACATGTTCTTATTACACCATGCTTAATTATTTCCTTGAATTGGAATTATGGTTGCAATTATCACTTACTGAGACGTAGATGAGAGCCGAAATTGTGAAGGTCCAGAACCGGCCGAAGTAGGTATCGGCGATGTAGGCTCCAAGGATCGGCGTGATCCAAACTGAACCCGACCAGTTGTTAACGCTCCTCAATGATGAGACTGTGTCCTCGTGTAGTTGGGTTGTCAAATAAACCACCAGATTTGAGGCGATACCATTGAAGGCCATCCTTTCAAATGCTTCATAGCCTGCGTGATCATTTGAGGAGACAAAGTAGCTTCATGCAAACCTAGCTATGTAGTAAAAAGGAATTTTTGGGAAAAAAGTACTTCATTATAGCTACAAAGAAGCACAACAAGGATCCCTTCCATGCTACTCTAACCACTCAACTAAACTTCCATTATCTCTCTCCTTACCAAACACATATGAAGGATATGGGGAGATTGTAAGACCCAACGCTTTGCCCCGCCCATCTCTGAAATAGGCAAAAAGGGAACAAGTTCCCCTCCTTGAGTCGGAAGAGGAGACCGTCTCCGACTCCTCTTCGTCTGCATCGGAGGCTAGGAACCCTAGCCTCCATGCCTATTTAAATGAACCTCACTCCACCTTCGAAGCCATCCTCTATCGCAGCTGATTTTGAGAGCAATTTTTAGTTTGTTACGGCGAAGGATCTCAGGGATTTCACCGTCGATCCGGCTGGGAGAGCTCGCTGAAGGTGAGTCATGGTGATTGGCCTTTCTCTCTTTCTTTTGGTTGTTACGCTACCGCCTCTTTGTCGAAATCCGGTCGGTGAGTCGCCGGAATAATCGTGAATAGTGTATCCCCTATTTCATCTTTTTCTTCCATGTTTACCGGTCGTCGTCAGTCATGGCATGCCGCCGGTGCCGCCATGGGTTGTCGGCTGTGGGGATCGTCGACCATAAGCGACTGCTGCCACCAAGCACCTATTTCAGGAAAGAGAGGGAGGGAAGGAGAAATGGCCTTATCTCTTCTTCTTCTCTTATTTTCTCTCTCCTCTCTCTAGTTCTTCTCTCTTGCTCTCTCTCTTTATTACTTTTTCTCTCTCTACATATTTTAGTAGACAGTGGCGAGTCTAGGTACTTTGTAAAGTCGGCCTAATCATTAGAGGGATCCCGACCAATGTTGTGTGACCTGAAGCTTCGAGTCGGTATTGGTCTCAAGTCGGCGTTATGCAACTGTACGAAGGGTTTCAGATCAGTGTTATATAACCCTATGAGGGGTTCTAAGTTTATGACTTGACTTCTCTTTCTATCTTGGTGTTTTTCCTCTCTAGTTCATCCAGAAAAAATTCTTGGTTGAAAGGATTTGGTAGTAGTTTGAGATTGCTACGTGATGGTGGACCTTTTAGTGGATTAGTAGAGGATTCTGGATTGTTGGATACCTCATATGATTTTTTATGTTGATTTGGTTCTGTAAGAGAAAATCTTCGAAGCAAGAAGACGTCGAGCAGGATTTTGTGCATCCGGATTTATAGATCGCAGTGTAGACCAGTGATTAGTCTATTTGGATTGTTGGTATAAAAGTAAAAATTCTTGTATACTCCTCTGAATGATTATAGATATTCTGTACACATATATATGATATGCTAATTATCAAGATAAGTAAGATGCAAGAATTCTTGTAAAACGGTTTTTGTATTAAACCATATTTTAATCATGTATGCTTGTAATTGAAACTATGATGGATGTATATATGAGTATAATTTATATTTATATAATCGGACTAATGGGTGTGGTGTTTTGGAGATTCTTACTGGGTTGTAAAACTCACACCAACTCTTTTTTTTTTCAAGAGTTGCAGGATGCTTAGCACTTGGTTGTAGTTAGAATCAAGGATGAAAAGATGAATAGATAGATTATTACTGAAACCAACGGGATGATTAAATTTTATAATTATACCAGTTTTTATTATTTATTATGAGTTGAGATCATTATTATTTAATAATATTGAGGTTGTAATAAATTTTCAGATATTGCATATTCTCTAGAGATTTGTCCTAGATAGTATGCGGCCGTGTCATGTAGCCGATCTAGGTGCTGGGTTCAGGGAGGGACATAGATAAAGCTAAAGATACATGGTGTTATGTTTAGAAACAAATCCGCTTTGTGGAATCTAGGGGAAAGTATTCCTTCAATCAAAAGAATAGAAAAGCATTCATTTATTTGCCTATAAAGATGATTAATTCCAAACAGATTGCTGTAATAAAGAAAGGATATCGTGATATGACCCTAGAAAACATAAAGGGATATGGATGCAGCTAGACATACCTACTAGGAAGGCACACGCTCTCCACCTGCCGGTTTGAGAAGCAAGAACCGGTCGCCCACGGAGATCAACAGAGCCATCCTGCGTGTAGCCCTTCTCTTCCATTAGAGAACCGCGGGGAGGACTTGAGACTTAGCGATGAGAAAGAGAGAAGCGAGACCTTGCCTAGGAGTTGGATGAAGGATAGAGGGGATACCCTTTGTGCTTCTCCGAAGAAGAAGAAGAAGAAGAAAGAAGATTGGACTCAAGATGGAAGCTACCTACCACAAGCTTGGGAGCTTATCACTTAAATAAGCTATAGGCGTGCACCAAAGCGGCCAGGTTATGTAGGACGCGTTTGCTCCACTTTCTTTCTTTTTTTTTTTCATATCCTTTGTAGTTTTTCCCCCTCAGCCTTTAGTTATGGTTCCAGTGATTTGATGATGAATATATGCCCTTCTCTTCTAAAATACGGACCCCTTTGTTACAACAGAGGGGCATGATCCTTTGTGGTGCATATTTTAAACCATGGAGAGCCACATGGCAGCCACATCATTTAATCACGGAGATGGAAGGCAGCCAAATAGGACACGGCAGGTCACCCCAAGTTTCTTTTTTTTTGTTGTTTTTTTTTAATGAAAAGGAGGTAATAAAGCACCCAGCCTTTGTTGAAAATTAAGCAAAGAGATGCAGAGAGAAAGGTCTATTACTATCTGAGCAAGAGAGGCAACAACCAAAAGAAACAAACAGAAGAGAGCAGCTAAAACAAAAATAAGAAACAAACAGAACCAAAGAAGGGGCCTCAGCTGGTACAAAGTGGATCTCAAGCAAAAACACCAAAACAACCAAAACTGAGAATTAGGGCGGATGGAAGAGCTGAAAATAAACAATGCAGAGCTCGGTGGAGTATATCTCAACAGGCCATGTCAAGTAAGGCTGCAAATAGGTGGGTTGATCCATGATCCAATCTGCTTAGACTTGATCCGGTTCGACTTATTTTGGAGGACCCATGGGTTCGGGTCAGATCCTAAAATTGGATCCATTTCATTTTTTAGGTCGAGTCTGGGTTTACGGAATTCAGATCTGATCCGACCATTTAAAATTTGGGTAATTTTGGATTTTAATTTTACGATCCGACCTTATCCAACCTAAATCTGTAAAATTATTTGGGCTCGCGGGCTGCACCTCGCGGGGGTGCAAATACAAGTTTTGAAGCTATGGATGGGTTAATCCGAATCGGATCCGATCTGGACCCCAAATCCAATCCGAATGACCTGTTGGGTCAAAAATTGTAGCGGTGGATCCGACCTGACTCAATCCGATGGATCCAAAACTAGGACTCGACAAGAAACCGGGTTAGATCGGGATCACTCATAATCCGATCCGACCCATTTGCATCCCTAATACCAAGTTACGTGTTATACAAGACAGTTTGGTTTTAAATGTTTGATAGATATTTTTCTCTATGACCAGATGATGTGGTGGTCATCAAAGGATGTACAGATCAATGCAACCAAAAACATCAAAAACATCAAATAGAGAGGATCACAACTCGAGTATGCATATATGGCAACTCTTGGACAACTCTTGGATAACTATTGGTCTGACCGTATCTTGACTGTTTTTGTGGTTGCCAATGAATCCCTAAAAGTGGCAGAAACAAATGGAGCCAATTTTGGACTAATAGTTACTATCATTCACATCCATTCATTTCTTCTTAGACATGGTTTTGGGTGGATTAGATTTTTCATTGTGCTTAATGGGAGGTATTATTAAATTTATATATGGGAAATAACATAGTCCAGGCATTTGCATCACAGCCCATGCATTTGTGCATCACGAGCACTCGCAGGGACGTAACGGAAGATTGTAACGTCCGTCAGAGCACTGACCATACGGCGGAATCTTGGCTCGCAAATGCAGCGGGCAGCGACTTTTGGCGCACGTGCCACCGGTAACCATTCGCACAAAGGTGACGGCAGTTGAAAAGGAATAAAATATAGCTCGCAAAAAGCGAAACAGCGAACCTTACAGCATGTACAGAAGGACTGAATTGGTTTCGCTTTCCCTTTCATCACCCCCATCAAAAAAAAAAAAGGGTTTGGCTTTCTTTTTCTTTTCTTTAGCTTTACGGTAAATGTCACTTAATAGATGGGGACCTTTTATATTGATCTTGACTAAATTGTACAAGCTGCGAGTATAAAATGCACTGAAAAAGTTTTGCAGCAATCAACTGATTTCCCTTGGATACGAAGGATTCATCTTCCTTTGCTAGAATTTACTCTTAGAACGTGCAATAATTGCTTCGAGATCTATGTAGAGGATGATTGAAGGAGTTTGGAGTAATTTTAGATTTGTGCAAAGCGTCGTCCAATGATTTATGTTGCGACAGAAGATCAATCACTCTTTTGTGTGAAATAGACAACCCGAACCTAAATGATTGTAAGACTATTTTATTTAATAAAGCACTTCATCCTTTATTATCCATCCACCTATATAGATCTCAAGGTATTCTGTCCTTTATCATTGATCTGCATAGATCTTAAAGTGTTTCATTCTCTATCATCCATCTACCTGCACATATCGCAAAGAGCTTCCTCCTTTTATCATCCATCCGATTACACAAATCTCAAAGTACTCCATCTTTTGCCATCTATCTACTTATACGGACCTTAAAATACTCCATCCTCTATCATTCATCCATCCGCATAGGTCTCAAAATGATCCATCCTCTATCATCCATCCATATACACAGATATCGAAGCACCATGTTCTCTATCATACATCCATTTGCATAGATCTCAAGGCAACATATCCTCTATCATCCATTCCATGCATAGATCTCAAAGCGCCCCATTTTTTATCATCCATTTATCTACACGGATCTCAAGTGCTTTATTCTTTGTAATCCATCCACTTGCACCGATTTCAAAGCAATCCATCCTCTTCTAATTCACCTGTCCGCACAAATCTCAAAGCATTTCATCCTATATTATCTATTCACCTATGCAGATCTTAAGGTGCTCCATCCTTTGTTATCTATCGACCTACATAGATCTCAAAGTACTTCATCCTCTATTATCCATCTACGTGCATAGATCTCCATCTTCTATTATTCATCTACTCCGTGCACATCTCAAAGCACCACATCCTCTATCATTCATTCACTTGCACATATCAGAACACCTCATCCTTTCTCAATCGGCCATATGCACACATCTCGAAGTGCTTTATCTTTTATCATTCATCCATTTGAGCCGATCTCAAAGTGCTCCGTCTAAGTGGCTCTCCTCCTCCTCAATTCATGCGAAAGATAAACCTCTTGCAAAATTAGTGGGAATGACAATTTTGCGATTTTATCAAAGTTTAGTTATTAGGCTGACTCTCACGTGATAATGTTTTATAACAGGCGGCCAGACTACATTGCAATGATTTTGAAGTTATAGCAGCTAAATAATACTTTTTGGAATTTGAGATTTAACTGTAAATAGCCTAAACTTGTAGGGTTGTTTCTGCAATTTTTCTATTAAAAAATTAAAATTAGACGATTGATGGTAATATCTCTGCCATAATACCTGGCTGTGTTGGTGTTGGGAGTCTTGGAGAGATACGAAAGAAGTGAAAGAAGTGATACGACCAATATCTTCTTTTTCTCCCCCCTTACTATACTTTTTCAAATTTTGTTTTCAAGGAACATAGTGACCTTCCTTATCTTTTATCTTTTCTAGGGATAAAAGCATGCTTAAAGTCTCAAGGAACTGCTAAAGTTTTCAGATGATACGGCGTAGGTAGAAGGAGGCACGCGCACTAGTCTAGTCCCTTGCCGCTCTCATGGTCAATACCCGAGTCTCTGTGCTCTTTTGTTCATTTTGTAAGAAAATATAAAATATATAAATAAATCTATTTCATTCTAACAATTATCAACTTAAGCTTTTGGGACAAGTGATGATAAACCAAAAGTACTTTTTACAATTTATTAGAAACTGTGGACAGAAACATAGAAAAGAAAAACTGAAGTCCAAAGCAATTCATCCCATGCCTAAGCAGGCGCCACCTGCAAAACAAAAGTAAATCAAGTTTGTAGATCATGATTATATAAATTTGTATACAAAAGTAATAAAATAATTTATAAAGTGTATTATGTTAATAAGTTTATTACAAAAATCAAAGGCAATATAATGTATGTTCCTACAACATCTCCAATTCTTCTATAACATCCATCAAATCTTATCGGAGGCTTATTATCCAATTTTACTTTCTTAATATATATCTCTCAAAATTGAGCCATAAGTGCATTTTTTTTTACACAACTTTATTTGGGTCCTTACAAGAGTTTCTAGTGTCATATCAAGATGAGATATTTTGAAACTAAATTTACAACTATCATGAATCAAATTGTTGAGACCCTATTCTTTATATAATTAAGAAATTTTCTTTAACCTTTTTCAAGCAATTGGAACAGAATTCCAGTTCAGATTTAATAAACTGTGTTGTTCCACTGCAAATTAACTGTGCCATGCCAGTGTAGATTGCGCTGTGCCATGCCATTGCACTCCTATTCATATTATCACCACAGGAAGTACATTCAAATCTCAATTTGTAGCTCTATGATATCATATATTTCATTGGTAGCTAAGCACTCATTTGTGTTGAGGTTAGAGTAAGGATAAGTGGATTCTACTTTATTTACTAAATTGAAACAATTTGTGGCTGACCAAACACAAATGCAAGCATGGAAGCCATCTTATAATAGATAGCAACAGACAATAACTCGTAATACTGCTCAACAGAAGTAGGATACAATAAGTCATCTAGGCATATGGTTGCTCATCCAAATCTGCCCTCGGGCACAGGATAAAGGTTGTGCTCAGTAGACATATTCTGGACTTGTCTAATGTGGTGTAAAAAGAAACCATTGAAACAAGAAGGGGATTTTGCAGTCCCACTAACAGATCTTGTTCTGTTGACTCCACACACTATCGAACTGGGAACTGGAGAATTATATCTACTTTCTTATGTAACACAATATCTAAAATCTGCACTAGTTTTCAACCTCGCTCCCAGGGCCATTTCCATTCATTTGGAGACAATAGTGGGTGCCATGGGTGACACTAGCAACACATACAAAGAATAAACTCCAACGAAGTGCTATAAAAGATTCTCTTTAACATTTGATAGTCCAGCAAAAGACAAAAAGAAATTAAGCAGTAAATTAAAAAGAGCAGGCCATGATCAGCTTACCTCATTCCAAGATTTTCCTTGTGCGAGCCGTGGATAAACAGGAGCCTTTGGATTTGCAAAGGAAAATGCATTTGAAATTGCAACGACCTTGGGCTGCAAATTTAGTATCCAAGTTAATCCTGTACTGCACTAGCGGTGACAACTGCAATCAACAACCAAATAAGAAATCATCATCAAAAGTTATCATAAGTAAATTTAATATTAAAAGTTTCAAATAGGAATATCATCAAACAGTAGCAAGTCATGAAGAAATGATGCGTTCTTTTGGAAGGAACAACCACCGTAGAAAGAAACAGGAAAACTAAAAGAAAGAGCTCTATCTTCGATCTTATCATTTGGTCCCATGCACAGGAAGAGAACAAAACAACAAAAAAGAGAGATTTATCTTCAATAGCTCACACTAGGAGATACTAATAGCAGATGTCGAACGGGTGGTGGCCAGAATCTACTATGACTAACAGGGTTTTTTGTCGAATAGATGGTGGGCTGATTATGCTATGCCTACTCTCAAGAAGGAAAAGAGATGCAGTTGAAGGGGCTGAAGGCAGCGCTGAGCTCGCTACTGCTATGGACGGTGAAGAGGAACTGCACGAGAGAGGAGGATGAGGAGCTCTATATATTGGTGCTGAACTAGCCGATGTACAAAACCATATCCTCCGACCAGCCCCAGTCACTTCTCCGCTGCTCAGTTTAAAGAAGGCCCATATGCCGATGACGATGCTCTCTCTCGCGGTACCTCTTAGGGCTCCTTTGGTTTGCAGGAAACTTTTTTTTCCTAGGAATATAATTTTTAGAAAATAAATTTTTAGAAAGAAGATGCCTAGAAAAGTACTTTTAGCATGTTTGGTTGACCATGAGAAAGTGACAAATTTTCAAAATACTTATGTTTGGTTGGCCATCCACTTTTTTGGAAAAGTTATGTATAATTCCTATTACGCTCTTAATAAAAATTAGGTATTTAATGCATCTTTAATGCTTCTTTAATGCTGAAGGGTCTTTTTGGAAAAAAATAAAAATAAAGTGATTCCTGCCTCTTTACTTTCCCATATTTTTTATGGGAAAGACTTTCCAATGAAATGTGGGAATCATATTTCCATAGGAATACAACTTTCCCATCTCTCTCCTTTGAAAACTCCAACCAAACAAGAAGCATCTCATTATTTTCCCGTTGACCACACTTTCCCCTCTTCTTTTCCCACGAACCAAACGAGCCCTTAAGACTTGTAAATGCCGGTTGTGAGCAAGCATGCGATTACTGCGGCACCTCAATAACTCCGAGGACTTACCAACCAAACCATTATTCTCCCTCTGTCCAAGCTATTTAAAGGCATTAAAATGTATGAACAAAATTGGAGGATAGTTAAAGAGAACATAAGATATGAAGACCAGAGACCTGGAAAAACCAACTATAGTAGCAGTTGCCATGGACAGCCTTCTTCTAAAATATATCTAGGACCTAGCATTTCTAGCAAAATAGGCTTGAAAGTTTTTGCAGGGTAATGACTCTTCTTGATGGAACCTTATTCAAAGAGTTCACTATCGCTGGGAGAAATTTGGAATGAAGATTAGAAAAAGCCTCAAAAGCTTATCTTCCATTTGGAAAGACAACACTAAACAACTTGAAGCCTTTTAAAACTATCTATCATTTAAATTGAGAAATAACACGAACATCTACCTTTGGGAGGATAGCTGGCTAGAGCCTTTGAAGCTCTCTTCTTTGTTTACTGAGCTCTATGCTAATTGAGTAAGGTAGGACTGCATGGTTGTCTCGCAGTCCTACCTTACTCAAAACTAAAAGAAAGAGCTCTATGCTAATTTTTTTAAAGAAATTAAGTTCTATCTATTGTGTTTTGTAGAAATTTTGTCAACCTTTTTTAACCGGAAGCATCTATGTTTAGAAAGCTACTTGATCCTCATCTAAAACTTTGAAATAACCTTCCAACATTGGTGCCGCACGTTGAAAGACATTGATTTGTCTTTGTACAAGAAGGCTAACTCATATCTGGATACAGAGCTTATATGGTTGTACACTGAAGATATAGAGATCTTTCAAATCACTTAAGAGATTGTTCAGCTTGTTGAATAATTTAACAGGTCTACTTGCATATCACTATCTTTTGTACAAGATTTTTATTGCTCTTTCGTATTTTTCATTTTGGAAATCCTTTATAAATAATTTATGTAAACTTTTCTTTTCTAGTAAAGGCCAAGTGGCTTTGTCTCCCTCTTCATAAAGAAAAAAAGCTTATCTACCGGATAGGCCGCATAAGCGGCCATCTAGTTCGCAACATTGTTAGCCTTTCTAAAGACGTGCTTGGCCTGAAAAGCTATTCTATCCCCGTCCGTCGACGAAATATCCCGAAGCAGAGGTGGTCGCCCCACACGGTCAAATCTTTGGAGAGAACAAAACTCACTTTTTTTTTTTCTTTCTTTTTCTTTTTTACTTTTTTGGGTTAGATAACAAAACTCTACTTCGTCTGCTATAATGTATTGAGTTTTGCTATGGCACTTTTTATTAGTTTCACGAAAAAAAAGTGATGATTCCTGGCCGTCCTTTTCATAAGGGTAAAAAATAAAAATAGGTATGCAACGGTTACCAGTTATTGCATGGCTGCTTTCTTTATTTTTGATTACTTTATTCAACCCGTCCTCCTCCATCTATACCATGCCCATCTCCGCCGCTTGGTATCCCAGCTGCACCACCTCCTCGCTGCCACCTCTGCCGCCCCTCCACGACCCACGGCCTACGCCACCTCCTAGAAGTGGATAACACCACTCCAAGATTGCCGGTTTATACGCGAGGCAATGGAGGTGGTGGAGAGAGGGGATACGCGACCCAACGACTGGGATTTGAGAGCAGCCATGTTTGTTGATTGGAACTGGTCGGCAGCAACGACGGCAAGCACCGACGGCAAGGTGGAAGAGAGTGGAGGTAAATTTTGAGCTAAGGTTTTCGCAGGAGAGGTGGCTTCTACCAATGAAGGGGGTCGAGTAGGCAACCTCCGCACGATAAGGAAGGAGAAGGAGGGGATAAGAGGAGGAGGAGGAAGAAGGATTTTAAAATAAGAAAGAGTCTTTGTAGTAATTACGTAAAAACTAGCATCTAAAACTGGAGCTCTTATGTGAGACCTATTCCCGGCATTATGCTCCAAAAATAA
>JAOXJJ010000195.1:6981902-7027225 GCA_025769935.1 Phoenix roebelenii
AACCACTGCCTTTATGGCGGGCAGTGCTTCTGGGCATACGTGGTCGTAGAAGTCGGGGCATAGCTGAGCCCTCGATGAGAGAGCTAATGCAGCTATTAGGAGGGCAAGCATGGAGAAACTGCAACCGGCCATGAGGATTTGTGATGATATCTATGGCGCTCTTGTTAGCTAAAGGATCTGGACGGGTCTTTATATAGACGAGAGTTAAGATATTTATATTCCTCCATGGCAGCATACAAGGTCCGATAGCGTAAAAAGAGAGTGCTTGACTTCGTCTATAGATAGATGTTTCCTCCGACTTATATCAGAAAAAAGACTTCGTCTACAGATGTTTTTTTTCTTCCTTCTACTTAGTCTGCAGGTTCCGGTGATTGGACGCGACAAATCTGCTAGATTTACGTGGTTTCGAACCTATCTCGACAAGTCTGCAGGTTCCTTCCCCTCTACTATTCGAGAAACCTCTCTGTTTCCATGAACCTGCTGCAGGCCCGTAAGCTAGATAAATAATGCATATTGTCCGCGACTTCCAATTGCATCAGAAACGGTATTTAGATCGCAGGTGATTTATCGGCTGCGCGGTCACCCAACAATCCTCCAGTACCTTGATGGAGTGGCCATCATCAATAGCCTATCTGATCTCCGGCAGGACCACCTTCCTCTTGACTATTAATGAAACCTCTCTATTTTCATAAACCTGCTACAGGTCCGTAAGCTAGATAAATAATGCATATTGTCCGCGACTTCTAATTGCATCAGAAAGAGAGAAACGGTATTTAGAACGCGCAACATACACTAAACTACTCACGTGAGGCATTTATTTAGTTAATCATGCCAAACTGACCTGTTCCAAATTTCAATGCAAGTGGGTAGCATCATGCATCCGCTAGAATTTGCCTAGAAACATTTTCATTCTTCCTTCTGAAAAGAACTTCCCTAGAAACATGCTGTAACCTGCATATTGGTGGCGACAAAAGCCTAATACATTGAGTTGCTACAGAAATGTAAACCTCAAACATGATGAATCCAATAAAAATGACTCCAATTTAAGGAATGAAATATATATGAATGTGTCAACTAGTCAGTAGCTGCTGAAATCACTAATAAACTATTGCACTATATACCTACTTCCAACTGCCTTATATTTTATTTTCCTTCGCTTCATTTATGTTCTGTTTCCTTCTTGGACAAGAAAACTGTCTTTTCTCAATGCATGCGCTTCTCATTGGTTCAAATAGAAATTATACCCAAGGGTCGTTATACTAACTCAATAGTATATAGGACCAACTATTTTTTGCCACATTGCATGTTTAGCCACCTCAGCATTAGAAAGTAAAAAAAAAAAAAAGAGGAAGCGCGGGCTCCACCCCCTCTCCGAGTGGAGAGAGCTCAAGCCGTCCTCCTCTTCAAAGTGAACGGCAAAGTGTTGGCGTTGTCGACGTCCCAATCTCCTGAGCAAAGGGTCGAGAGCTAGTGCCACCTACATCCTCCATCTCCCGAGAGCGCCACCGAATAACTCCCAATCAGACGGTGTCTCGTCTCAAATGACTCTGCCACAAAATCCTGGGTTGGTAATAAAATTAGCCTTTTCCATGGGGATAACATATTAAATCAATCAGCAATTTAAGTAATAATTAAATTAAATTAGCCCCATTTTTTTAAGGTAATAGGGAGGCCTTAGGGCCTAAAAACAAAGAAAATATTACGACCAACAACTATGCTCGAACCTAATTTCGACAAGAGAGTCGTCATTGGGATAGGCGACCTGAAATCTTCGATGCATATTTTCTCAAGAATACTTGGCTATGCTGAAACTAATTTACCAATCAAGTATCTGGGATTGCGGCTTCAAGTCTCGTGTATCAAATTGGTAATTCCTGGAGGAAAAATATAGAGAAGAAATTAGCATCATGTAAGGCTGCAAATATGTCGAACTGACCCATAGAGCTGGGTTGGGTCCTAAAATTGGACTCATTCCATTTTTTTAGTCAGGTCTGGGTTTATTGAATTCAGACCCGACCTGACCCAATCTGACCATTTGAAATTTAGATAATTTTGGATTTTCAATCTTACGGCCCAACCCGAATCTGTAAGATTATTTGGGCCCGCAGGTCACAGCACGCTGGGGTGCAAATAAGTTCTGAAGACAGAATGGGTTGACTCGAAACGGACTCAACTCTGATCCGAACTGGATCCGAATTTTTTGGGTTGGATCCGGGTTATATATGGACTCGACCTGACCCGCATGATCCGTTGGGTCAAAAATTGTAGTGGTGGACCTAACCCGACCCAACCCAACCCAACCCAATCTTTTACTGGATTGGGTATGGGTCCAAAATTAGAATCTGAACAAGGAACCGGATTGGATCAGTGTCACTCATTATCCGAGCTGACTCAACCCATTTGCACCCCTAGCGTCATGGAAAGGGAGGGTCCTAACATTAGCTAGCAGATTAATGCTAGTGAATGCAGTTTTAAGTAAAATTCCAGTGTTTTGGATGGCTACTTTCTTCTTACCTTCTCTCTCTTCTTTTTTTTTTTTATCCTTCTCTTTTATAGAGGCAGCCCAGCAAGTGGAATTACTCTAGTCAAATGCTTAAAATAGTACCTCACAAGTTTCAAGCATGCAGCTTCCTTGACATGGAGGAGGAGTGTAATCACTTGGTTAAGGCCTAGATAATGCTAGAATTACAAATTAGGTTAGAGATGGATAAAAATATCAGCTTCTCTATTTATCTAGTAATATTGCCAACAGCTAGTAGTTTAATTAATAGATGTTGACACCCCCAACATCTATTATTTTAATATCTATAGGTCGTATTGCTTGAATCTGAGGTAAACCTACCATCATGTCTATAGGTTGTATTGCTTGAATCTGAGCTAAACCTACCATCTTGTTCTATTTTTGAGCAAATAAAGAACATGTATCCCATCTCATTACAATAATTTCTCTCAGTTTCAGCTTGGAAAGCCTTGTCCGGTGAAGTTTTATCCTTTTTTTAAAATTTTCTCTAGTGTTGGCTGTGGACTTCTTCATTTTGTGCATTAAGTTAATTACACTCAACCCTTATAATACCACAAATACTAATAATTAAACAGACTGACTCAATCAATAGCGTAGGGAGAAGCTATCTTATACAACCGTTGTTTCCAATTTTTGTCGGTTCACAGGCAGTCTTGTTGCTATCCGGTCAACGGGAGCCAGAGATTTCCTGTGGCATTCCGTAAAGTATGTTTCTGGTCCAAAGAGCAGTATATATTAAACGATAACGAGATAGAGTGTAGGGGTTGGTTTGGATTTGATTCTAATTAACTTTTATTTTTATATTTTGGTGAGCGAAGGTTGGTTTGGAGTGTTATCGACAAACTAGAATGACTTGGCCCGGAGGTACGTCAATTCCTAATTCGTCATCAGAATACTAAAATATGATATAGTTCGGGAGTTCTTCTGGTTCTTACTGTAAATAATAGATCAGCATGGGCTTCGTCTGAAATGTTGCTGCTAATTAATAATAAAATTAGAATTCATTCACCTCATTTAGTGCGTCCTCTGCCGACCAAGACTTGGTCTTCAATTCAGTCTTTCCTCCATGAGCTTCAAGGTTCTTGGGCGTAGGCACAACCACATATTTGGTAGATGAAAAAAAATGTTAGATATCATCTAATAAGTTCACCAATTTTTATATGGAAAATAAGGACTCATTTGGTTCGCAGAAAAAATTGTTCTTAAATATTTTTCTGCGAAACTGATGCCTGGAGATATGATGTCTAGCAAAATAATTTTTGCATTTTTAATTGATTATAGAAAAGTGATGCATTTCGGAGTGGCATATGTTTAGTTGAACATCTACTTTTTTTGAAAAAAATTATATAAAATATATATTATGCTCTTAATAAAGAGGAAGACTTTATCTCATTTTATTTAAAAGTGTAAGGACACTTTTGGGAAAAAAAAATTCTCCAATTCCAAGCCGTTGGGAATTTGACTTTCGCATATCTCTCATATTTATTTTTTTTCCATAAACGTGGAAATCTTATTCTCATAGGAAGATTATTTTTCTATTTTTCTCTTTTAAAACTCTAATCAAATATGAGATATTTTTCTATTTTCCTATTGGTCATACTTTTCCTCCTATTCTCTCAAATCAAACGAGTCCTAATTGGTTGAGCGAAGCATATATAGGACAGATGGTACCATCTACCTCTCATGTACAGCAGACTATATCATGTCAAGCCAGAGCATCAAACTGAATAGCCAGCGCAAATCATGTTAATATGCATTGGGAGAACCATTGGATCTAATATATCGATAGCCAAACGTGACATACATGATGTTTTTGGAAAAAAAAAAGTGACTTCAATTGATTGTCAAATAAAAGTTAATGTTTTTTTTTTTTAAAATGCAAGTAGTGAGTTAATTAAAATATGAGGCATCAAGTATATTCATGTCTCAGGCAAAATGTGCTGCCTTTGCACTATTGCTGCTTGCTGGTTAGCATGCATGGGTCCATTATAGCGCAGATCAAACATGTGGAAGCTGCCATGCAAGCTGATGGTCTACGTGTTCACCTTAATCTACTCGATAATTGAATGCCAACTAGAGTTGCACACTCCATAAAGATTAATTTTACAACATGCATGGAACCATAGAACTTTTTACCACCGTAATTTTTTACATCATCTGCACGTACACCTGCTACATATCTAGGCATGCATTTGCCCTTCATATTCAAATACGAACGTACTTAACTATTTTTAATAGGCTTCAGAAATACACCTGCTATAGATCGTTGCGTGTCTTCGAAAAACCACCCTCTTCTTCATGTCTAGTGCTTTGCCTTCAGAAGGGAACATTGGAAGCTTTTGATACCCCTCCCACGGAGTAGAAGATTTCTCCGGCTTTGCTTAAGCTTTGAGTTAGCTAAGTCGAACGGGTTAGCGATAACTCCAGGATCAGAAGAAACCCGTCATCAGAAAGTTCCATATTATATATGAACACGTCTTCTTGAATACAATGCATTAGGTACATTAAACAATTAGAGGTTAGTAGCCTTCTGATACGTCATTGGTCAATCTTTCCATGGTTATATAGACACTCCAAGTCTCCAAAAACCTTACCCTCCCCCTATCATCATAAAAGAGCTGGGTGTCTCTCCATGGCTGCTACCCAATTGTTCATCCCATACTTTGCTATGATCTCGGCCATCATGCTCTCCGCATTTGGGGAGCTATCAGTAGACTTTTACGACGAAGTTTGCCCGCAGGCATTGCCCACAATCAAAGTAATGGTTGAGGAGGCGATCGCTCTTGAGCCTCGGATGGGTGCGTCGTTGGTCCGGTTACACTTCCACGACTGCTTTGTTAATGTAATTACATGGCTCTCTTCATCATCTTTGCCTAGCAAAGAACATCGAAATAGGCTGTATTCGATCGACATACGCCCGTATATATATATATTTTTTTTCTTTTAATTGCTCAGACTGAAGAAGAAATTGTCATGTAATTCTGATGGCAGGGTTGTGATGGATCAATTTTGTTGGATGATACCCCAGATTTCATCGGCGAGAAGACGGCAGGGCCTAACAACAACTCCGTTAGGGGCTTCGACGTGATCGATCAAATTAAAGCTGCTGTCAATTTGGCGTGCTTAGGAAATGTGGTCTCGTGTGCTGATATCCTGGCTGTCGCTGCTCGAGACTCCGTTGTGGCTGTGAGTTTCGTACGAATGAAATCGGATTCTATCAACATATCTCAGTCATCAAATTAATTAAGCAGCCCAGCCATCAAATACAGAGTCTAAACTGTAAACCATCAAATGAGATTCGACAGTATCGTTTCTCATGATTCTTGCGCGTTTCCCATTTCATACGTAGCAACTGCATGCCATTAATTAGTACGTTCCCTAACTCGATCTACTGCCATAAATTTGACTGCATGCAGCTTGGAGGAGGCTCCTATGATGTGCTCCTAGGCCGAAGGGACACCACGACGGCAAGCAGGGACGCAGCGAATACCAATATCCCATCTCCTCTCTTGGATCTTCCAGACCTCATCGCCAACTTCGAGTCCCACGGTCTGGGCCTCGTGGACCTCGTGGCCCTCTCCGGCGCGCACACCCTTGGCTTCTCTCGATGCCTTCTGTTCCGAAACAGAATCTACAACGAGACATCCACCATCGACGGCGACTTCGCCGCCTCCCTCCAGGCCGTGTGCCCACCGTCGGGCGATGACGACAATCTCGCACCGCTGGATGAGTCTCCGGTGAGCTTCGACGCGGCCTACTACCAAGACCTAGTGGAGAGCAGGGGACTGTTGCACTCGGACCAGCAGTTGTTTAAGGGGGGCGGGAGCTTGGCTGGTGAGCTGGTGCAGAAGTATAGCGGGAACCGTGATGCCTTCTGGGCTGACTTTGGGACGGCTATGATTAGGATGGGGAACTTGAGCCCCTTGACCGGGAGTGATGGGGAGATTCGTGAGAATTGTCGAGTTGCGAATTAGGATGAGATGAAGAGTTTGGTTGGTTGTTTGGATTGGAGGGTTTTGTACATGGCGTGGCACTATGCTGTTTCTGGGTGTTCACGAGATGGATTCTTGTATGTATTAAGTGTTTTTAGCAAAAGGTTTCATGCATTACTTTAGCATCAGAGGATTCTGTTTTTTACCTTGGTTGCATTTCAGCCAGCTGCATCTTCTATGAGATATTTTTTTGGAAGTCAAATATAATTGAAGCATATTTGTTATGACTACTATTCAATTGGCAAGTTTTAACTTTACAACTTCAAAGCTCTTAGCTTAATCACTTTTTACTCGATCCTCTATTCATTGTACATAGTCCCGTACGATGTACATTCCCTTTTCTCTTGGCGTTTTTTTGGGCCTCCCTTATCATAAAAAAAAAAAAAAAATCTTTAGCAATTGAGAAGTACAGATAATGTTCCATTACAGTGCTAAAGATAAGTCACTACATCTACTTAGTAACTGCTAAAGATAATGTTTCAAATATAGGTTATCACTTACATAATACCTATATATATATATATATAGGTTATCTCAAACACGTACAACAAATGAAGAACACTCGGTACCTATGCAGAACAAAAGAATCTGAATTTCCCACTGGAGCTGCAAAGAGTCGAACAGCTAATTATCGTGACAGAGAGAAAGAGCATGTTACTTCTCGGCCGATACATGGTGACCAAAGTTTCAATATATTAGCTGGTACTGTTTAAGGAATAAATGGGAGTTTCTTTGAGCGAGCCTGCTTTAGAAATAAGTAAACCTTTGTGTGCAGAGCTTTTGGGCATTATAAAAGATTGTCTATAATTGCTTTCCTTGTTTTGGTCTTTCCCATCGACTTGTAAACTTCACCATTATGTATCTATCTTAACTTGCAATCAACCATTAGACCTGGTCGCCACGATTATGCCAGGTATAGCTATTTTTTGTGTGTAAAAGACAGTGTTGAAATGGATTAATACTCTTTTCCTCTGGTTGAACGCTTCAGGTATCAACAGAAACTCAGAACTCAGGTGCTTATGGCTTGGCTCTCGAAACTATTTTAAATCATGGGGACCAAAATTCCGAAACCTTCAAATCTTCAAAAGACCTATTAAGTGATTTACAATATATTATGTAAAACAAAGTGTTTAATGCAATCACCTTGTCCTGGTGTAACAGGGTTCTCAATAACCATTTTTTAATAGCCAAAGATCATGTTCAGTATGTGTCGTGGTGTAGCAGGTTTGTGATGATCCATATGGGCGTGTGTTTATTCATACATCGGTTATTCGCTGGGTAGATCTTAGATACTTATATACAGAATCAAAAAACCCAAATGATACCTTCCGGCTAGTTATTTTGGGTGAGGTCCTGGGTTGTGACAAATGGTATCAGAGCGGGCTCGTCCATAACCTATGTAGATTATGGGACATTGCAGCACATTCTATTAGGGCTGACCATGGGCCGATCGTGGTGCTTGTGAATAGATTTGAATGGATTTGAATTCTTAGTCTGACGAGGACGTTAAGACTTAAATGAGGGAAGTATGTGAGGACCGTGCGGGCGTGAGTTTAATCCCACGTTGGTTATTCACTAGATAGATCTTGAGTAGTTATACAGGATCAATGAATCCAAATAATACCTTTTGGCTAGCCATTTTGGATTAGATCCTGAGTTGTTACAAATGGTATCAGAGCCGACCCGGCCCATAGCCTATGTGGACTAGGGGACACTGCAGCACGAATCCATTAGAACTAACTATGGGCTGATCGTGGTGTTTGTGATTTGATTTGAATGGATTTGAACCCTTATCCTAACGAGGACGTTAAGACTTAAACAGAGGAAGTGTGTGAGGATTCGTGCGGACGTCTGTTTAGTCTCACATCGGTTATTTGCTGGATAAATCTTGAGTACTTATACAGAATCAAGAAACCGAAATAATATCTTCAAACTAGCCATTTTAGTTGTACTCACTCTAAATGTCAGCGGCCATTCTACCAAAAAGAAAAAGGAAAAAATATGCATCAAACGTAACTTAGTTCTCAAAATCTGGATCTGCTCGAGCCCTCAACCCTTCCCATCCCTCCCACGCCCATCATAACCTGAGACAAAAGCTACGGCAAACTCCAGTCTCCACGCACGTTTCCACCTCTGTCCCTGTCGGCAAACCAACCTCAGAGAGTTAAGAAGGCAGCTTCCCCATCGTTCGACGACACCGTCGAGCATTACGTCGGCCGCACGAGCTTCTCCAGTTCTTCCAAGCATCCTTTGCTTCCCCTGCATGGTTTTTCGACGCCCAAGAGACCTTCATCAATGTCTTCATATACTGCACCCGTTCCGACGATCCATCGTGCTCGTCGGCCAGCAATCTGTGCAGCCTCTCCAAGGGCTCATGGGCATCGGACCTCCCCGAGCACGCCTCCATAGTATCCGAGTGAGACCTCAAGTGCTCTGGCTCGGCCCTTGCCAGCATGCCATTATCATCGGAGGTCTCTTGCTTGCAACACTCGTCGACTCGCTTCTTGGCCGCAAGAAAATGCTCGTCCTCTCATGCCGCACCATATCTCTCACAGGAGCTCTAATAGTCATTTCATCGAACATTTACCGCCATGATACTGGGAGAGGAGATGCGCATTTCGGAGGTTGCTGTAACGGCCCGCTATTTCGGGGATAATGAGCCGGCCTAAAGAGGCCAGAAGAAGAATATGGGATCCGAATCCAGTAAGAAAAATAGGATCGAGGCCTGGCCAGCCTGGGTTAGGGCCCAAAAAGTGGAACCTGTTGCCCAAAAAGGGCCCACATGGTATAATCTTATTCCTTGACCTTTTTTTTTTTTCTTCTTCCTGACACAACAGTTACTCGCATCAGTCTTTGTACAAGTGCAATCAATAAAATCAAAATCAGAAAAAAAAGTATGTGATGAAGTGAAAAAGAAACAAAGTTTTCGTTCTTCCAAAAAAAACTCTTCTAAATGATGCGTTACATAAAAGAC
This sequence comes from Phoenix roebelenii, assembly GCA_025769935.1. Lineage (NCBI taxonomy): Eukaryota > Viridiplantae > Streptophyta > Magnoliopsida > Arecales > Arecaceae > Phoenix > Phoenix roebelenii. The sequence goes on from JAOXJJ010000195.1 coordinate 6,991,390, forward strand.
GATACAGTCCGCTGCATTATTCACTCTCGATAGACGTGATAGGCTCAGAAGGAGCCAAACTCTTCTGCTGCCCTCAAATTTATTCGATCACTCGCAGCTAAATTTTCTTCCAAGTGAGTACTACCGCATTTATTGTTTGTCAGCGTAACCATAGAATAAAACTATAATTTTTTTTTTCGTATAAGTGGCCCTGTAGAGTATGACACGTAATACGTGGCCTAACGGAGAGGGCGTCTCTCCGTCCGTTGGTTCAGGCGGTCCATTCTCTCATCTTCCAATCCGTCCCCCTTCTCGTGAATGCCTTCGTCTCTGCTGAAAGCCTCCTCGCCTGCTTCAGTCGGTTTCGCATGGCCCCGCCTTTTCGGTGCGACCCCTCTCCTCTCAATGCCTCCTCCCGAACCCTAGCGCTCTCGCCCTCCTTCGAAACCCTAGCTCCCCTTCCCTCCTTCCAAACCCTAGAATAATTAGGGTTTCTGCTCCTCTTCTGCTTCTCCTCCGCCATCCGATCATGGAGGAAGGAGACGGGAATCCCGCAATAAGAAGGTCGTCTTGCGCGCCGGATACGTGGCAACTAATTACAGAGGTAGCTCGTGATTAAGTCTTTCTTTCTTTTTTTTTTTCCCTTTCTAAGATTTTTATTGTATTCTTGATAGTAGTTGGAGTGTTTTATATTTTTAACATTGATGATATTTAATTTTGCAGGTCTTCAGATGCGGCGAGATAACCTGCTTTATCGAGTAAGACCATAAAGGAAAATCTTCCCGCATTTGAATTGATAATTATTAAAGTACAGTTTATTGGATTCTGCTCTTCAATGAAAAAGAAAGTGAAATAATGTTTTCGATAGAACTAGTTTTTCTTGAAAGGAGCTAAGATTTACCAAAAGATATTCCGTTTATATTATTGTCGGAAGGGCCTTTTTGTGTTATTACTTGTTGTTTATGTAAATGATCTAAGTATTGATGGCATTATGCATCTTATCAGCTTAGCGTAGATGGGCCTTTGCTAAAGCATTCCAATCTTGACGTATAGCAATTGAAGCAGACTTGGAATCTGCCATCTTTTGGGCTGGTGGGATCCGTTATAGTATTTAGGGGATGCAGATCTGCATAAAATTGAGTGGGCTAGGAGTAGCTGAACCGACAGGAGGAGTAAGGGTCGCATTTAAATACTTCTTAATTATTTAAATATAATAACATTTTTTTTTATTTCTGCAGATGCTAGTATGTACCAATTTTATCTTCATTATGATAAAGTATGCAACCAAACGCTATTATCCAAAAACTTGCGCTTTAAAAAAGAATAGAACAAAAATACTGTGCAAGGGAGGAATTTCTTCCTTAATAGCTCCTTTATAAGTAGGTGCACACAATAATTATATGTTTCCAATACAGGAGTCCACCTTCAAATATTTATGAGACCAACACACTCTCTTTCTTATGTAAACCTTCATCATGTCCTAAGAAAGCCTTGGTGCTTGTCATCAGATTGGTCATGTTAATTTAACATGTGATTGTAGTTTATTAGGATGCTGCATTTATTCATCAAGAAAAGAAGTTCTGCCCCCTACTTTTAAGGAGGAATTGATAATAAGCGAATTAGTAATTGATATCTTACCATGACAAGTTGATTGCGTATACGCTGAACTTACAGCAGGAACTTAAACAAAGAAACATAGTCTCGGTAGCCTCCTTTTAATTGGCAAGCTATCTTCTTATATTTCCAAGTATACGGTAAGGTTCTCTGGTTTACAAGGATCTTGAGCATCTTCCACATGCGCATTTGTTTTTGTATGGATACCTGCTGATGCCTTGTTGTCACATCTAGAAATCACCTGGTGTCAGATATGAAAAGCAAGGCACCCAGACAGCTTTCTGGAAGTTTCTGATTTTAAAAATCTAGTACTTCGTAGGAAAACTTTTCTCACTTTCCATATTTTTTTACTAAGGTTGCATTCATATATATTTATATTTGTGTTATTTAAGAACTAGAATTGCGATTGATGCAATGTTCATGAGAACACCATTTGATGAAGGATACCAATGCTTAACCTCAAATTAGTCGCAACTAGATTTTTGTCATGTCTGATGCACGTGAGAGGATCTGATGGCTTGCGGTCTTTCTGTTGATAATGAAGAAAAGATTAGATGGACTTAGAGATAGAAAAAAAAGCAGAGTTAGCGGGGAACTTTGCGACGTAAGAAATGAGATCCTGCCATTTGTAGTTGGCCCTAGGTGGCATAATTCTTATTTTTTTTGTTCTACATGATATAGAACATCAATGTGGGTCAGGAATCGCAAAGGACAGGGGATCTGGCTACATGAGATCAGTGTAAATGTGTGTAAGTAATTGGGTTAAGTATGCTACGACTAAAAACATACCTGAGATGCAGATCACTGTGATAAACTTGACATGACCCGAACAAGATCTCTCCTATCTTAGAAGGAATTGAAGTCTTCTAATAAAGAAGAAAATAGTAAGATACTATTGTTGAGTTTTAAAATAATTATTGTCACAAGAAAATAAATTGAATAACTAGAAGGCTAATTTAAACTAGAAAGCTTGATCTAAAAGATAACTAGAAAGCAAGAAACAAGAAGTAGAGAGCTAATTCTAGACTAGGGTAAGTAGAAGACAAGATCCAAACAAGGAAGCTGGAAAGTAAATTAAGGTAGGATAACTAGTTGGATTCTCCCCAACTGAATCCATTAATCTGACCAGAGTCATCCTAGCTGTCACTTGGACTTTCCACGTCAATAACGTTGCACTAGTTTTGCATGGGGCTTTATGGAGTTGTATTAAAAGAGAAAAAGGGCATTCGAGTCACGTGAAGGTTTCTACAAAGTTGCATCACAGCAAGGCAGAGTCACACCCCCAAGAACACTCAGGAAAACTTCTATTCTACTCATTATGATATAAAAGAGATGAGTACATGAGATATTTATAGTGTTCTAGGGCCTTTACATTGATAAAGACTCATGGAATCCTGTAGAAACTTGGAAAATATCTGCATGATGGCTCTTAAGAACTAATGCTGCACTTTAAGGGTGCTTCTAGATGCAAAAGGAATATCTGACTATGACCGAGGCACTATTAGATTCAACTGACGGTAACCTGGGTGCATCAGTTGACCCGAATTTGACTAGGACTCAAATTTCTTTGGCCAGCAGCCTTTTTCTGCTGACAACTGAATTTGATGGTATGGTTCTTATCCTTAATTCGCTAATTGATGATTTGACTCTTGCTAGCGGTTACCAAAATTGAGAAAAATACAAAGACTGAAAACAAAATTATCAAAAAGACTCTGAATGCACTGATACGACTTTGATATTTTGCCCATAACATTCTTGTCTAACCTCTGGTTCATGTGATTCAAGTTGTATTGGTAAACTTACTTGACAGCAGGCGTGATGGAAGTGATTTCATCTCATAATTCTATTTGTGCTATTGTTGGTGAATTTTTGAAGTTGTTGTTACCTACAAAGCATCCTAACACTAGAAACATTGGAGTTTTTTTGTGATCTGTGAGTCAAGTGACACCACATAGCCATGCTTGGCTATCAATTTAGGCTTCCTAGGGTTGCCCATGTTGCTTTAGGGCATGTTTGGTGTTGCTTCTGAATAGAAGGAAAAGCCAAAAGCTAGGTTTTCTAGCTTCTCCTAAAAGTATTTGTTTTTAATTTTCTTCTTATAGAAATACTTTTCATATAATGCTATCGAATAATAATTTTCTTTTGGAAAATGCTCTTTTGCTTTAAGAATAAGAAAACACATTCTTTAAGAATACGAAACATGCCCTTAGTTCTACTCCTTTGCCTTTTGCATGACTGTCGAGGCAGGTGTATTTTTACCCTTGCATTACAATCATTTAACTTCTTTATTTGCTAAATCAATGAGATGATCATTTGTTGGAGTGTACTTCCTAAGTCATCAAGATGTATTTAATGCAATCTATCCCATTATGATAATCCAACAAAAGAAACAAAACTTCTACGACATCTCTAATTTATTGTAAATGCAATAATCACTTGCATCTTTGAATATGCTTATGGTTCTAATATGCAATTGCTTTAGTTCTTTTTTTTGGGGGGGAGTCTTTTATTATGTGTTCTAAATGATACTCCATTACTGTAATTAGTTTCTTATTTGGTCTGAGCTTAACATATGTTAGGTGCATTTCTTGGCAGCCATGATTTCATTGAAGATGGAGATCCCTGAACATGCATGGAGAGAGAGGATCCTATTGGCATGGTTATTGCGAATTATGTTAATTCTAGCCTACCCAATAATGTCAGTTTTCAGCATATTACCATCTCAAAAGTGAGAACTAGAACCTGAAGTTTTTTAGGGGTTAATTTATATGCCTTTTTACCATCCTAAAAGTGAGAACTAGAATGAGTTAATTTATATGCCTTTTTACAAACTAAGTGAATAAAATACGGCGTTTTAAAAAATATTGAGCAACTGCATGATGAACTTTGTTCTTATTTAGCACACTGCACACAAAGTAAATTTGGGCATGTTCAGCGGCATATAGGCCTTTGTCGTCCAAGAGTACTTTTTGTGTCAACAAAGCTGGAAGCTTTTCTCCATTAGTTAAGTCCTTGTCAACTTGTATCTTAAGGGATGCGATTGAAATTTCGATAGGAAGGACTGCTTCCATACACTAGACCAATGAATAAGGAGTTTGACCAGTTGGTTCTTTCACTTTGGATTCATCGAGGCCTGGTTAGGAAAAAATAAAGGTTTTGGGCAAAAGCAGCTCTTACGTCAAATTTTGTCACTTGCATTCACTCCATCATAATTTTTAGCTGCTAGCCTTCTAATTTCTGTGCACTTTATTGTGGGTCCATACAGCTATCTTGTACGCATGCTTTGTTTGATCTTTAGGTGACTTGAAATAAACTATCTCCACGTTTCAGTATGAGTGTTTCCTTTGGAGATACGTGCAAATAAATGCGTGCATACGTTCACACGCAAACTGCAAGCATTAGTAAATATCGCCTTCATTGCGTTCACTTCAATTTTTGTTGTGATGATTCTTTTGCAACAGTTCCATATTCGTCACTGCCCAGCTATGTTAACCTAGTTGCTTCTTTCTTTTAGACACAGAGAGATGATACAACATGACGTGCCATTTGGTGGCACTCCCAGAAAATGGAGTGAACTGTTTATGTCAGCTACAAGATTTAGTACTTGACACTTATTTTTGGAGTTCTCTGTCGAGAGCACCTTATTGCACTTGCTGGCACTTTTTTTATAGTATGATTACAGTACTAAACATTGATAGTGAAAAGTGTCCATACTGTTTTAGTGAAGTGTCACATCTATATGTTCTTCTTCTTTTATTGTTACAATGGCATAAGTGTAAGTGTAACAAAATTCTGTTATTGACTGGTAAACTTACCTGGTCATCAATATATGTATGATATGGAAGTGTCCCTGTGTCAGTATTTTTGGAGGTCGGAGTGTCGAGGTAACACTGCTACACAGTGATGTTGATGATGATGAAATCTTTTTTTTTTTATCAACTGTCTGCTAGTTTAGCACTGTCTACTCTTTCCAAGTTATAGGAAAGGAAAAAGGATAGCCTATCCCCGTGCTTTCTGAGATAGTTGATATCTTTTACAAAATGTGTTTTTGGAGAGTTATAGCATGTTATAGCAATGCTGAAACTCTTACTACTAGTAAGCATGCTTTTTTTGTTTTTGCGTTTTTCCCCCCCCTTTTCCCTTTCTGGGTAATGACTGTAAGAAAGAAGGAAAAGAATGCTCCTTAGCTTACTTCCTATTGCTTATTTTTGAATTGGTTTCTGTAGGAGTTTTGGTGCAAGAAGAGAATGCACTGTTCAGATGTACTCTAATCTCCTGCCAGCTGAATTTATTGGGATCGGTAGTGACTCCAGCTTCGCTGAATTTATGATCATTTATATCAATTCAATAATATACTGAAAAGTTTTAAGGTATATGTTTGTCAATGGCTTGTTTTTGAGTTTGCTTTTACTATGATATCTCGGTTCTCTGGACTTTTTGTTCTTTAATGATTTATACATTTATAGATTTGTCCACTCTGATCTGTACAATTCTGTGGTTTCTGTCTCACTTGGTTTTTATCCTAGGGCAATTTTCATGCATTCGCCAGTATAATGATTAATGATTAAGCATATATCAAGTGATTAATTAGTTTAGCTTATTATCAGATTTAAATTTGCCTATGTATTTGCTGAAAAGTATTCTCATTTGTAGTCAAGTGGCATCTGAATTTGCACAGAACAGTCTAATAATACTTGTTTATTGTAAATGGAAATGGAGGAACCATCCATAAGCCATTCTTATTTAGGGGTTTATAGTATTAAATCAGAACTGTCACATTGTTTTTTACAACTAAAATGATCTGAAAAGACATGTATATAACATTTTTGATTACATTAGAAATTTAAAATTTTTCACATGGTCAAGACAACCATGATTGGAGAGCGTGCCTGTCATGGATGTCTCAGGAATACATAAAACATCTAAATTTAACAGCATTTACTGGTTGAATGTTAGATAGCTGACATCTATTATTTCCAAGGTCCGCCGTACCGGTACCGGTCGGCGTACCGGTGGCGGCCCGGATGGGTGCGTACCGGTTCCGTACCGGTCCGAACCGGTTCCGTACCGGTCCGTACCGGCGGCTCCCGTACCGGTCCGAACCGGTCCCGTACCGGTTTTTCAATAATAAACTACCGGTACCGGATTCCACGCTGATCCGGTACCGGTACGGCAGACCATGATTATTTCCTTGTAGGAGAACATTGTTTCCATAAGTAAACTGTTCATTTCAAATATAGGAAACAACCTCCAAAGCAAGGCCACATTATCAGAAAAACAAGAATTGCTGAGGATGTGTTGGCCGCTGAAGTTGCGGAAAATGATGATCTAGAAAGTTCTGAGGTTGTGGATGCTGCACTCGATAAATGTGAAGAACATCCAAACATTCAATGTGACAGTGACTGATGAAATGATCTGCCAGGAAAACAAAATGATGAAATTAGAGACTCAGAGTTCCGGCTTGCTGTTTGTGCAAGATGGCTTCATGAGCCAGATGAAATGGGTGGACTAAAGTGTCTCACGTCAGAAAGGTCTTTTGCTGCTCATGTGGACAGCTGCAGACGTCTTCTGGAAATAATTTCGTTGAGCTGTCCATATGAGGTGAATCTTTCATGCTACATAGGCAAGCTATACCCTATATCCTGGTGGTCTTCATTTGATGCATATAGCTCCTTTTACAATTGCTGCATGCTAAATGTTGCTATTTAACACACATCCTGGAATAGGTAGGAAATCACTAGCTATCATTAGGTTGTCATCTTTTTCCTTCAAACTTAGTTTGATATTTTCAGCAAAATTTTGCATCTTGGTGGTGCCTAATATCATCAAGTGTAATGGAAGAGCATGTGGGACTCACCATAGCTTGCCCATCTAAAAGAAAATCATGAAGCTTTTAAGTTTTCTATGTATATATATATATATGTATATGTATATATATATATATGTATGTATGTATGTATGTATCACAATGAATATTTAAAAAACAAAATAATGCGAGAAAAGCATATGTAGAGATCTCGAAAAACTATGGTGGAAAGTGGTAAAATGGCCCATTTTAAATTCGCTTCAGAATCATTTTCTCTTATTTTACTGCTGGAGGCCATTTTACACTATTATATTCTGAAGTTGAAAAGCTTGTCTTGGATACTTTTCCCCTAACTAGTCTTTTGCTTCATATATACGTTTGACAGGTTGTTGTGGCAAATTATCAGTACTAACTGACATCGGGATTTACCAGGATGTTTGACTTGAAGATCTTTGCCTATTTTAGATATCTGACAAGTGACTTTTAAGCAACCAGATCAACTAAGCTATCAGCGATGATGAAGTACTAAGCTTTGAAGTAAATAGGACAATATACTGTCATCTGCAACTGCACCAGTATACACTATAGGGTAGTGGCCTATCTTTTAGTAGATAAAAACATAAGCCTTATTTTAATAATTTCTGGGTTTTTTTCATCTGAGCTTGTGCATATCTTAATCCAAGTCATGCAAGTGCTTAACTTTTGTTACCATCACAGCTCTGAAAAGTGGGGACTTTAGCAGCAGTGAAGCGGGGTTGGCTACCAAAAGATGTCATAGAGTTATCTCTGGTGACGTTTTCTGACATTCTACCCCTTGCCCCTTCTGATCCCTGGGGGTGACCGCTACTCTTCTATAACACGACCTGAAATGCAAATAGTGATCGAGTCCGAAGAAATCCAGAAAGCATTTGATGAGTTCTACTCTTCTATGATGTTGCCTCAGTCACCCAACTTCTTGGATCCATCCAAATCCCCATGGAAGAAATGGGTGGATAGTCTAGATGCAAACAGAAGCATTTCAGATAACAGAGCTGGTTGAAGTCAGAGCTGCATGGAAAGCATGGAAGAGAATTTCTCAAAAGCAAAGAAAATCCTTTTGAGTTACAACTTTGCCTATACTGATTCTCCAGTGAGCGTGCAATGAGGTATGATATCACTCCCACTTTTTCTGATATTCTTGCCTCCCTCCTGCACCTTTGACCCTACTGTTGTGTGAACACTGGAAGGTAGCTTTGTTGTATTGTAGGAGGTGCATGCATTGTTCTATGCATGTGTTGATATCCGTTCGTATTTCTATGAAGTGTTAGCATACTTGATCTTCCATTCAATAGGCTGTTAACTGTTATTTGTTCTTGATGCTTGGTGAAGTTGAATATGTTTCACAGTAAATGAAAGTTTTCTCCAAATATGGAATGATTTTGTTCTCTCTTTGATTCTCCCAGCTGGGTTGATATCCCTCGTTGCAAACACTAACATGGTCAAATCATGTTGAAACTTCATCCACCTTTGACGCTACCTAATAGCTCTTCCAACCTCACTATTGATATTTAAACCTGTGGCATTCGCCTGTTATGCTTGTGACATCACCATTGTCTCATTCATTCAGAAAGGGGTCTTAAAATGACTTTTGCTTTGTTCTTCCTCTTCTGTCTAGTCCTTGATGGCCCCCAAACATGAGTTCCTAGAGATGCTGCTCCGCTTTATCTACCCAATTTGTTCAAGGTATTTCAGACGCTTTTGACAATGTGGAGTCTTAGGGCATTGTGTCTGTCTGTGCCCCCTTTTCTGTGCCATATCTCTTCCAGTGCCATGATTTTGTGATTGACGGATAACACAATTTAACGAGACAATGATGTCATCCAGATACAAGATGATACTAGCATAGTTGCATTAATATTGTTGGGGTAAATTTTCTATTTTACTGGGTTAAGCTTAAACCTTGCACCTGTGACTTGAAAATGTCCCCATATGGTTTAGCAGGGTGTAGCCTTTGTTATGGTCAGAACCATCGGGCTGGGTTACACTTACACCTAACCAGTTTTCATGTGTTGCAAACTACATGTTGGTAGGACAAGAGCCTTTTAGCAAATCCAGCGGCCATGGCTGAATTAGAAAGACCCACTCCACTTCCGTTCCACCACCTGCCATTTGGCTGGCCCGTTACTCATTCTTTGAGAATAAAAGGTTGAAAAAATACAATCCCCTTTGTCTCAAAGTTGAAATGAGCGTCTAACTGAAGCCTGCTTGCCAGTGGTTTGTAACGTTCATCCCAGGTTTAATGTTTAAACCCAGGGGCACCTACACCTTTATAACTTGTTCCTTGGCCTCCTACTCTTTCAGCACTCACCTCACGCTCCTCTGTGCCTCCCCCCCCCCCCCTCCTTTTCCTGTGTCTTCTCAGGATGGGCTCTTTGCAGGCATGGGTCTCTGAGCACAAGCTCGCCAGTGTCGGTAAGCAAAGCATCTGATCATCTGGCTTCTTCGTAAGGAGCAAGAAAAAATTGGTGAAGTTTTAGGTCTATGATGAGCCACTGGCTAATATGGAATCCTGTGTCTTTAGGAACTCTATGGGCTTCAGCCTTGGTGGCGTCCTTAGCTTACTCGCGTAAAAGAACGCCACACAAGACCAGCGTCAGGCTGATCCATGCTAGGTATTTGTTAGCAGGATAAGTTTCTTGTTGAAGGTGGAAATAAAGATAACAATGATTTTGTTGTTTATGGTGGTGGTGGTGCAGGATGCATGCGCAAGCCCTGACCCTTGCAGTGCTCTCAGGTGCAGCGCTGAAACATTACTTGGAGACCAATTTCGCCATGGATGATGACAAGAATTAATTCCTCAGCTGCTCGATGATTCCAAGGAACGGCGTCCATGAAGCGTCTCGCAATGATATCATGTTGGCTTGTAGCTTTAGCTTGTTGGGATGGCACATCGTGCCTAATTAAATGTGCAGCGGGCTTATGGTGGTGACAATATGGACTGCATCTTGATGAAATAATGATATTTGTGATGATGCATGTCTTTTGAAATTAAAAGTTATGATTATATGCAATTTATTGTTTTGTTATACGGAACAAAGAAGAAATTACCTTGTCCTTGTACAGTAGAATTTCAAAGCCCATATTTTTTCTTGACGCTTCGTATGCATTTCTCCTGTAAATATAATTTTCGTTGTTTAATGAACAAGCACTTCCATGGAATGTGAACTATGTGCCAGGATAATCACAAGAGATAAATCATTTAGAACATTTATGATATAGGATAACTAGGTTTAGCTTAGATGTTTGGCACCCTTCTTCTTAGCACAGAGGTCTTTGATTCATGGTCAACTAATACGAAGTCCAAGGAGTCCTCAGTCCTCTTATATTTTTCATCTTCGGCCAGAAAAAATTACGGCCTTTTTATTTTCATAAATATTTTTCTGATAAAAAATTATAATTATTCATATATTCTGTCGGTATTTAAGTTTTAAGGGAACGTTATACCACTTCATCACAACATATGCGGAGCTACTACTGTTGCATTAAGCTGGTAATGCAATTGGAGACTAGAGAATGGATCTCCTAGATTTTTTTTTCTAACTTATTTGGTAAGGATTTCGATCGTAGCTCACCGGGAAGCCGCTGGAGATGACCTGTTATGGCATTTCTATCATACTTTGATCTTGATATTCTCCGGAATCTAATCTCCCACCATTAAAAATCCATGTAGCTCATTATTCTTCTTTCCATTTTCCTTTTTTTTTTTGTTAGGAAGTCGTAGTTCATATTGTCAAGACCACATGATAATTCGTCACTAAAAAATTATCACTTGGTGATGTTTCACAAAATGGTATGGTCTTAATAGTGATGGAAATGTCTTACATAAACATGTATTCTTGTTGAGAACAGTGAGTGTTATCTTTATCCATGCTATTTAACAATGCATGATGCTAGTGATGATGGCTGTCTCTATATCCACGGAAAACCACCAACGTTAGCGCCATGTACGTTCGCTCTTCTGCAATCCCATCCTCATCAAACATTATTGTAAATCCTATCTTTGCGTACCTAAAAGCTACATATTACATTCACCTCAGGACCCTCTCCACGTTTCTTGGCATCATGTACCACTTCGCTCTCAGGTTATAAGCAAGGTATCATTTCTTTAAACCCTTTCTCACCCTGAGAAAGAAGTGGCTTCTACACGGGAACCAGCAGCTGAGAAATATGCATCCATTTGGAACCAGTCCGTGGGGCACATTGCTAGGCTAACTCGATGGAATACCGAAGCCAAGCAAACCTTGGGCTTGATTCCTATATAATTGGTTTAGTTAAGAAAGAACTATGGTCCTTGATTATTAAAGTATACTGTAGCAGGAACGATGCAACTTATTTAAGGTAGCAGATCAATCAATGAACTGATTGTGTTGATGAAATTTAGTCCCCTACCTAGAATTGGATTTATCTTTATTAGAGGAAAGCTATGGAAGCACACTCTAAAAATCTCTGTCCATATGTTTAAAAATCTATATATGGTTAGTTTGCATATTAAGTTAATTTTAACAATCCATTGGATACGTAATATTCCTACATTTTGAACCCTTTTGGCTAGGGGGCCGTCATGTGAACTTGGCATGACCCAAAATTCATGGCAATAAGTAGAACCTACATGATCTTGAGCTGGTCAACCAGTGCTACTCCAGTTCACGTTATATTGCGAGTCAATAATTAGTTTGGCCTCTCTACTACTAAAATGATAATAATAATAATTTAGTCTGTCTATAATACTCGTGTTTTCTCACAAACGGCCGATCATAATGCCAATATAAGTTGATGATACAATATAAGCTCTTATTAGTTGTTTAAGTAACTCCTTTTGACGATTCTCTACACAAGCATCCATAATTTGACCTTTCATCTACCACGAGTCTTTGTCCACATTTTTAATTTCCCTTCTTCGTAAGTTGGGCAAGGAAAATTTATTCAGATCATGAGTTGCGGTGAATATGGGACTCCAACCCAAGTCACTGGTGTTGAATGAACTAGTCGACACCCTCAACGCTGTTGGATTTAATAAATAAAATATTTATTTATTTTTTCAAAATAGTGATCCAAAATTTAATTATGTTATATTTTTGAATGGACACATCTCTTGTTGTCTTTTTACAGGTGCTTTAAGAGACATTTCTTGAATAATAAAACAAAGAGACATCTCTTGGATGATAAATCAAAAAGATGCATTTGCTGGTGGATATACATCAGAAGATACATATCTTAATTTAAACTCAAAAGAAATATCTCTTGAACTGGTTGTTATGCTTAGAAGACATCCTTTTATTAAAGGAATGCAATATATCCAAGGGACAAATTTATTAAGCGAAGGGATGCAATCCTTCGAGAAACTTATTCACTCACAGCTTCTCATATCTACAAATGTGGCATGGGTCATTTGGTCCCATAATATCAAGATCTAAAAATGAGTGTGAGAGAACAAGAGTATATTACCACCTTGGCGAGACTTAAGAAGCATATGTAAATTAAGAATGCATACTTATTGGACTTACTGTATCCAATTGGGCGTGCATAAAGAGAATTCTATGAAGTATTTTTTTCTCTATAGATTTTCTTGAAGTGTTTTGGCATTGCATTCTATTTGGTATAACGTTTATAGGGTTTGTCAAGGATCCTATTTGAATGCACATTAGGAGACTGGTGAATCGTTGTATCTTGGAAGTAGACATCATTTGGCCATACCCTGAAGAAAGCGCTTTCCATAAAATGCTTCAAAGCAGGTTCTATTAACCTTCTATTTCCTTTGTTTGTTGTGATTACCATAGGAATTCTAGAATATTTATGTCCAACACTCTTCATCTACTTTGGATTGTTGATTTAGCTGTAGATTTTTTGCACCACCATATCACTCTATTTTGCAGAGCATCTCCCACAGTTTAATCACTGCCACTTTACATAATTGAATTGTTTCACAAGCCTTCAAAATTCTGCTTTCATGGGAATCAAGTTATAGAAGATTTGCCATTGTTGACGACTTGTACGACGAGCAGTAATGCTTGATCCTTACTCATGCTTTACACGTTGTGCTGTATTCAGCTGTAGTGATGAAATATTCTAAAGAATTGAGAGATGTTCTAGATGAAAAAGCAAATTATACATTTTTAGTGATTCTACTGGAACAAGGTGTGTACTTATTAGTTCGGAGTCTTGTTATTTCAAATAGAATAACAAGGCATATTTCATACTCTTCGGAAACCTTCTAATTATAATTATACATAGAATAATCTACCTTCATTAAAGAGCTTCTGCAGCTCATAACAAAATGCTATAGGAAATTTAGGATCTAAAGATCAAAGCTTGCGCCGGGAGGTCTTCTATAATTACTCTTGCTCGCTGCTTTCAGAGCAACTCTTGATGGCTTGCAGCACTGCTTGTTTTACCACTTGCGCATCCAGACTTTTGATTTGATTCTGCAAATTAAAATAAAATAAAATCAAACCTTAGTGACTGAATTTAACTGAGCTATTTATATCAATATGAAATAAACAAAACCAACAGTAAACTTTTCATTGTTTTTCTTTTTCTGGTGAGAATAACAGTACCAGAGGGGCCACCTCATCCCAATCCACAATGTTAGGGACCGCTTTCCTTGTGCAAAGGCTGGGGACAAAGAAGGGTCCCAACAGTTCACTCTATGATTCACATGCTATACATATCTGGGTTTCATGATTGTCTAAGTGCATGTGATGTACATGCCCTGTGAACCACTCATATATCTTTGATGTACCGTCATCAGTGTAATAATGGATACTCTTGGATATCGTACAACATGTCCCATGGAGCTGAGAAGATACTATGTCCTTTGCTTGCATGCATTCTATGCATGAAGTACTAATTTTACTGTCCTCTCATGTATCTAATACATATAACCATACTTGAATCAAAGGCAAGTTCATAATCAAAGCTAACCCCAAATGATTGGAATTCCGTATCTTGTTAAAAATAATTTACCACAAATGTTCAAGTAACAAGTGTATGAGATATCTCCAAAAAAAAAAGAGAGCAAATATTTATGTGAAATACCAGTATGTGTGCATGCATTGAAATAGATAACTGATGCACTTATTTATCCACTTTATACCCTTGATCTTCAGGAAAAGACATTTTCTCATCAACTAGATGGCTTATTTGTCTACTGTGCTGAAACAATTGCATTCTAATGGAATTATATATAACTGTGTCATTCTTTCTCATCTTACTTCTCCTCCAACTGCCTCTAGACGGAACATGTCAGTGCAAGAAGCCCTAGCTTCCATCACATCGAGGCCCAGCTCCTCAAAGGCCTCCAGAATAGGGACAAGCAATCCTGGGCATCTCTTCTCTGAGAACACATTGATAAGGAAACCCTTTTTTAGGGTTTCAACTGTGACCTGTCAAGACATATATGGAAGCAGTGAAGAGTATGTGAAGCAGCTAGCTACTACGTAGCTTTTAGGTCTGTAGAGAGCACTAGAACAGATTGCATTAGAAAACAGCACCCAGACTTACCATAGGCAAAGGGTTTTCTTCAACAACATTCCGCGCGCATGCAAGCTCTTGATTCAGTCTTTCAACTTTCTGCTTCAACTCCGCGATGTATTTCGATGCATCTATTATTATTGATGTTTTACTCAGCTGCCAGAAAGAGAAGCGAACATGAAATCATACTCCGCGCTTATAGGTACAAGCTGTGTGGGTTCTATTAGTAGTTTCTAATACTATTTTATAAATGAAGAAGTTTCATGCGGTAATTTACCAAAGAATTATTTTCCCTAAATATTCAGGTCTATAGCAAGATGGTTGTGCGCAGGTCAATACATGGAAATAATTTCTGTGGGGTGGAATGCTTGTTAAAGACTGCTGACTAGGACAAGAATGTCTTCGGAATTTTAGTGTAAACCTGCGGCGAGTATATTCTCTTATTAAAGTCTGCTGCTTAGCTACATATCATCACCATTTTTGGCCCTTCAATGGGTTTAGGAAAGATACCACTAGCCATCATACAGTGTGGGGAAGTTTTAGCAACAATCGGCATAACGTTATAGGATGCAACAATAGAGAAAACAAATCAGTGTTGATTTAGTAAATGAAACTACCGCATGAAATTATTTGGAAAGAGTGGGTGATAACAGTACGGTATGTGTGAGCTGATGAGATTTAGTATTTTCACGGGAGCATGAGGTTAGAAACTGAAAGTTTATTGTAAGAGGTGATAGAATATATAGATAGCGAGCAAGCAACCGAAGAGGCGACGAAGAACTAGATGATGATACAAATGCAAACCTTGAAAAAAGAAAAGAACATTGGAAGATTTCACAATGAGTTTCTAAATACATATATACGAACCAAATTTTAGGTGACACGCATATCCCTACAGTGCTAACTAAAGGGACAAGAGGAGAATGAGCGCACAGCAATGGAAGCTAAAGAGCTTAGAAATTTAGGCAAATTACTGCACGAGAGTTTGTAATCGAGCGAAGGAGCTGCAGCTTGTCATGCAGAGAAGCTCTCTTCTGCTCCCTGGAGACCATGGCTCTCTCTCTCTCTCTCTCTCTCTCTCTGTGTGTGTGTATGTGTGTAAAGCTGTTGGGGGACTGGAGGATCGCTTAAGGAGAGGAAGGAGCCCTCAAATCTATATGGTCTCCTGTCCTGATTGCCACCCACATGAGCTGCCTCAGTTTCCTCCAATAAATAATAGATTATATGTGCCGAGGAAATACCCAGAATAGCCTTCAGCTTTCGAAAAATATACTCTTGCAATGCCCCTAGTACTCCCTACCTTGCTAAGAAAAATAATATAGGCGACTTAATCTTTGGTTAGTTCGGGATTGGGTATTGTTATTTAATCACGTCTTAAAAATGTTAATTATCATAGAATTAAATTAATATAACATTTTAAGAAAGAAACTAAATTCTGTTCTAGTTCACATAAAGAGAAAAAAAGTGGTCTAATGGAATAAAATCTTCATCACGTACCTCAAATTCTTTTGTCTCATTATGTCTTTTCACTTAAGAAGACATGTTAATTGTGTTTGCCCTTCTTTATATTGCAACATTTTATTAACATGATAGTTTAAATTCGAGTTTTCTTCTCCCCACCCTCATCACTTGAGCAGCCGTACATAGGATTTGTATCAGCTTAGTGCTAGCTAGATCCAAAAGCATAAGCCAACCCTTACATTTTTAAATGCCCCCAAACATTCTCGTGCTCTGACGAAACAACAAGGAGAGCATGAAACATAAGGCCCCCATTACATGGTACCTTGGGCAACTGGTAGCTTATTTAAACACTGCTGCTCGGAGACTCTGGGTTGCATTTTTGGCAGGGAGTTTTGAGATATGTGTGGTGGGTGACCCAACAGTGGATCGTGCGAAGGTAAATTCCTCTTTCGCATGAATGATGCATCCTATTTTTGCTGCCCAATGGTCACCACTTGGATTACACCCTCAGACAAACTTGAAATTTGTAGTTAGATCAGACCCACTGCTGAGCTGATGGACTAATATACCCACAAACCAATATGTACGTTTTTTTTTTTTTTTTTGCTCGTTTTTATGCATGTTGGTCCGTGGTTGAATTGGTCTACCGCTGAACTGATGAATCAGATTCAACCAATAATTTTTTCAGACAAACAACCTTCCTCACACGTCTACGTCACGAACCCCTCCACTGATCCCTTGATATATATAAAAACCTGGAGACCTTAATAGGTTGAATTACTACCACCACTGCAAATGACAACGGAGGCAATTATTGTGGCCATGATAACACCCCACCGCATTAGTTGGGGGAAAAAAAAGAGAGAAAAGACTGTGAGGCTTATTATTATACGAGTGCAAGGGGAAGAAGAAGGGATAGAGGGGGTGGGGTATAAAACGAGGGGAGAGGGGGAGAGAGAGAGAGAGAGAGAGGTGGCCTGGAATCTGCTCGTGATCGGGGCGCCATCGAAAGCCGCGAGCGATGGCGTCAAGGGATGGCTGTTTGCGCGTTGGGAATGTACGGGAGAGAGGAAGGGGTTGTGGGGTTTGCGAGTGTGTTTTTGTTGGGTGTGAGTTGTGAATGCCTCCAAATACCCCTCACGGGGGGGATTTCGCCATCACCTCCTTGTCCAATTCATCTCCACCTCCTCGGTCCACGCGTGTCCCTCGTTCCCACCCCATGCTGGTCGCTGCTCTCGGAGATGAGGATGGGAAGGGGTGATAAAGGAAATAATTATCAGCTTTGATATATACATTGGTTAAATTGGATGCGATTTTGAAGAACGCCACAAAAATTTTGCAAGGAACGATGTCATTATCTAGCTTTTCTTTTATTTACAAGCTAACATGCAACAATGTGGTTTCAAGCAGTTGAGATTTGAATAATGACTTCCAATGATTTGTTGTTTAGGTCCATTCTATATATATATCATGCTATTCGTCCACAATCATTTTTAGATTTCATGTCTCATGCGCTTTGCACATCCCATGTACAAATACATGACATACAACCACACTCATCTAAATATTGAAAGATGTATTTTTGCAGGAAAACCTAAATTGCACTTTCTTAATAAGGTTTACTGTACTATGTTTCGACATGATAGAAGGAGAACGCAAGCTAGTTAAGTTTCAAAAATTTTTAATCAAAAGCTAGGATAGCAAGGCTCCTTATCATAGTTATATAAGGTCAAATTAAGATATCATAATCTACCTCCCTAATTAGATCAACCATGCCTACTTTTTAAGGGGCTAATGGAGGTCAACAAGCAATAAGCTATGTTAGTAGGTTACTCGGCTGCTGCTGCTAAAGACTAGGGGTAGGAAGAGAGAGAGAGACTCCATCATCACCCTACTTGAATATGGCCAATTATAGCCAACATTTTCATTAAACAACCTAGGACCTACTTCATTCTTGAGCAACCCTCATGAACACCTGCAGAGGAATTGACGCAAGCAACATCATCCATGTTAGGTGCACCATCACAAACATGGACTCCTGGCGTGGATATCGACAGAAAATTGATGGAAATTTTAGCACGAGCTCATGAACGCGCATCTTTAGCTAATTTAATTCGATGGAGAGTATATCACGAAAAAAAATATTAGCATTCCACAAAAGAAAAGAAATCTATCTTTCTCGTGGATAAGAATGAGTTATTTAATCAGCAAGTTAAAATGATATGCACAGTAACATATCAGTGGGACCCTCCGAAAGTACGTAAACCGTATGCTAAGCACCACCTTATTGGACCCTAAAATATGGCTCTTGTCTTTAACGGTCACAAGACTGGAAGGAGGCCTCTGCAAAGGCTCTCGTGACCTTTTGGAAGCACCCTTCTATTACCGACCGCTCGTGAGGGGCTGCATTCCTTCTTGAAGTGGGTTTAATTGTGCGTGGTTGGGTGCTTGACTTGGGCTTTTTCCGTGTCCCCGTCTGTCTGAAACCCACCACTTACCCTAATGCCTCCTCCGGCCTTGTCCGCATGCCACATGGACAAACCACGTACCAACCTAATCACATGTGTGCAACTCTTTCTCTCTCCTTCATCTCTAATCATCAAAACCCAACAATCTTACCATGCAAGCACCCCTGCCCTGGCTTTGTCTCTTGCCTTGCCCTTGCTGCGCTGGCCTTCGTTAGGGTTAGGGTTTCATCATCCGGACCTTACCTTTCATCAAAATGGAATGCCTCTATTTGTTCCTTTGCTCTTGGGTGTCGTTTGTGTTTGATCTAGCATGATAGGGCGAGTAATGATTTTATCCGATTCGATATTTTCGGAAAAATGTTCAGCAACTTGATGTCGCACCGGTGATCAATCGATTTTAAAATTCTTCAATTGCATTGCAAAACGAGTGGAGAGTGATTTCATAGCTAATTGGATGATAGCTTTTTGACATGCATCTCCAAGTAGAAAATGGCATGCTACAATATTTTGGTTAAATGGTGGACTAAAGCAAATTGGATTGACTTGTCTACAGGAATATCAAAATAGACCCAAAATAGAGAATATTTCGAATTCAAACCAACGATAACTGTTTCTCGTATATTAGACCTAGTTCAATCGTTAACTTAAGTTTTTTATGAATATTCTCAAAAAAAAAAAAAGGCAGGATGGTTCTCTATTATTATTGTAGTTAATTACTGATTGCCGAGCTTTGTCATCCAAAAGGATTTTACTAGCGAGTCATAGACTTGGATCGTTTGAAACCATTTTCAGTAGGACCACCATGAATGACAAAAACCAGCGTGAAATGATAATACATCAATTCGTACCAATTATTTTTGATATTCATCTTGTTTATGACACCATAATCTTGCGCATTGTGATTTGATTAAAGAAATATTGCATTATCCTTTTAATGTTGAGCGTGACCTCGTCCTTATGAAAATGATAATTCTGTTTTATGCTATATCATAGGATTTTGTTATCACATAGCTATATGCACTTGCATATAAGATTCACCTTATTTTACTTTTGTTTCTTTAAATGTTAAGTTGTAATCCAATTCATTCAGTTTTCTATCACATGCAACTATACAAAAAGGACACAAAATAAGCGGATAGGCCAAAAGATGCCTCACGCGGAGAACATATCAGTACATCTACCAAAACTTGGCACTGTGTTTGGCTACATCCTCTCTCTTTTCTCTTGCAATGACTGGATCCAGTTGTGTCAATAGCTATCTTTTGAAATAATGCATATTTCCCTCAGCCCCATTCAGCAGAACTACAGTCAAGAGATGTGCTAGCTGTTGGAATTGGTGGAGGCAGTGCTTAAAGATTTCCTTCTCGTCCCAACACCCCCTCCCACCTTCCAAATGGTCAGTTTTCGTCTTCCTATCAATCACCCAAAAGAATGAACCAAAACAGTTTGAAAGAGAAATAACATAAGATAGAAGTGTCAAGGCACATAATTTCAAGAAGTTAGGAACATGGCCATGAAGCCAGCGAGTAGGTTTGAAATGACGAACAGCATGACTTAACTTGGGTCCAGTAACAGATTACTAAACCTTCTTATCGAAAAAGAAAGAAAAAAATTAAGAAAGAAAACAAAAGAAACCACATGAATAAATTTGCAAAAGTTTACAGTTTTCTAGTGTCATGCTGCTGGAAATAGTAAAGTCTAATTATATATGCTGTTGTCACTTCGGATCAAGGGTGATTCAAAAGCCATTGGGTGATTTATATCTTTATTATTATATTATATTATAAATATAATATTATATTACATTATATCATAATATACTAATATGCTATGTTATATAATATCAAATTATGCTATATTATTATGCTATAGTATATAATATTATATTATATTACAGTGATATTTTATTATATCATATATTTATGTATTAATATATATTATATTTTATTATGCTCTGTTATATAATACTATTTAATGTCTTTTATGATCATTTTGTCATATCAAAAATACTTTCTCAGTTTATTTACCAAACACATATTAAAATTTCAAAATACTTTAGAAATGTAGTTACCAAACAGTAAATAGTTTTTTTTATAAAAACTCTACTTCAAAAAGCTCTACTTCTGAAAGCTTTACTTCCGAAAGCTCTACTGCCAACAATTTTGCCAAACGGGGAATCTATCATTCTGTGATGGTCCAAGACCAGTGTTTTGATGACTACACTCCAAAGGTTGTGATGTGCAAGTTGCAACGAGAAAGATTTAGTGCCTCTAGATATATATATTTAGTTATAGGGTAAATTAGATAATGGTTCTGAAAAAGTTAACTCTGAGATATCCAGATACCAATTTCAAAGATTTAGTCTGCTGTGTTAGCTCAAACATAATCACTAAATCGAAGCCTTTAGTGCGTCATTATTAGAATGTTAGGAGTTTTGGTATCAGATAATGCATTATATAACCCCAGTCCTCTCACACGCATGCATGTGTAGAAGCATGTAATTAGAAAGGATTTTGGTTAATGATCATGGTTGTTTCCTAGGAAATAGGAGTCTAATGTTATAGTATACTTAATTGGGAAAGAAAGGTGTGCGGGAGAACTCTTGCGGCATACTGGCATTGCAATAGCACCATTAATAAGAAATTATATCCTACACCGTATATACCACGTAGCAGTGCACCATGCCAATTATCTTATCTTTTTTCTCATAGGCCTTGTTCATCCCACGCTCATCCTAATGACTGGCCCACAGAAAGGAGATAAGCTGATTGGTATTGCATACAGCCAAACCGACATAGTGTAGGATTTAATTTGCCCATCATCTATATATGGACCATTTTAGTGGCAGAAAATAATATCTTACTTTCTTCTTGATCGTCAGAATACGAAAAAATTATATCTTACATCACATGCGCCGGCCGATAAGCTGCCTCATCGGCCATCCCAATCTTCTAATCTTCTTTCTATAGGCTCCCATGTATTCATCCATGGTGTTTGGCCTATGGGAAAGAGACGATA
Source organism: Phoenix roebelenii (assembly GCA_025769935.1). Classification (NCBI taxonomy): domain Eukaryota; kingdom Viridiplantae; phylum Streptophyta; class Magnoliopsida; order Arecales; family Arecaceae; genus Phoenix; species Phoenix roebelenii. The sequence continues at coordinate 7,013,245 of JAOXJJ010000195.1, forward strand.
AGATGCATGGCATGGTGTACGGCATACAGTGTAGTATATAATTTGCCTGCAACTGGGAGAATGTGTTACTGGGGTGCAGGCGTTCTGTCCTTCCTTGCTATATTTTTTCCCCTCGTATGATGGAGAACAGAGACAGAACAAAGAGGCGGGATAGCTTCGTCAAAAAAAAAACAAAGAGCCGTGATAGCGCCATCGACATGTTTGCCAGGCGATGCCCAGTTTGGCTGACGTGTATTTTGACAACCTCTCGTGACTCCTCCCTGTTCATAATTGTTCTTTTATTGGATGGCAAGAACAACTCCCCATACCCACGTAAAGACTGACCTTTTACATCAAAAATTAAAAAAAAAAAATTGTAAAGAGTGACCTTTTGTCTTATTTTTGTTGCAAACGGTTGGTTGCAAAATTTACCTCGGGTTCTTTAAGCATCCCGAGGAGTTGATGAGGATCTTTCTCTTGGAATGAGGTGGCTTTTTTTAAAAGAAAATTCGAATTTATCTTTTCTTGTAATACTCGCAAAAAAAAATCCACATTAATGTAAAATTAATGTTGTCTAATATTTATATTTATGTATAACCAAAGACTTCGGTTCCAAGCTCTGTTTGTAAAACTCTCTGCGGTCTCCGAAGATCTTTTCCTTGCCACACCGCTAGATAACATCCTCTTAAATAAAGACAAGCAAAATGCACATCCAAAACACATGAAGGGAGAAAAGAAGGGGTTAAAACACTTGGAAAGAAGAGAGGGATGCACAATTACGAGGCTGTCGGTTTGGACTTTGAATGGATTTTGCTGTATAGAAGTTCTGTCAATATTCCATGACGTGGAATCCTAGTTTTCAAGATTTTCATTTGAAATTTGAATTGTGCAATTCTCTATCTACTGATATCTTGATAATATGTAGAAATAGCACTTAATTCTAACTCAACTTTTATTATGGGAGAAACAAAAGAGATACACCTGCTATAATTGCTGGTGTCTCTTAATTATCAGATTACATGGACGAGGGAAAAAGATGTTTCGTTTCATTTGGGTTTCAGCCATGCATGGGTGCCTGTCAAATGCATCATGGCAGGGATGCCAGAGAATGATCTCATGGTTTAACACCTGCAGGGTTCTATAATGTTTCTTTAACTATTATTGGTGTTCCTGGTAACATCATGCCATAGGTGCAATGTTTCAGAAAGACTACATGTGACATCTAACGAAACATGTAAAAAGATACAAAAAATTCACTTCCTAGCTAGTGGTAGTAATTTATATAGCCTTAGTACTTAATTGATGTTAATTACTTCAAGCTGGTAGGATTCACAATCGATGCATCCCACTTTTCCTATAGAACACATGCATAAGAAATATGAGGCCAAATCTCATTCAGATTACCTAGGTGGTCGGTTTCATCTCCTCAACAATTGGCACTTACCTAGAATATATAAATTCCTATAGTCAAGGATATCGAACAATTGGATGCTTTGATTTTTTTGTTTTTTGTAATATAAATGAAGAATGACAAATGGAATTGCACAACAATACTAACAGGATTTATAATGAAGCATCATCTTGTTTATTAGAATGTCAATTAGTAAAGAATTGTTTGAAGGTAACATCCTTAACTAAAGATACAACAGTAGCTTGAGCTTGATATATATTGTTGACCCGTCACCTAACAACTTAAGCTTCTGAGTCTACTAATCAGTTAACACATTATTAGTTGTTAACTCAGTTGATTGGTACCTCTCTTTTAAGAGTTTACTCTCGAAGGAGATCCGGGGTTCAGATCCTAGTTATTTCTTAAAAACTTTAATAATATTAGAGTATAGTTTGTTAGAGATCATAAGTTTGAACCTGCTCCGCCTCAGTTATTTATGTAATTTATTCAGCTGACTCAAAACTCTAACAATTTAAACTTTAATTTCCAAGTCAACAAGTTAATATTGATCTTCCATCCGGCTATTCTCTTTTGATAGTTAGAAACCATTACGGACCATTTAATTATTGAGTTTTTACTTAAAGATATATCAAAAAAATTTACACTACTTGACAATTATTTACAGCCATTACTACTATATATGTCTATTATTGAGCCTGCCCAGCAATTTCCTCTCAAAAAATTTTAATTTATATAATTATCTAGCAGTGTAATTGCTCTGTGGCTGATTCCATGCGACCCTGTCTGCTTTCGTGCAGTAACTAGTCTCATGGCACACTCACGCATCATATGCTGGTATGGTATGCAACATGCATCCTACGGTGAAGTTTTCTCTGATTATGCTCTAATGGGCAATGATAATGTCGTCGCGGATTCAGGAGGGGTGAAGTCATCTCTTGAGGTTAGGGAAGAGTGTGAAGTGACGATATCAAAAGAGAAGTCCGTCCCTAATATGAGTACTCTACAATTTGTTAAGAGATTTATGGTCTATAAGGTTGCACGTGACTTTAGTCCTATGTCCCTTTGGATTCTCTGTACTCTCTCTTCTGATAATAGCATATTGCCACAAGAAGCAGCACTCAGTATTTCTTCCAAAAAAACTTCTAATTAGTCCAGAACAACTAGGAGGAAAGTCTTTAACCAGAAAAAAAATAGTTTAGATATAGAATACCTATCTAGAGGTTCTTGCAATTCAATTATGTATTGATGGAATCATTAAAAATTTGATCTCGAAAAAAAAAGGAAAAAATATACGAGGAGATGTATGGAGGCCACGCACTGCATATGCTTTGGCACTCGGGCCCCATGGCCAGCCCCGACCATGCATGCAAGCCAATCGCATGCATGGAACAAAGGAGGCTACGTATCGGAGGAGCATGGATAAACTGCACCCCCTGTGGACCGCCCTCCAGGAATCTCGTGATCCACTACCAATGGTCACGTGAGTTGGGGACTTTGGAAAGTACATTCACATGCAATCGTGACAATAGAAACAAAAGCTAATGAAAGTATGAAGCGGTCGATAAGCTGCCATGTCGTACGTAAGGAAGGGATGGGATGGAAAAATATCTTCCGGGGGTAAGATACGTAAAGGTAGGATGGAGGTGAAAAGGAGAACAGCAAGGACAGGGAATCTCGGTTGGGTACAAGCGTACACGGGTGCATGAAAGCACAGCAAGTTGTGTTTTTTTCTTGTTTTTTTTTTTTGCTATAATAAATGACTCTTATAATTTTAATATAAATATATAAAAAAATAAAAATTATAAATTATAAAATGCCTTAGATGGTTCTATTTCATCGATATAGAATTTTTTTTTAAAATGATTTGCCATAAATAAAGCGCGGCTTCATTAGTAAAGTATCGTAAATTTTTGCTTTGGTGAAACAGTACAGCACAAAAATAATAATATTTTAATTGTAAAATTAGAATTTAAATTCAAATTCAACTGCCATAATTATAACCGAGATTCGTACGGATAAAATTACCAAAAAAAGTCAAATTAGATGTTCCAATTTTTATGAAAAATATAAAAAATTTCGGAAACCAAGATTGTAAGGATGCTCACTCTTTGCGTGTGAACATCTTGCCAATCATTCCTATATCTTTTATCACATTTAATAGCTGGAGGAGATTTTTGTCATTTCAACTTTTAACTCGTCATAAAGAAAGCAAAATTAATAAAAATAATAATGAGTTGCATTCTAAATATATTCCCCCCAACTTGTCTCCTCGGCCCTCTTTATGCATCCACACTTGTTTTTTTTTAAAAAAAAAATAAATTTCCACTTTTCTTCTCTTTTCAAAAAATAAAATTTTAATCTAAAATTGTAGTCTACATTAGATTTAAGACTCTCTTATATATAGGGCTAAAAGTGGGCTCAGGCCGAGCTATGAGCTAGACTCAAAACATTTAGGATTCCGTTCGGATTTATTTACAGTTGGTTTGGCTTGGGCCAGGCCTGAGCTCGAGCCTGGATAAAGCCCGATTTAGAGCCCGAATGCAGGCTCAAACCCAGCTTGGTTCAAAATGGATCGATCAGGTTCCTAGGCCTCCACCTAGTCCACCAGCCCCCTGAAGTACTCCTCAGTCGTCGCATGGCACAGCCACCCGTGCACTACCACCACTGCCTCTGCCAGGTCCATATCCTTCAGCTCCTCTACTCGGAGGCTCCCATACGGGATAGACAACACGTTGCTGAAGTACATGGCCATCTTATTACCACGGGCCAGCCGATTCGACCATCAACGATGGCTTCTATGTGCCCACTCATGTCCTCCAGGCGGGCAGCACAGATAAGGATGTGCCAGAGATAGGTGGTGAAGGCCTTGATTTGGTGTGTTGGCCGCCGCCAGCGGCCTGGATCCGAGAGATGTCGTTAGCAGCGATATAATAGATCCAGTTAATGGTGGCCTCCTAGTCAGGTGATGGTCCGATCGGGGGCGGCAAGCAAGGAGGCTGATGCATAGAGGTGGTCCAGAGAGGGGTCGTGGGAGCCTGTGCGGCAAGAGATGAGGAGAGAGTCAAGAGACTAGAGAGCAACAAGGGAGAGAGTCGGGAGACTTAGTCCCAATGGGCTAGCCCAATTGGGCTCGGACCAGGCTCGAGCTTAAGTTTTTGAAAACTTTTCTGACCTAGGCCCGGCCCGAAGTATGAAAAAAACAAGCCAACCTCGAGCAAGGGGTGGGCCCAACCTAGCCCAATCCATTTCCGCACTACTTATATATAAAGTTTCAGCATTTCAATTTCTATTTGTCACATTTTGTCTTGTGTGTGTGTTTTTGTGAATTAATGTTCTACCTCGTTTCATTAATTGTTTTTTGGCGGTAATAATTTTCTAAATTTTCTAAGCATTAGCTCTAGGCTGAGTTTTCCCACATTTAGAACCGGCGGTTTGACGGACATCTCGGTGATACTGTTGCGATGTTCCGCAAGAACATTGTAAGTCAGGAGTTCCGCGGTCCCCGCAACGCAGAGGTCTGACCCCCTCGGGTTCCGAAACCGGAGAGGTGAGGTCTATTAATCATGGCGGTTCGTATGTTCCACGACGGCCGTGATTGACCGTATCTCACGAGGTAACATGCACTCCTACCAGTTTAATCAGGCGGTTCAGAATAACTTGAACTTAGATTTACCTGACCATATCGTCCACCGCATCACCAATAGGTTCATCGAGCTAACACGGTAGCTAGAAATCGCTGTGGTACAAAATTAGTTGATGGCGTCGGTAAAAGCCCCGACCATCGCTCAATCCATCTTCGACTCCCACGTTAGACTGATGTTTTAAAGTAAAAATGCTGATAAGGCCCTGGGATTGGTTGATGTCCATGTCAACCCACGCTAGGTCCCTTATCTACCAATTACTGACTGCCACATAGGACTGTGGACCCTTAGCAGGGAAATGGAGCGGGGCTCCGCAGCAGGACCCGGAGGAAAAATATTAACGGGCATAAGGCCAAGCTCTTTTACTCCTGGTGGCAGTGCAACATGAGTATAGAACCAGTTCTTTTTCTTGTTCTCTTTAGTTGGCTACTTGTTTTTAGGAACACCAAGGTGGAATGAATAGATAGGATACGCAAGACATGTAGGAAAACTTAGAACTATGTGAAGTACGTATGTAGAGGGTGAATAAAATTTGGAGTTAAGATTAATGTATTATAATTTTTGACTTTGCAATGGTATTGCTCCTGAAATTTGGTAGGTGGTGGGATAAAAAAATTGATGATTATGTAGATAAAATCATAAAAGGTTCTTACTTTTATCCCTAGCAATCAAATTGCAATGAAATCCTCGTTGCTTGCTTGCATGTTCATGGTTTTATGATGCTGGATATATATTCATAGATTAGTGTGTTAGTCATGTTTCTTTGCTATACTGTTAGTACGTTAGTTCCATGTTTCCACAGTTAAACATTGTTGATGGAAAGATCAAAGTTGCAGCACTTGGTTGATGAGGATGGTAGCTAGGTATGGCCACTGCATGCTGTGGGCACTGCCATACCGAAGTCATTGAAGCTATCATTGAACAGACAAAACGTCTTCAGCATTCCAGTGCTGTGTATCTAAATCGTACCATTTCTGATTTTGCTGGGGCATTAGCGTCCAAGCTACCCGGCAATCTCAAGGTACATATGTGTCTTCTGAGGCTATACAGGTGTGCGGTATATAATATTAAGTTTCCACCAGCCACCATTTTTAACCTTTATGCTTAGTATTATAATACCTTCTGCATGGCATTCTTTTTGATCGTAGGGTGTATTGGTGTGTCCTCCATATTAAATAGGTGTTCATTTATTATATAGTTTTGGTGCTGCAATTTTAGCTTGGTAATGAGTAGGAAATGCATTCCTGAGTGACGGAGAGTGGGTGTAGTGGTTAACTAGCAGCAGGTTACTTGCCTGCCGTCTATAAAAGCATAAAGAAAGTTGGGGGACTCGTAGCTGATGAAGTCCAGTCAGTATTTGCACGCACTGATGAAGCCCATGATGCTGTGCACGACAAAGTGACGGCAAAGGTGAGCTCTTTTAGCATTTCAACGCCTTTGGTAACTTTCTTTTCTTCTGTGACAGATGATTAATGCTGCACAGACAAAAAAAACTCTTCGTCCACGATATCTCTATAATTTTGCTAGCCACAGAGGTCACTGCTTCCTGCGTAGATTGTTCCAAGCGAGCCATGTATTCCGTGAGACAAACAAAGCAGCTGATTGAATCGTCTCATTTATTGCTCAACACATCAAAGAAGTCAGCTAGGCATCTATATCTCAAATACCCGCACATCTGTACCGTTTACTTTCTTCTGATTTGACAGAATGTACCCACATTAGAGTGATATGAAATACCGCTTTTACCCAAAAAAAAAAAAAATTTTTATGGAGTTCAACAAATGCAAGCCAATGTTTGGACAACTTTCTTAGGAACTAATCCTGCATTTGATAATTGATATCTTGCTGCATGCCTAAGTTTTTCTCCTTTGTTTAGATGGTGATAGAAAAACCTAGTTTGTACATTCAGAAGTTCATCCTGCAAGCTTCTTCATCTAGTAATGTGATGTTTTGTAGTTCTTGCAGTGAAAGAAGCAGTTACATATGAGTGTTGGTAATCTTAGCATCTTCTTCATCTTTCTAAAGGCAGGACAAAATTATAGGTTCTGAAAATGGGTGGTCGTGTATAGATTACTTCAGTGAACCAGCTAGCTCCTGGAATGCTTCAATATCCTTGATGCTGTTTAAATGGATTTCATTCATATATCCGGAAATATTTTCAAAGCCTACTATGTCTTCGACTGCAGGGTAAAACTTAAAATATCTTCTTTACAGCAGATTTGTTAGGTTGACCGGTACCTTGTGCAACATCATCAGGGTATTGGAAATGGGATCCCTCTTGGTGCAGACGTGCAGTGGTTACAACTCCAGAAACCGCCCAAGTCTTGACCCGTCGAAATTACTTCGATACTTTTTTGGTGGCAATCCTGTCTCTACTGCTGCAGGGCTTGCTGTTTTTAGGGTGCTTGAGGAAGAAAAGCTTCAGGAGAACGCAGTTGCAGCGGGGTCTTACGTGAAAGATAGCATGAAAGCCCTTCAGGAAAAGCATGAAAGTAAGCTCTCTCTTATTCTTAATGACCCTACTGTTTGAACCTTGGGAGGTGTTTCTCTTAGTATTGACCTGAATAATTCCTGCAATTCCCAAGAAATGATTAACGGCGCTCCCACCCATGATTGTTTTCTAAGAGAAACCTCTCATAAACGAACTAAAAGATAAATAAAACAAAATAATTAAAAGAACACTGTTTGAAAAGCCTCTTCAATTTGATCGATGTTTGAAAATCATCCTAGCAATCACATGCCTTATAAATGAAAGATTTCTTTGCAGCCTAAAATTCGCCGTCTCAATACTAAACCTGTACCGGCGCCACACTAGCCCCATATCAGTATGGTACGGCCTAAAATCTTTTTCTGGCATACTGATATATTTGATACACCTTTCATACCAAAAAAACATCAGTACCGAATCAATACAGTATGATACATCCCGTACCACTCGGTTCGGGCTGGTCCGACGAACTATTCTGCAGCCTAAATCTAGTAGTCAAAGAATTATAAGTTGATGCAATTACTGCTGCACTTCTAAGCTATATAACCACTACACTGACCTGAAGTTAGGATACATGGTCTGAAGTGCCTTATCACAGAGCGGGAAAGATAAACTTTTCTTGTAATGATAGGTATCAAGCAATCTCTGACTGGCATTTCTAATTTGTCGCATATGGGTAATGGTTGGCGAAGGTGGCTTTTATGGGAATGTGTTCAGAATAACGCCGCCCCTCTGCTTCACGAAGGAAGACTCTGGTATATGCTAAATTGCTTTGCTGCATTGCTGTTAAGTTTTTTCCTTCGGTGATAGATCCACTGACTAAAACTAATTTCCACAACATCTGATTGCTTCTTGCAGACTTCTTTGTTGATGTAATGGATATTGCACTGTCAAAGCTGTGAATCCTCTGCTCCCAGTACCACATAAAATTGATAAAATTTGTATCAGCTGTGCACAGTGCTAGCTATTGTAATATAAATTTCTTAACATTAATTGTCAAATGGGGTCTCATATATCATGAAGTATGCATAATGTGAGCTAATATCAAACAAGAGATGATTAAGACACATCATTTGATTTTGTCTTTGGCTTGTTTGCAAGATAAACAGTGCCTTCCAATGTCACAATATGATAGAACTAACATCGTGTTAAGCTTGAAATACACTATTGACTCATCTCCTATTGACTTAAGCTTCTGAAATCCTGTGGCTGTCTTAGTAGCAGAGGTTTACATAAGACTAAATGCTTTTGTAAAAAAGAGGTTGAAAGGTTACAGGAGATTTTTCTATGGCTTTTACTTTTTTCAACAATATCATCCACAAAAGACATGTTCAACACCCACCCTTTTTTCCCACTCATGAGCGCTGCTTGTGATCTATACCATAGGTACACTAACACGATTCAGTTTCTTCAGAGTGGTCATGTAGCCTTTGGTTTTTCAAGGGCTACATGGAAAATTTCCAAAAGAAAAGTATTCTCCATTTTGAGGAAAAAAAATAAAAAAAAGAAGGTTTATTCAGGAAAAGCTAATAGAGATAATTGATGAATTATTCAAAAATCATGCTATCATATATATACATAACATGGAGAGAAGATCATAAACAAAATTCTATGCATAAGAGCTTTTAAGATTCGGGCATCTATTGCAAAATCTAAATATAATATAGCACTATCTAATCTGCTCGGTTCCAAATCGCTTTATGACCCCTAGAACCCTGCAAATCTTTTTCAATGAAGGGCTATATCATTTCTCAACATATGTTTTCAAAATCTTTATCTTTTCTGACTCTCGAGTAGGTTTTCAAAATCTTTATCTTTATCTTTTCTATCTTTTCTAAATATAATATAGCACTATCTAATCTGCTCGGTTCCAAATCGCTTTATGACCCCTAGAACCCTGCAAATCTTTTTCAATGAAGGGCTATATCATTTCTCAACATATGTTTTCAAAATCTTTATCTTTTCTGACTCTCGAGTAGGTTTCCTGTGTCCTCCGTTATCAAGAAAAGCTCGAGTCTTATCCTCATTTATTATCTGATTCAACTGTTGCTACTTCTTTGTTCAACATTACCTGGTCAGCTTCCCACCTATCAATTCCCTACATCGCGCTTCATCTTACATGCTAAGTGTTAATATCTTTGTTCTTTGTGTTTTTCAAAATCCATGATAAGATCATTCGATGTCCAACTGCTCCAAACATTTCGATTTGAACAAAACCACAGGTCTTGCGAACATGTGATTTTTTTACCTGGACAATCATAATCACATGTCATGAACTAAAAAAACCGCAAAGCACAAGTATAGAGACCTCAATAAACTGAAAGATAACGAAATAGAGGCATTCACAATGAATTTATCTAAAATGTGGTTGAACGATGATGAAATATAGGATATATGACAAGAATACATCCAACTTATTTCGAACAAAGGATAAACTTTTTAAATTCAAAATTAAAGAATAGAATTTAATAACGGACCACCCTATGAAGTTGTGTGAGGTCTGACCAATATAATTTTATTGAAGAGATACCTGAAGGTGTCCGGGTGTTTGTGCCAAAGAAGGCTGGCTATTGAGGCTGCTTTCTTGATCACATAGTTGATAAGAAATTTTAAGAAAAATAGAATCCTTCCTTGATATATTGACAAGCAGCTAATATATCACATGCCAAGATGAGTACCTCGAAAATGAGATGATGAAAAGGCCTGTTTTTGGATGGAACAATTAAAATAATTCTTGTTTAGATAATTATGTAGATAAATATTGATAATTGATTACTTAATGATATGTTCATTGTAATTACAACCTAGCAATCATTGCTTATAGCCAACATTCTCCCTGGGACATGCATCAAAAAAAGGTTAGATATAGCACTGATTTATCCACAAAAAGTCATATACAGTTTCCAATTTCTATTTTTTTTCATCCTTCTATATTTGGGATGCAATATTTTGGTTTTGATTTTTTATGAGAGACACAAAATAGCTCTATAAGAACGGATCAATTTGCAAAGTGATTAATATTCACAGTACTTTTGCCAAACAATGTAATCATGAAAAACTGTTAGATGTTCTTTATATATGACAATGATAATTTATAAAATTGGCTATTAATGTATTTCATACTTTCTTTTTCCCTGTCATAAAAATACAAGAATGTCATAATATTATAAAAATTTTACTTGCGCAACCTGATGAAACAATTCATGAATCTAATTGTGCGAAACCAACACTTCTAATTGTTTTAGAGAAATATCTAAGAACTTGAAAACGAAAAATGCAGCAAAACTCAATGATTTAATTAACTCAATGATTTAAGAACCAGGACAGCATTAATTAATTTAACTCACATTGATCACAGTAACTGGTTACAAGCTAATTCATTCCTCAAACTTGGTTAGTAAACAAATAATTAAATAAACAAATAACTGAAAAAATCACCTACTTAATGATTAAATCCTAGTATCAGCATACTTAACATAAATTTATCTTTCATTTCATAGCTTACAGTGCTTTGCTAGAATAATGTACCCAAGAAAACAATATCTGATCAAGAACAAAGCCAAAATTCATATCATAACCAATTCCTAGTCCAAAAACTCACTGATCACCAAAACATACTACACCCGGACGACCAAGATCCAAATCCCACCACCAGACTGAACGAGCATCCAACATCTGTCAAACACTGAAACGAAAACCCACCCAGATGCCATAACTATAAAAAATTGTTCTCATTTCCTTCAAATAACACCATGCAAATATGTTGTTCATGAAAAAAAATAAACAAACGCATAGTAGAAACACCAGCCACCAAGACATACGTGCTAGTTTCACACGCAACCGAAAAAAAAAAAATAACACAAACGCATTGAGGAGAAGCCTAATTAGAGACACATCTGCCATCATTCTAAAATATCAAAACTCCACACCTTTTCACACAACTTGATATGTCCAAGACATGAACACAGTGCAACTCAGAGGGGACAAATGAGTTAAAGAGATAACAGTTCTGGCGTCAAGACTTTGACTAGATTTTGGCCTACCTATCATACCTGGTCGCCACTGATGACATGGGGGAATACGTGGTCGGAACCGGCACCGGCCGCCGGAAAAGCAGTCCTGAAAACCTGAGCGCCGTCGAGAGGACCGATATGAACTCCATGGCCATCTTTCCCATCTCTTGGAACCGGCAGATGCTCTTCCTCATGATCACACCCAACACTACAGAGATCACAGCCTCCCAGCTTCCCATCTCCTGTCCCTCTCTGCTTCTTTTCTCAGTTCTCTTTTGAGAAAGCGATCAAACTGAGAACGGAGCTGGATGTTACGGGTAACTGGTTAAAATACAAATTAATTTTTTGAGGATCTAGTGATCTATCTCTTGTTTTAAAATAAAGTTGTGTTATTACAAGAAGTTGGCGTTACGGCTTGTGTGATAAGACCGAAATACCCACCATCCAGATCGGCTGCGTAGACCAAAATATCCGACCGAGTCGGCGGTTCACGTCCACGCGTCAAACCGACCGAAGTTAGCATTTTGGTTTGGCTAAAGTTTGATAACGGTGCAAACATAAAACTTGGGCCCAAATTGATCTAGATATGTATTGTTTTTAATTCTGATAATAAAAGTCTTCTCTTTAGAGTTATCATATCACATGATGAGATGGGATTAATATGATTCATGAGGATCTTACAATTGTAATATTAACTATTTATCTCTATAAATCATGTGACATGTCAATTATTGAAAGAAAATCTCTTTATATTCATGTTGGAAATATCAGCATATTTGGATACCAGAGGAAGACCAAATATGACTTATAGCAGCTCAAAAATAAATTAGATATTTTCTAAAATAGTAGAATTGATCATAGAGTGGATTTTGTCTGCTTAAATGTATTGAACGGATTAGTTGAATGTGAACTTAAATCTGGATTAATAATTATTCTGGATTGGATGGTTTTCTTGGCGGACATAAATTTGATCCAACAATCAATTATGACTTGATTCAAGCTGGACAAATTTTTACTGATTCCAATATGATTTGAAGCTAAACCGGCTGTGAAACACAAGGCATGATGACCCGGTCCAAGATTTTAGGGTCTGAAAACCTGTTTCGAATCATTGCAAGGGCAATTTAGGCAACTTGAAAGGGTATTATAGTAAATTGGGACTAAATGCCCGAAGCTTAGAGATGGGGCCCGCAAATGAGAACACGATGTCCTCATTATTTCGGCTCGTGGCAGGAAGAACTGGGCTGCCTCCGTGCGGTGGCGCGAGATTTGGGAGGAGAGGCGAAGTTTCATGACGAAAGTGTCGACATCTTGGGTGGACGCCTGGGCTTCGTACCACCTCCAGTTGGTCGACACCAGGGCTGCATGCACCGTCTTGATGGACGGCCGCGGTCCATTTTTGATGGGTCGAGGTGTGATATGACCGTTGGATCAGGAATCGGCAGTGGATGATGGGCATCAGGGGGGCAAAGGAGTTTCTCACGGTGGTGATGGCGTTTTAATTACCTGCGCACCGTAAGATCGTACCGTCTGGATCCGATTGGGCGGTCCCCACGAGTTGCTGTATTTCCTGTGTGCCAAGAGTTTTATTATTATTATTATTATTATTTTAACATTAGGGGACTCATACACAAGTACAACCCATAAAAATTAAAAAAAAAAGAATTATGTAGAAAACAAAATTAAGATATTATTGTCCTAGATAAAATCTCCAGAATAATGAATCACAAAGAATGCCACCGTGTCCGCCATGTTATTTATCGTATATCAGCCACGTCCTGACCTTCTTTGAGAGCATTATCAAGCATCGATCGATGTCGACTGCTACCGACCCCATAATGCACATGAATCAAAGTGTAACGGTGATTAATTGGACGGATAATTATATCCATACCATATGTACACATTATATTAAGATCGATTGACGTCCAACATCCTTGTCCCAAACTTGTATGATAAAAGAGACTGATGTTTCCACCACCAAAAAAAAAAAAAATTGTTATTAAGTTTGTTAATAATTTAATAAATTATATCAAATTATAAGATCGATCTCAATTTAATTTGTAAAATTCAGAGTTCCTAGTTTGACATTAGATGTGGTCCTGAATAAAAGCGCCTGACCAGTAAGGATAAATAAAACTAATTTCCAATAGTTTGGACAAGCCTAGATGTTGTTGATGTGGTCATGTTTTTATGATGCATTTGCATGCACATGCATCTCACATATATGAAATTTATTCTTACATGTAAAACAACTGATATGATCTCCGTACTCTTTGCATGCCGAGTTCTAGAACTAGGTCAAGGTTTATGTACAATTTAGCAGTTCTAGCTTATATCCAATTTTTAAGTTGGCCAGAGTGTGACATTTAATTCTCATAACTCAAGGTTTGCGCTGGGTTCGAAGTTCAGACTATAATATTTAAGTTCCTATCTTGCACCCAATATA
>JAOXJJ010000195.1:7036792-7054024 GCA_025769935.1 Phoenix roebelenii
TTTCTTCTTCCCGTCCCGATCTCCTCCCCCTCTTCTCCTCTTCTCACATGAAGCGAGGAGGCTCGTGGGACGCTCGGAAGGGAGCCAGGTCCGAGGTCGGCGGTGCCGGCGGCCGGCCAACATCACCCGCTGCTCGGCTTGTAGCGGCCGATCCCCACTTCTCCTTCATCCTTCTTCTCTTGCGAAGGGAGGAGGGTGGTCATAAAAGAGGTCGGCCGCGACCGGCGGTGCCCGTGGCCGAGCCCGTGGTCGCGCCTGCGGCGGCCGGCCTCCTCTATTCCTTGGTGGAAATGGAGGGTCGGAACCACCCTCTCGAGAGGAAGGGGCCTCCGGCCCACCGCAGCTCCGACCGAGGCCCGACGGAGCTTGCAGTTGGAGCCGGCGGCTCCTCCCTCGTTCCCATTAGGGTAGGGGAAATAATCCATAGTCGTGGCCGATCGTGTCAACGTCGGCTCAAGGGCCGAACGCTGCAGGTTGAATCTCCCCCTTCCCTCCTCCTCATCTTCTTCCTTCTCTTCTTCACCCTTCGATCTGTTCTATTTCATTCTCCCTTTTTGGTTTTTGTTTCATGGCTAGACTGGATTCTACTTGAATGAAATATGAATGATACGAGGGAGAAGGGATCAAGACTTACCTAGCTCCAGAGCGGAGCCTTTGATGTTTCCTCCGGTGATTCGGCGACGGTGTCGAGCAGGGGATACCTCCTCCTCCGGTGCCACCACTCCTGCTTCAGTTCTTTGTAACAGAAGAAAGAGGGAGTGAGGGCAGTTCCTGAGCTTTTATAGCCCTTGGTCGGAAGAGAGGAGGGTGGTGGTGGTGATCGTGGCTATCAGGCGGTTGTAACCGCCTCAACTGGTGATCTGGGACTCCAGATGGGCCGGCCACGTTAGGCTTAGCCCATTAGCCCACTGTATGTGGGCTGGTTCTCACACAGGTGGTCTATTCGATTTAGCATCAATTGTGACTTGCATCATGCTGTGGAGGCCTCGCATTGGATTCCAAACCCTGAGAAATAGATTGTCTCCATTCTGGAACAGTGCAATGGACTTTATAGAATGATGGTTAAATAATTAGAAACGGCAATTGGCGATGGATTTTGTGGCGAGCAAGGTAGTTACTTTGGGGACATCCATTGGAGGGAAGTGATCATTAAACAAGAGAAAGGGAGGCAGGCAGGTGGCAAAAGATGGTGCTAACATCTTGTGGTTAATGGGTTGGTCACATATTCCAATATCAGTGAACCAGGGGCTAGAAGATTGGATTTCAAGTGAAAATAAGAGGCCCTTGGTGAAGAATGTTGCATCCATCAACATATTTCCCATCCGCACGTCTCCACCTCGTCTGTTTTCTCCCATCATTTGTCTCTTTTTTATCTAGCAAATCAAGTGCACTAGATTTTTCTCGTACAAGTGTAGTTTATTGGAGAATCCAAGTGCACGCTTGTCGTAGGCTACAACTTGATAGATTTAAAGGATGTTTAGGATACTGTTTAATTTCTTGCAACGACAATGTTCTTCCGATTCTACCCCGAGGCCTTGGATGATGTTTCCAATGAAGTCGATGGGCTTTTCTTACCCGATGTCTTACCGAGGCAGTATCCTCCCTCTGTATTCCTCCCACCACAGCTTGGCTTGGCATACACCTCCCCAAAGCTTTCTCGGCTGAATCGAACCCGATGATGCTCTCGGGTCCCATCAGCCAACTCTTGGATGGTGATGTAAACTCTAGGCTCATCCTGCTCCACCCACTGTGTCACCTCTAGATCGCTGGCATTGCTGATGGAGACGGAGGCAGGAGGCCTCGTCCCTAGAGGATGTAGTCGTCCTCGATGCCTCGACCGAAGAGGCCTCTCCCTTGACATCCGAAGACCCCACAGCATCATCATCATCACTGTCCCCCTCATCGTCATCCTCCACGTCAGTGGAAGCTACTCCGACTTGCGCCACCCGGAACCCGTTTGATAGGTGGTGATGAGAACCCCGCCCAGATAGCCGCCGCGCCAGCCGACGCCTTCGCCTCCTGCCCGCTGTCGGAGAGCCTGGGGAAACGAAGGAGGGTGGACTATCGGTCCTGCATGGGCGCCGGATCCGCAGGAGTGGGCAGCGATGCAGCCGGGATCGAGCCCTCTCCTCCTCCCAGACGCCTCCCGTCCCTCCTCCGCCGGCGCCGCCAACACCTCCACCTCGTCTCATTCTTTTCCTTTGGCCGTGGCCGCCTCACGGAGCCTCTGCACCCGAACGCCCGCGCTCGGGATACAAGCTCTCGCAGCACGATCGGGGAGGTTGGAGGCCCATTCTCCAACTCTCCCACGATCGGTCGATCGTGGCTCACTTACAGGCTTACATCCAAATGCTAATGGGCCTGTCCTCTTCAGGCCGGCCCATTAGACCAAACTAGCAGGCTTGACAAGAGACGTCAGGACAACTCAAGTCCGATTTTGCTAGACTGGCTGGTAGAAAAAGACCTTGATGGGAAGAATGTGGAAGTATTTAAAGGGTTTGATGGAAAAAAAGAAATATATGTAACTTGTGAGCAGCAAGAGAAAAACCATTGAATACTAGTTGGTAGTGGTTTTCCTATCTTTCTGCTATATTAAAATCATAATAATTTTGTCACACCCCGAATCCAGCATCCAGGTTCGTAAGAGAATATGCTAGACCAAAAAAAAAATATCACAACCTTAATAATAAAACTAATTCAATTTCAGCATAACAAATAATAAAATAATTCAATTTCAGCATCCAACTAATATTAGTGATGCTCTATCTATAATTCACTCCTTCCACTTATAATATCAACCATAGCCAAAAACTATGCAACCTGTAACTTTAAAAAAGAGAAAGAGGAAGAGGATTATAAATTTTATAGCCTAGTAAGAATTTCGAATTGCAACACCATAAATAATAAAAAAATAATCAATTAGTAATATAAAAAAATATCATATCAATACTTGAAAAGCTTTTACAAATAATATGTACATAAATTCTCATTAATCATCTTTTCAAAGAAGTTTTTATATACATATACAGATATACATATACATATATACATGCATGCATGTGTGCGCGCGCGCGCACATGTACACACACATAAATATATATCTGAAGTGTAACCAATTGTTCAACAATAATTTCTTATAACGTTTCATCCGTTTCTCGTTAGGCTCTGGACATTTAATTATGATCTCTCTCTCTCATGTGCTTCCTCCAGTCTTCCCTGCCTCTCCCCCTCTCTCTAAAACATGATTCTTCTACTGGCTGTAGCTGAAAATCAGGTATGCAAAATAAGTCGTAAGCAGATTTGATGAAGCTTCATGTTTACAGTTGATCTTATTATATTCATCTTAAAGCGTATTCAGATGTCATATGGCAGTTCTCCTGAGGTTCCAATGGTGCTAATACTTCTCCACCAACAAAAAAAAAAGGTCATTTCATGTTATAATAGATTGTGGCCATGATTTGCCATGTCCAATGCTGGACTGGAATCACCAGGAATAGCTGCTATAACAGCCATTACCAGCTTTTATAACAAGATAATGGACAATAACTGTCAAATAATGGCATCATTATGTGATTATGTCACTGTTCATAGAATGAAATATTATTTTTCTGATTTGACGTGGAGAATTGAATCGGAATATATTATATGATTGAGAATGAAATGTGAAAATGTTAATTACTGATTGTTATTCTCATTATACGGCTTTTATAACGGGATAACAATTGAACAACTGCAGATATTGAAATTCCTACTATGCATATATATAACATTAATGGGGTCTATGAAACTGTTGTGACTGCTATTATAACACACATTAGCTTGAACCATGTTATTTAATGTGTTGGATAAGTTGCTATAGATGCATATGTTTCCTTTCTTGCATAAAGTTCCCGACATTTGTTTGCATGTGCATAAGGAGAGTTAGAATGACCATTTCAACTCTGGTTCTGGAAAATATGGTGTTTAACTGTGAACTTTAACATTACGACAGTGCCACCAAAATTTATGGAAATCTTAGAATATGGTGCTCTGCTCATACAGGAGTATGAAGTCTGTAGCAAGCAATGCACTAACGTGTTGGTGAATATTGGACTACAAAACTTATCAGAAACATCGAATTATCTTCAATTAGGAAGACTGATCATCAACTCATTTGATCACCTCTATATAGCTACATATGATTCCTTTATTTCTCAAATTTTCCAGTAAACTGGTGTCAGGTGGTAAAAATTAAAACCTTGCTGCAAATTAATCTTCAAGTTGATCTGTAGAAGAGACACTGCAGCCAATTTGAGAGGCTTTGCCTGGATGCTCATCAAATATTGAAGCACTAGATTCTTGCCAATGTCGGCTCTTTAAAGTGAAGGGTTCATAGTTAAACCCACAGACCATCATGATCAGGTTTAATATGCCGGTGCGAGATGTCTTCAGCATGGATTGATGCCCTTGGCCGAGTTACAAGCAGTGGGAGGGACTTAAAAGAGTTGCATTGCAGTGGATTCTCAGCTCAACACATTTAAATTTGAAGTGACTAAATGACTGCAATACATTGCATGAATGTATTCATTTGCTTGGCCCATCTTATAGCCTTCTTCTTTTTGATATTTGGCACATTATTGGTTCCCACAGAGTTTCCGTGTGATTTATATTTAAAATGCATAAATCAGCCAGTGGATTGGCTGGCTGGAAGGGGCGCTTTGATGGATGTTGGCATGTAGCTTTCAGTGGTGGTGCAGTCCTAGAGATTGATTTGGCTACTCTTACTGCTACTGACTTTTGTAGGTGTGATTCTTTTGTAGATTTTGAGGCTTTGCCTCCGGTGGTATTAAAAAAAAAAAAGTAAAGAAAAAAGAAAGAGGAGGTTTCTGATTTTTGTTGAGCTCCTTCCAACTTAGGCATTTGTATTCGTACCATAGCGCATCTGATTCTCCTGTTGTTTAGAGCCTAAATATTCAAATTCATTTGCTTTTCCACATTATTTGTTATTTTAGATTCTAATAGTCCATATTTACCTCTTTAATTCTTCATTTGGTTGTCCCTGATCGCATCAAGGTTTTGTATTGTCAAATTTTGTCATCAATTTGTGTCAGTTTGATATTTTTGTTTTCCTCTGAGGTAAACAATGTCAAAATAGTTCATCTAAATACCATTAATAAAGTTGCTTTTGCATAATTCCGTGTGCTGTGGCGATACGCTTTTGAAGTTTAGAGCATGAAGACTTCATTCTTTCTTTGAAATGCCTCATTTGACTAGTTTATATATGTCCTTTTTGCAGCTATGCAGCAACAATTGGAGCAAGACTTTTCCTCGCATCTGCAAAATCTGGGACTGGAATAGATGAAGTCTGCCTTGATATTGCAACATGTGAACTTCAGTTGTGGCAAGAAATGCATGTTTCTAATATAAGCAAAATTTTGGTAAAATGTTGCTTACAAATTTTCCTGGCTGATGAGAAAATTTGGAAAAAGGATGTCACTTATATTGATGTTCTTAAGTTTATTTCACCATGTCACATTGAAGATCCCTTCTTGACATATCAAGCTACTTTGACCATCATTTAATTTTTAGGTAATCTGTCTTTCCTATTGCTTAAATTTTGCTATCTATGTACAGATCCACTTGAGAATAGAAAAAAGTTTTAAGTTACAGATTTAAGGTTATCTGCCAATCTTTCTCATTTTCATGGCATTTGTCTTTATGACAATGTTCAAGTGATTGTTAGTTTTACTGTACATTAGGCAGCCTGGGTACTGAAGTGCTTCATTCAAAAATTGGTGGCTGAATCTCACTTCTTTCCAGCCATTTTTTGCCTCCTTGTGCTTTTCAGCTGATTTCATATTCATCCAATTTTGGAAAATAGAGAGCGCTCGCCGCTAGGTCATCTAGTACTAATAATTAATGATTTATTATTTTATTGGTCAAAAAAATAGTATATTATCTAAAAAGGCTAACTAAAAGGTATTATTCAGTTTCAAATCTAATCACAAACACCACGATCGGCCTGTGGTCGGTTCCAATAAATTCGTGTTATAGTGTTCTCTAGTTCACATAAGTTATGTGTTAGGTCTGCTCTGATACCATTTGTAACAATCTAGGACCTTACCCAAAAGAGCTAGTCGGAAAGTATTTTCGGGTTCTTTAATTCTGTATAAGTATCCAAATTTATCTAGCAAATAATCAATATGAAATTAAACACACACCTGCACCGGTGCTCACAGAGTTAAACGTAAAGAAACCTTGGCTGCAAACAAACCTCATCTCATATGAAACTATCAATAGTGGGGCAAGCATCTACTCTGCAGGATGATTTTACTATGAACACAGATCCGCTAGTTCTTGCAGTTTCCAGTAAAAATAAATTTTTAAAACAGGCATAGGATTTCTAGTAAGAAAGCAATCAAAGAAATTCAACTTGCGAGATTTTGGGCGTGATCTTTTATTCATGGAGAGGTGTTTGGGAAATATATGATCAGGCTGCTGTGTTCAAAGTCCAATGTTCAAAAAGAAGTCCCATTATTTCTGCTGAGATTTCACCTGTGGCATTTTCTTGGAAAAAATCACTGAATGGATTCTGTATGCTATGTACTCATCTGTCAGTCTTGCAGGACTATTGCAACAGAAGATAAATAGTGCTGAGGCTTGTCACCTGCTCGACCAAGAGAAGGGGTTCCTACTGTAGATGACGAGCCTGAGAAAGAACCCCCAACCGAAGTGCTGTTCATAGCATTAGTATGTAATAATTCGTAAGATCAATTACTGGTATGTCCCCGGATGCTAAGTTCTTCTGTTTTTTGTTCATCGGAGCAGCAAAACTATTACTGCACTGCAGAACATGCTTGCAGTTCTGTTAATTCGCAATGTTTTGTAGTGACTGTGCAGTAAAATGGAGTCAGGTCCACTGTATGTCTGTGATTGCTTGATGATACTGAAAATGGCATAAAATGCCTTCGTTATTCATACTGTACTTAACTGGGAGAGGACAGAGTTTGTTTCTCCAATGATGATTCCACCTTTCATCATCATTTCTCCTTGCTATTCTCCACCATATTCCCAAATTGCAGTCATAAATACTATTCGTTTCAGCACGGGTATTTTATGTCATAAGCAATAAAATTTGCTTGCTTGCTTCAAGACTCAGGAACATGGCAGTAAACTTCTCGAGAGAAGAAATTTAGTAATTTTGTTGATGCTCCTATTTCTTGCAGGTTGATGGTGGTGTCTCGTATAGTATTGAAGTATTTAAAGAGCAACCAACCCCACATCCCACAAAGAAGGATCAATTTGAAGAACAACAGTTGGACCAAGTGTAGAGTGTAGCAGTTCTCAAATCCTTGCTAGAGTTGGCCAGGGTTTTTTTTAGGTTTACGATCTTTACGTTTATCATAATCACAGGGGTTTAAATTGAAATTTATCCATTTGTATAATGTGCAGAGACATATAGTGAAAAAATGAATTCAATGATTGATACAATCCATTGCTGGGAGTTGCTGTAATTTTTAGCTCAGCATTTACCTTGTTCTTGTAATATCTAAGAAACCATAGTCAATTTAATATGTGGGCTGCCCCATGTAGGTGATGGGAATGAACACCTAGCTTTTCTTAAGCCAGGAACCACCTAAGGGGATAAAATATTAGGATCGGATCTAGGTTCACGAAGGTGAAGGATCCGAAGGTTCGCAAAAATTTGTGCATATTTCCAATCCAGGAACCATTTATTGATCTAATGTCTATTTGAAGCTCGCATTTAGTTGATACATCTTGCTCTCGCATGCAAGATATGCAAATTGTGCATCAAGGCTGTTATATGCACGAAATTTGTAATCAATTTTTTTGTAAAAAAATTCACTCTTCAATTCACTCACCATATCCCAATTTTCATCAAAATTAATGATACCATATCCCAATTCTCAATCAATTGTTTTAGTAGGAAGCAACACATAGCGTAGTTTCACAAATTGACAACATGTAAACGTAGGAGGATGCATCTAAAGTACACATATCCGAGATCTACCCGTGGAAGCGTTGCACCTGACACAAAGGTTAATTTTGGCAGGGTGAAACAAAAAGTTAACGTCACAACCGGTCATCTGTCGGTGGTTGTGAGCATCAACTTTCTTAGGCACAACTTTTTTCTTAGAAAACTTTTCTAATCACAACATGTTGGAATTAATTTTCCCACTAGGAATATTTTTATAAAATGATAAACTCAGTAGGGGGGGGGGGGGATTTGTCTTCATATTATCCTATTAAGAATATTTTGTCTTCTTCAAGAGTGGATACACTTGGAATATATAAAGAGCATAGATTTCTCCGGCAACGAGAATCTCCCAGTAGATGCCTATCCCATTTCAAGGGTCACGTCATTGCCCCCCACACCTGCTTCCTGAAGTCTCATGGCCATGGTGGAAAGCCGGATTGGCGTCTCTCAAACGACTTTTTTAAGAAAAAAATGGTCTTAGGTAGCTAATTCGATATGTAAGTGTCATCGTGAAAACTTTTCCAATTTTGTGATCTTTCATGATCATCACCATTTATTCCTCCAAATACAAACCAAGCATAAAAGATCAATCTATTAAGGTCCCCTGCGATGTCTTTTCTTTTCTTTTCTTTGCTTTTCTTATAGAATATAATAATCGGCATAAAAATGCACAATAAATAACAAACCAACCACATAACTAGTTATTTTGAGAGGATGGTGGGTGAATCTTGTGCACCCTTGACATATAATTAACCCCTACATAAATCTCCAAGAAAAGAAGCAGTCACAAAATCTATTGCTTTGTGCAACTTCGTCTTGATTGCTTCTACAATTCTACTTGTGAAGCCAATTGCAACCCCACGAGCCAGGACTCTGCGCATAATGGTTGATATATTCCCTCCGCTATGTGCTCCTACTTGTTGCACATCTATTGGCATTAGATGCATTATATGTCAGCTTACAGCTTTACTAAAACAAAAGTAATTATAATAATAAAAATTCTCCAAAAATATTGATTAGCTTATATTGCTAATCTCTTATGCCTATTGTCTATAAGTTGGATCGATTCATGCATGTCTTAAACTTGAACATCTTTTAATAGATTAATTTTCTTTTAAAGACATAGTCAAAATAGGCCTAAATATACTAGAATTATTCAGGTCCAATAGTTGGGGATAAACGATCGGACATGCACCTTCTCAAGTTTGAAACCTAGGATATCTAGTTGCTTCTAGGCAGAGAGGTATGACCACTAGAAGCAGCTAGAAGCCTATAACTTAAATGAAAAATAGCATATAAAAGCAGCTTGAACTAACACAAATCCTGGAAGTCTAGGAGCCAGAATGATGAGTAAATGGACCATCTAGACCTGACTGAAATAAGACCGACTACTGGGAGACCACGATACAAGGTTTGGATGAATCCCTGGACCCCCTACTTCACATATCCATATTGTTATTGGAGCTTGTTCCCATCACATTACCAGAGATAAAAGGATCTGTTATCCTCCAAATAGTGAATAGTGAATAGTGGATAGTGGAGAGCTACGTGTTGTCTCGTCTAGCTTCAGACACAATACCTTTCCAAAGGAAAATCCAATCGTTGGATAATAAAAGTAAGATGATATGCCCTCCAAAATTTAATCAAGGAAGAAACTATAGATATTGGCCTCGTAACATCGTAATTGGTTGTGAAGGAAAGAAGTCGTTCTCACAAGCCAATGCTGGACGACAACCGAAGGGCCCCCAGAGCCGTTGCTTTCGCTCCTCTCTTAGTTGGCACGATGGGGAGATGACCATGAAAAACAAGATATCAAAATCGGACCTCCATGACTCGTTTTAGCTCTTGCACAGCTTTTAAGCGTGGAGGTTGGTAATGACGTAACGTCGAAAGAAAGGAAGAAGAAAAAGGTAGCGGTGATAAAGTGATGTGGGCCGGCCTTTGATACTTCACAAGCTTTCTCTCGCTGTAAGGTTCTCAATAGAGATAAAAATACACCAAAAAATATTCATGCGGATCTATTTCTATATTCAAATTTATTCAAATATGAATAAAAATTTGAGCATCCGACTACTATCCATATTTATATTTATATTTGTTAAAAAATAGTTATGAATGTGAGTACAAAACTATCAGATTCATATCAGAATATTCGATTAGATTTGTAATCCTATTTAATTCTATAAAATACTCATAAATTTTTAAATAGATAACTACTCCAATGGCATTTGTAATTCTATTTAATTCTATAAAATACTTGTAAGCTTTTAAGAAAAATAAATAATCATGTAAATATATTATTAACTTGATTAAATATCTATTTAGTAATATTTTTGATTTCATGGTCATAAAGTTTAATTGTCCAATTTATATCTGTATTTATACTCATATTTATGATATCCAATTTATATTCATATCTATTTAAAAAAATAAATATGTATTTTTACATTCGACTTGAATCCATATCCGCACGTGTATGTATTCATCAAACAAAATAACTATAGATATTGATATGCTGATATCTAATTCGTATTCGATCTAATTTTAGTCCTAATTTTCAAAAATAGGTAGTACCGGTTTCATGAAACAGAGGTCCCCTGATTGCCTAACTGGAGCAGAGTGATAAGGTGTGGCATCAGATTCAAGCCTAGGGATGTGCTTGTGGAATAAATTGGATTAAAAAAAAGGCTATAAGAAATAAATGGAAAGATATGGAAAAGACGTGCTATCTCTTAAACATTGTCCAACGTCATGCTACTTGGATTTTCTTCACCGTATATGTCACATATTTCCATTCGCATGGTGAGACCAATGGAACTCTGCACAACATCAACGGGCCCACATGAATGGCCATGTCGGCTAGCCGAACATCATGTTGTGGTGTTGTTATCCATGACCATATAAAATATGGCACCCTCCTATCTTAACTTTGACCTTATCTTAATTTTGACCTTGCATTCCATATTTCAGTATTTCACTCCATAAAACTTGTAAATCTGGCAACCCTACCATCTCCAACCAAAGCAAACTTCTGCAACTTTTCTAAATTACTTATTTTAATCATTTTATTCCGTATTTTGCTCCATAGTTATGTCAACATCCTCAGCCTCGTATAATACGGCTCTTCTCATTGCACCGTATTATGATAAGAAATATTTAACTATCTTGTGGTTGTGTTGCATTGTCATTTTGTTTTCCCTATAATGCATCATGCAATAAAAATTTGTGGAAATCAACCATCCTTCATTGCTAAAATTGGATGAAAAACATTTCAAAAAAAAAATGAATGGCAAAAATTGTCTCCCACAGCAGGAACATGTAAGAAAATCGTAGGAAAATGCTAGCAATTTTTGTGCGATGAGTGACTAAATATCTTATATAAATCTCTTGTATAAGAACTGCACACTAATTTGCCTTCCCCGATACCACGACCTCGGAGACGCGCAAAGGCTGATCTATGAGGACAAAATCGGTTGCTTGCCAGTTCACACATATCAAGTACTTTTTTTCTTCTACAACATATCACTCGTACACTTTTAGTGTGAATACAACCAAAAAAAAAGTCAAAAACTAACAAGTCATAGAATGCTTTAGGCAACTTCCCCTCACCAATCATAGAGCCTTTTAGAGTCATCAGCCACATATAAGGTCATTCAATCCGCAGCTCCATTAATCTTTTTATAAATATATTTGGTTTGAAAAGCAACATCACCACCATTCATAGTCCGAATATCTCGAAGCAAGAGGTGCCATTCAACCACACTGCCGATCACTATTGTCGAGTCTCCTACGGTCATGACTACATTGATCCATAAAAACCGTCAGGGCTTGACTGGGTGCAATCATATTAGAACTAATGCACCGGTGCCTATCAGGCTCTTTTTAACAGCACACGAGTTCGTCAAAATAAGTGGCTTGACTTTTGACTGTTTCTTACAGGCCGGTAGGACTCGACCGCATGCACGTCACAACCTTGCACTGTCCCCTGTGTTCCACGCCCCACACCCCATCCAAGTCTCCACCCCAACCCGCTTTCCTCCATAAAAGCCCAACCCCACCACCCTCCTCCTCCCCTGCCCGTTCCTTGATCCCTAATCAAGCTGCTCCTCTCTCAAAGCCCAAACTCTCAACCTTTTTAGTATTTCCTAACTTCTTCTTCTTCTCTATCCCCTCCCCCCTTCTTCTTCTTCTTCTTCTTTTTCTTTGTTGTTGTTGTTTGGGAAGCTAGAGCCGAGGGGCTCGTTCGGAGCTGGCTAACCAAGACGAGATAGAAGCTGTGGAGACACAGGAAGAGAGGCACAAGTGGGTGGTGCGAGCGCTGTATGAGGCGTTAAACGCGCGGGACGTGGAGAAGGTGCACGAGCTGCTGGCCCCGGACATCGAGTGGTGGTTCCATGGCCCCCCTTCCCACCAGCACATGATGCGCCTGCTCACCGGCGCCTCTCCAGAGGAATCCTTCGAGTTCTCCCCCCTTTCCATCGAGGCATTCGGCTCCACCGTGCTCGTCGAGGGCACCGACCGCCCCCGCTCCGTCTACTGGGTCCACGCCTGGACCGTCACCCCGGATGGGATAATCACCCAGGTCAGGGAGTACTTCAACACCTCCCTCACCGTCACCCGCGTCGGCGCCGGCGACTCCTCGTCTTCCAACGTGCCCATGCCTCACTGCCTGCCCGTCTGGCAGAGCAAGCTCCCCGACCGGGACCGGAAGTCCCTCCCCGGCCTCGTCCTCGCCATCTAATTATTATCTCCAAATACAATAGTATTATTAGTAAGTAAATAAGATCTGGCTGAAGCCTTCATCCGGTGGTCGTTGGATGGGCTGAAGCCTTGGTGGCCCCCACTGTGTGGCTCTGGATCAGGGGTTAGCCACGTTAGATTCGGGTGTGCTTGAGAGATAAAAGTACTGAGACCGAGTGTTTCGTGTGTGTGGTTGGTTAATTTGTCTGTGTGTGTCTAGAGATGAGGAAGAGAGGTTGTTTCTTTTCTTCTTCTTCTTCTGATGTCACTTGTTTTGATTTACCCTTCAATAAAAGATGCCTGTGTCGTCATTTCAATAAACGAACTAAAGTTGGCTTTGTATCATTAGATGATGACATGTTTAATTGTCTAAATATTAATAACTTCGAGCGGCATGGCCGGCGGTGAAGTTCCCAGGTGATCGGAATACCACCTTCCCCCGTAAGCGGTTTCTTTCGATACAAAAAGCGGAGGTGGATGTAATGCGTGGAGGAGTCGGAAATCTCGAGAGAAAGGAAAGAAGCTGGGACGGATTCGGTGTAAGAGATGCTGGATAAAAAGAATTATGCGTGTTTATTTTTCTATCCCCATGATTCCCATGACGCTGTCTTGGAGAAATGTTGAGATAAGGACGGAGAAAAGCACAGCCGCGTTTGCCACCCGCGTTGGCTGGCTGCGGACAGATCTGTGACACGCGTACGGTGCGATGGGTTCTTCTGGAGCTACGCCAGCTGTCGAGTTCTTTTGCGAGGAAAAGAGCCCCAAAATCACCCGCCAAGCCACCCACTAGCTAACACGTGGGGCCCGAGAAGAAAAGGAAAAGCAAATAAGGCTTGAATTTTTCTTTGGAAGCTACGTGGCCGGGACCCACGGGGAAAAGGAGACATGGATATGTAGTTAAGTTATCCATACTAAATAATTAATGTTTGTTATTATATTGGATAGCATGGTCGATGGTTACATATACTAAGATATATACGCTTAATCTTATGAGTTCATGCACTTAAAACGTGGCCGTTGGAAGCTCAGGCATGAAATTGTTAAGTTAACCTAGAAATTTCAAAACGATTTACTCTGCCCACCTACTTCCATCTTCTCAACTAAATCAAAGACTAGCTGAGCAGGGCAGAATCCAAGCCTTTTTTTTTGGAAAAAAAATGTTCTTTTGGCAAAACATCCCAGCGGTTGCTAATCCTCCTTTGTCTATGGAAGGTCATAGACCGGTGGCACGTCGTCATAGGTTCATACAACTTGGACGTTGCAGAGTTATTTGGATTGAACCTTGCTCTTCGACATTATTGAATCAATTTTAGGCAATTTCCGGTATTTATAGAAATAGCCTCTTCGCACATAAAAGTATGACTGCGTAAATATGACTCTCTCCAGATTCTATAATAATAAATTAAAACTTAATTATTATATAAAATAAGAAAAATACTTGTGAGGATCCGAGCGAGAGTGTGTTTAGTCTCATATCGATTATTCATCGAAGAGATTTTGGATATTTATATAGGATTAAGGAATCCAAATAATACCTTCCAGCTAGTCATTTGGGATGAGGTCCTGGGTTGTTATATATGATATCAGAGCGAACTCAGCTCATAGCCTATGTAAACTAGGGAACACTGCAGTCGGATTCATGAAGGCCGACCATCGGCCTATCATGATGTTTGTGATTAGATTTGAATGAATTTGAACTCTTAGCCTGACGAGGACGTCAGAGCTTGAACGGAAAGAGTATGTAAGGACTCGTGCAGATATGCATTTAATCCCACATCGGTACCATTTTGGATGAGATCCTGGTTTGTTACGATAATATTTTGAAAACTTCAAGAATTACTACTTACCAAAATATGATAAAATCGGAATACAAACAACTTGGCTTAAAATTTAAAAACCCTGATACCCTAGATGGATCATGACGAAAGCTTTGCATCGACCGAGATGCACAACTTTTTTATTAATAGTTTTGAGATGGTGAAAACACCATCTCTCAAAAGCGGTTTTTTACTTTCAGGCAGTGGATGGAGAATTGGAGATCGAGTTTTCCTTGCAGCAGAACGTCCAGTGTTTCCCGACGCTTAAAATTTAAAAAGAACATGTAGTACAGCAAATCGCTTTCCATCCTGTTCATCGAAACTTGGAAAGGAGACCAGTGATCAATTCAGAATTCAAAGGAAATAAACAATAACAAATAAATCCCTCTCTCTTGCATCAACATAAAACTTCCACCTATTTATGGACAATTGGCAACAACCTAGCACCATGTTGTCATCCTGATATTGATATGTAAACCTAACTTTGTTCCATTTGATTAACTTCTTGTTTTCTCCATCAAGAGGTTAGGCAAAAAGAAAAAAAAAAGTTGCCACGAGTCGAGCATCCAAAGATCTAGAGTACAGTGTGACGCAACCAACGATGGATACATCTGCTGATTTATTTCATGTTGGCTAATAATATTGAGAGAAGGATCATAATTTAGCAGAATCATGCACTCACAGCTACGGATAGTAGCATTATCTGCCCTCTGTGTTGGCCAACAATGGTTTAGTGATCACATTTAGCTTTGTGCTATATGCTTGTAGTTAGTTTCATCATTAATATCGGAAAAAATCTAATACTATTGGAGTAAAACCAACTCATATATAGTGCCCGATTCAATGAATCAATGCTCTCACATACTGATAACTTTGTCCGGGTTAGGTGCTCTCAGGTAGCGTAAGAAAGCGACAACTTTTTAGGTACACGAACCCAATATTCTCGGGAGGCAAACTAATTTCATTTCTTCATAGATTTATTCTTCCTTAAACTATATATAAAAAAAAGTGTTAAAAAAAGAAACTCTTAAGAATTTGAAAGAATAAAAGACAAATGAAAAGGAAGTGAAAAAATAATTGACCAAGGATGCTTTTTTTTTTTTTTTTATGAAGAGGGAGGCAAAGCCGCCCGATATTTATTAGAAAATAAAAGTTTACATAAACTAGTTATAAAAAATTTACAAGAAAGAAAAATATAAAAATTCAATAAAGTAAGTAGACTTGTTAAACTATTCAACAGTCTCATGGACAAAATAATTAACCAAAGATGCCATGTAGAGCTTAACCTATAATATTAGATATAGGTTCTTTCCATATATTAAAATACATATCAGGTTCCACAGCTCTATATTTTTACTAATTTATAAGTCTATATTTTCACCTTGACTATCTAGTGAGTGATGAACCGGATTCGCGCCTAGATTTAGGCCCTGTTTGGGGAGCTTTTGGAGGGCCAAAAAGTACTTTCTGACCCTCCAAAAGTACTTTTAGATAAAAAACTGTGTTTGGTAAATTTTTGGAAAAACTGTTTCAGCTTTTGCGGGAAGCTGAAAACAGCTTTTGGGAGGAAGTTCCAATTTGAAGCTTCCTCCCAAAAGCTGTTTTCAACTTTTTTCGGAAAGCTGTATTTTTGACAAAAATACCCATATTAAAATAATAATAACGTAGTTTGTCCCTTTATAAACCTAAAAATTTGCTGGAGCCAAGAACTGTAGCCGGCAAACTTCCTTCGGTAAGAAAAGGTATTTTTCTTTTCAATTTTTGTATGCATCTCTTGGACAACATTTTAGAAAAAAAAAAATCCTTCTCCATACCTTCCAAAATCAATCTCTTGTGGTTTTTTTTTTATCACCGACCTCGCGGCCCACGCTGAGGACCTCCTCGAGCGTGGACCACGAAGAAGACCCGTGGACCACGCTAAGGTCCAGGCCGTAGCCGCGACACCGTGGACCGCAGCAGCGCGGTCCACGATGCCTCCCCTCTCGCGGTCCACGGGTGACCGCGATCCTCTGTTACAGAGAGAGGATCTCTCTCTGTTACAGAGAGAGCTGCGGTCCATAGCCACGACACCGTGGACCGCACCACCGCAGTCCACGGTGCCTCCCCTTACTGATCTTGCGGTCACCCGCCCCGGGTGACCGCGAGATCTTCCTTTGTTACAGAGAGAGAGGATCTCTCTGTGTTATAGAGAGAGATCCTCTCTCTGTACGCTTAATGATCTCGCGGTCCACAGTGGACCATGAGATCCTCTCTCTGCTGCAGGGAGGGAGTTCGAGTGGACGGCAAGATCTTCTCCCTCTCTGTTACAGAGGGAGAGAGAGAGAGAACAGAGAGAGAAATCTCTGTTACAGAGAGAGATTTCCCTCAATGGTTCGGATGGACCAAGTTTTTCCTCTATGTGTTACAGAGAAAGAGATAGATTTGTATTTAGAATTTTAATGGAGTTTGGTAATATTATTATTGCCTTCTAACTTAGGATTGGATCATTCTCTGTCAGGTACTGTCACCTAGTGGCTCAGAAATTTGCAATCTCCATTGCATTTTGAAGTTTTAAGAAGTAAGAATACTCTTTTTATCCTTAATTAGCCAAAATATTTTATACTTATGCTTTTGACTTAAAATCCAAATTACTACTTACATTGTCATTCTTCAACAAAATTCACTGCTAGTGATTCCAAGAATGGACATTTGATGAAT
>JAOXJJ010000195.1:7059277-7069706 GCA_025769935.1 Phoenix roebelenii
ACCCCCCCTCCCCCACCTCCGTCACCCTCCGTGGGTCGAACCGGAAGTGATCTCCGTGCCCTGCCTCCCCGGTCAGCACCCGCCTCATGTGCTCGCACCGCCGCGGCCCGTGGAACCACCACTCCACGTCCTCCGCCATCATCCCTGCCACCGCCTCTGCATCGCCCCTCGCCAGCGCTTCGTACAGCGACTCCACCAACCGCTTGTTGCCGTCCTCGGAAGACGCCATACGGTAATGCGGAGTTCTGGACTAGGGTGGTACTAGGAGAAAGCAAGTGAAGGGTTCTTGTGGGCAAGTCTCTGTGCTTCGAATGTATGGAGATGGAAGAGGCCAGGGATGTGTTTTTTTTTATAAGCTCGTTCTAACTTTCAGTGTTGAAGTTTAGCTATGGAGTTTAAGCCACGTTTGGTGGGAGTTGGTCCAAACCATGGTAACGTAGATGTGAACTGCGACCATTTCCATCCGTTTGTTTAGAGCCAAAAGGAAACGCTTTCCGGGGAGTGCAGAAAGGAGTGAGGTGCGGTCCGGGAGTGGAAGATTTTGAAATGACAATGTTGCCCCGTGTGATGGAAAGCTATTTTTAATGTTCGGTTGCTCGGCTTAGATATTATCAAATAGAACTTTTTAAAATAGTACGCTTCAGTTTTGTTGGAAAAGGAAGCTATCTATATGGAGCTGTAGAGGTTAGGAGGATGGATGGAATTTAGGTTGAATTATGATCCACACCTTTGGTTTTTTCCTCCCGGCCTAACTATCACCTTCCTCTCGATCCATGTGTTGGGTGCATTCATTCTTTGAATGAGGAGAAACATGGCATTTATTCGGAAAAATTTGGTCTAGGAGTACAATCTCTTTTTCATGATTTAAGTAAGCACTAAAATGATAGCAAAGAATTGAGTGTCATAAAATCTTTTCAAAAAATAAGTTGTAGAATTAAGATTGTCAAAGTTTGATTCAGAGAAAAAAAAGTGTGAAAAGGTTTGATAAAAAAAATCAATCATGCATTGCTAGCTAGATAGAAAATAACATGATGCATGTCTACGATTGACTTGAGATAAATTATATGATACATGGATATGTAAGTTGTTAGTTTTATTTTTTTTTTCCATAAGGTATTATGATCGTGAGAAGCTAGTGGATAACATTAATCTCTTTGTTGTGCTTTATCCTTTGAGCTGAGTTAACCTAAATCTAACAATTAATAACTATTAGATGTGTAAGTGATTTAGGATAAGGAGGAGATCTAGAAGCTCTTTAGCTGCGGTGTTCAAAAGGGAGGGCAATTTAGTCATTTACCACGTTCTTGGGCCCGAAAGAGGCCAGACGTGCTTATCTGTTTGACGGGTTTCTTCATTCGTCGTTTTCTGGGGACGGGCTTCTCTCCGTCACTTTCTTTGTTCATACGAGCCGACGGAGTATCATTGTACGGCGGGGCCCCCTTCAATGGAAAATACCGTGTTTATCCTCTCCAAGAGCATGAATTACAGCGCTATGATAAAATTACCACATTATTACTTAGTTGTAACACGCCATACCTGTCACCTTTCTTGGTTAGATGCATACATAACTACGTTAAGAAATAAAAACCTAAGAATTAATGCATCATACTCTGACAAATATTAAAGAATATCTTTTGAAGTATTCTGCCGCCTCTCTCTCTCTCTCTCTCTCTCATCCGATCAATAATTCTAGGCATCATTAATATAATATTTTGTTACCCATGCTCGAGCAATTTTTTGAAAAGAATAAAAAAATTATAATGTAGATTGCTGTGATGTAACTGGAAACTTATTTTATACGTCACATTGTTACATGCTCCAAAATGAGGAAGTGTTGCTTACTCGGATGTGTTAGGTCATAAATTGGCCCACTATAAAGCTAATTTTAGATATTTATGAATATAGATCTAAGTCGGTCTGTAATTCTATAATTTTGTTGATTGTATTAATCTAACCCATAAATCTTATAGAATTTTCAGCCTAACCATCTAAATAAATATATTTAGAAATAATGCAAATATAATTAGAAAACTTTTTTAGCGAGCTTAGCGGTGGGAATCTATCCTCACTTCGGCAAGTATAAATAGGTGCAAAAAGGACTAAAGCATCATCCTACTAGCCATACCCATCTGGGTTCGGGTTCCAGTCCTGAGTGATATATATCATCCCTGAAGATTTGGACCTAAATACGGGTGGGAATTTCTTCAAGTGAAAATCCTAGATTTGAGTCCGAGGCCATCTTGGTACTTGTAAACCTGTGTGGGGCTCCTTCCTAGTGTGAAGAAAAAAGAAAAGAAAGAAATAGGCACAAAGAAAGTAAAAAATAAAAAATAAAAAGGCGAGGACCCACGTACGTAGATGAGTGAAGCATTTATAGCTACGAGTTAAGCTGTCAAGTCAAGCATTCAGAGATTATGAGTTGGCTCTCGTCAATAGCTTCACAAGTTGGACAATCTTCAACGTAGCCCACCACATTATTGTTGAGCATGGCCTCTGGTTCCAACGTATATCAGATCAAGGCTATCTTTGCTCCATGCTACGATTATTATGCACTCGACAAGGTGATATGGAGGACCGCTTGAGAGAGAGATATACCCGAACAGGCTCTGCTCGTCTCTTTCAATACTAGGTAACACATCTCTCCTTCGGTGCTGACTTCCACTCGGACGCATTATATGGCCTGCAAGATATCTCAGAGCTGGACAAGACTGCAAGATGAGGATCCATAAGAGCATGTATTTAATTTTACGCCAGTTATATAATAGATAGATTTTAGTTACTTATACAGAGCTAAGGATGAGATACTGCATTATTACAAATGGTATCAGAGCGTACTTAGCTCATAATTTATGTAGACTAAAAATACAACAACACAAATTTAAATTAGATTTATAATACTTGTAATTGAATTTGATTATATTTGGATATTTAGCTTGATTAGAATGCGAAGTAGGTGAGGATTCATATAGGTACGTGTTTAGCCCAACGTCGACTATATAATATATAGAGTTTGAATACTTATATAAGATTAAAAAACTCAAATGGTATTTTTGGGTTAATCCTTCGGATGAGGTCATCATTTCTACACCGGCAACAAAGCTGAATCTGAACATTCTTCAATTCCTATGCCCCGGTGTCCAAGCAGCTATTTCACCAACAAAAACCGTATCTTTCTCAGAACCGCAGCCATAAAACCCTAGGATATATACGAATGACTCCTGATAGAATAACATAAAATTCATGAATGCGATATTCCAGAAGGTGAATATTAGCGAGAATAACCCATCCACCCCATCCCTTCCAGGGCTTGGTGCGAGAACAACAGGGAAGGAGGGTAGAAATTTTCTGTGAGGGAACGACGAGAGATGCTCTGCGGCGGAATACGATTTAGTTAGCGTGGATCAGGAATTAGGAATTTGTGATCGAGTGATTGCGAGCGGAGAGACGAGAACTCCAAACGAAAAAGAACAACGGCTGCGGGAAACCCAGCATGGACGGACTCGAAGATTGCGTGTAATCCTGGGGATAGATATCCTCTTCGGCCTATTCGGTGGTGTCGGCAACCTGAGACACGGCTAACACGTGTAGTTGGGGACGTATTACACATCCCTTATCCCTATCCTTAGCGGGCAAATAATAGCATAAAAAAATGTACATCGTTGAAGCATGGAGTGTATGACGTTGTTCGTGGTCCAAGCCACAAACTAATGGTGCAAAGAGTGCATTGTAACAGGCTAGGGAGCGCAAGTAGGCTTTTACAATGTGGAGGATGTCTCAGATTAAGCGCCCATCTTAGCCCGTCGAGAACTGGGCCAATGCTCGGCCAATACACTTTCTCATAGAACTTTCTTGCATGTTGTTTTGGCATAAATGTAACATCTTCATACTCAACACATACTACTTCTTAACAACTATACCCTACACTGTGAATTATGTGGCTGCACACACCACCAATCACAACCGCTCATTTCTATAGGCCCCATGCATCAAGCGTGCATCTTGGTACATAGCTACAGGAACGAGCGGTTGTGACTGGCGGCATGCACGGCCACATGGTCCATGCAGTGTAAGGTAAGGTGTAACTTCTTTGCTGCTCTTTCTAAGCCTAGAATTATGCAAACTCCAACAAAGAGAATAAGGTGACGTTATCAAGCTACACTTATGCTAGAACTGCCCACTCAATCACATAAAAATTTTGTGGAATTAATGGGAAATATGAGGGTTTGGTGGTATCATGAGTTGCCAAACTACCTCCGCGTGGGCACAAAGGATCGTCTATTGTGGTATTATGGTCCGTTTACGATCGAGTGGGCTGGACCACTTAAATGGAAGCCCAAGTGGGAACAAGGACTATCTTGGGTCTTAGTGGATGATCCAAGTCTAACAAATTGCCATGGCCCAAGCTCCAAGTGTTATACGCTTGGGTCCTCTGGGCTGCCATAGGACTCTGCAAGTGCAAATTAGAACCAGAAACATAGCATAAATAATGACAAAAATAATTCCTAGAAAGAATTAAAAAAATAATGATTTAAATAAAAGCAAAGCTAACTAACATATGCACTTCAGAGAGATTATAGCTCACACTAGGTGCATTATGTTGGCGGCACACCATGCCAAAAAGATTTAACATTTTTATGTGCCTCAATCATCATGCAGCTGGTCTTAGATTGTCTCTCCCCTCATCTTATTTCGGATTGTTGGTGTGGTGTACTGCTGATATAGTGCACTTGATGTAGGGTATAATTTTTCTAGCTAGTGTGTTGTGTTCTTATTCCTCCCTTTGAATTGGCATCATCAATTGTGCCATGTGATTTGGGAGTGATTGGGGAGTGAATGTTGCAAAATGGTTGAGCAACTTTTTTTTTTGTCATATCATAATATCCATTAGATTAATGTGCTGAGTAGGTAAGCAACTCCTATTTCTCATAAACTAAAATATTTTTGAGAATTTTTTCTTTTTTAATTACCGTAGCACTACACTGTTCTTTTTGAGAACATCAGTTTTTTTTTTTTAAAAAAAAATTATAGTAATGCAATGCTCCATGCTCCCTACCAAAAAAAAGAACATCGGTTCCTTTTTTGTTGTTGTTGTTGTTGTTGTTAGTATATGATGCATGTATATTGAAGGAACTGCCTTTATGGAGGCAAATTGATCGTTTAAAATAATTTCACACTCTAATTAAAGGACAAGCACTCATCCACTTTTATGTACATGTTACACAATAGGCCCACGGCCCAGAAAGAAAAGCTAGTGCCTTAGAGGAAGCATCAGCTACCACGGCCCAAAAATGAAAGCTAGTGCCTTAGAAAACAGGCAGAAGAAGCATCAGCTAACAAAAGCTTTGGGTTCACCTGCACTTCGGAATAGGATGAATTGATCCAGGAGATAACAATGGGGGAATCTCCTTCAACCAAGGCCTCAAAAGCTTTATAAGTGCACATGATTGTGTGAATACCATACCAGGCAGCGAGAAGCTCTGCATAAGATACTGAAATTTTTGGAACTAATTTTCCTGCTGCTATATCAAACGACCATAGTGATCACGAATAGCATATCCTGCTGCAGCCTTATCATATCAGCTGGGAAAATAAGAGCTAATCCTTCTTCCAACTGCGATCATTATTGATGAAATCCGCTGCGGAGGAACATCCATATTAATCAATGTAGGCCATGAGTTAAGGGGAACTGAAGAGCACCATGGATCCTGTAAAAAAATCACTAAGGTGCCTTCTGCGAGATTCCAAAT
The DNA here is from genome assembly GCA_025769935.1 of Phoenix roebelenii. Lineage (NCBI taxonomy): Eukaryota > Viridiplantae > Streptophyta > Magnoliopsida > Arecales > Arecaceae > Phoenix > Phoenix roebelenii. Next base: position 7,065,025 of record JAOXJJ010000195.1, read on the forward strand.
AAAGTTGTACTGAAGCTCAGTCCCTTGAGCTACAATTTGACTCCAAATGGATGAGCATTTAGATGGCCGATGATAGTCCCTCCGCGTGCCAGTTTGCGGCTAGAATCTGAGTCCACGAAGAGTGCGAATTTCGCACAAGTTGAGCTGCGAGCTTGCTCAAAAGAATCTGTTTGTTTTGAAACCAAACAGTGAATAACTAGACCGCCAAAGCGCTTAAAACAACAGATGAGATCCCAAGATAAAAGATGGCATCCTCTCCTATTAGAAGTGTGAGGACCCGTGCGTTGTGCATAGTTCCACATCAGTTATTCGCCGAGAAGATTTTTGATACTTATACATGACTAAGAAATCCAAAAAAATATCTTTTGGCTAGCCTTTTAAGATGAAATTCTGGATTGTTATAAGATGAGAGACTCTAACAAAATGCACTAAACTCTTTTTCTAAGCGATAGCACATTGAAATTGGAATGCCTACAGAAGACATAGAGTAAATAGGTATCGAGAAAAGAATCGACTGAACTAATGTTGCTCTCCTTGCAAATGAGAGAGCCTTCCATTGCCAACTGCTAATCCTCTTAGCCACTTTATCGAACAAATATGCATAGTTAGGTGATTATAATACAGCACCAAAAATTGGAACGCCCAAGTATTGCCACACACCTTCCTTTAGGGGAATTTGAAGAAGTTGACGAATTTGTCGTCTGGTTGAGAAAAGAGCGAGAGGGCTGAACATTAGGTGAGATTTGTGCAAATTAATAGACCGACCCCGTAAGGCACAGTAAAGGTCAATCATGGCTTTGAGACATAAAGTATCTTATGTAGTAGCTTTAGCCACAAACAGATAATCATCAGCAAAAAAAAAAAAAAAAAGCGAGAGAGTAGTACCTCATCTGCTGTGTTGATAGGCTCGAAGAACTTTGTAATCAACAGATAGCTGCAACAACTTTGAGAGCATGTCAGAGCACATAATGAATAAGATCGAAGGGTGATAACATACATCATTGGCAAAGTCCCAATATATATATGTATGTATTATTTTTTACGTGATTGCATGCCTCTTAGCAAAGGTAATTTGACTCTGTCAAATCTTCCTTTCTCTCTGTATCATGATCATTTGACTTCACAAATGGCAGATTCTGTGAGTTGGTATTCCCATTTCCCCATCAGACAGGAAGCAAGTGTTTTTTTTTAATTATTTTCATATGATAATTAATTTGCTGTTGGACTTTCGAAGTAGTATAATGACAAGCATACTACGCGATTCTCAAATAATCTATCGGCCATCAAGCATTAAAAATTATTGCACTGTTCTTTATCTAAAATTATTTGGAAGATACTAATGGGGATCTTATCCATCAAACGTTACATGGGAGCTTCCGAGCAATTACTCCATATGGCGTAACCCTTAATCAACAGACACTGTCTGCACTTGACAAGTGTGACAACGGACGTCTGTGTCACACCCTCATACATCTCCCTTACTCTAGCTCTTTGTTTTTCATTCTTTTTTTTTTTTTCTCTGCTTTCTTGTTATGGTTTTCTAATTTGTAATCTTGTTTTGTTTCTTCTCTCCATTATTCTCCGTATGATGTTCTCTCATTATCTTTTTTTTTCTTTTTTTTTGGGATACAATTTTATTATCTTAATGGCATAGATTTTTATTATATTTTAATAAGATATATTTCATTATTTTAATGAAGAGTTCGGGTTGTATCTTCCGCACAAGAATAATTGATCGTCTTTCACAATATCAACCATTGGATGGTATCTTGCACAGATTTCAAAGCACTCCAAACTTCTTCATCCAGCTGCATAGATCTCAAAGCAGCTATTGTGCGATCCAATGGTGAATCTGTAGGAAAGAAGGTGAATCATTTTTTATTATGAAAGATGCAACTCGAATCCTATCCTATCATTGAAAGAGAAATCGGGTGATGAACATTGATTTAATTAAACATTGGCTAAGGATTTGTTTTTAGAATGATTTGATTGCTATTTGCATGATCAATATAAATAGGAAAAATGCTTGAGGGTATCCCATATACAAATGAAAAGTTTTAACAGTCCGATAACTATTGATTTGGCAACTTGTTTATTAACTAACCTATGTGTTCGGGGATGAATCCCATGAGTTGCACTAATCCGAAGGGAATTGTTTATATGCATTTAAGTGCCCCATAGCATCTCATATAATAGAAAGCAACTCCTTAACATCTACAAGGAAGAAGAGTAGGATATCCTATTTGTTTCTTTATCTAGATGCGAGTCTCGCATGCACCATTTTCTAATGCGGGCCTTTCTGTCAACAAAACCTCTATATTCTCATTTGACAAAAAAGGGATAATTTATGGAGTTTGACAAATTTAAAACATCAACTTGTGCCATTCTTGAGCTTAGATTTGTTAGTGCCATCCATAGACAGATAACCTCTTTGTTTAGTGATTGAATGATAGACCTTGTTGTGAGTATTACAGGTAATGCAATGGGGACCAACTCTCAGTGGCGAAGAGTTCTGCTGCACTGTTTGCATGCCATGTAGTTTACGAGAGAAGGTGATATAAAGCAAAAATCCACTCGCGCCATGCAAAGGTTGGCCAAAGGTATGGTAGTATGCCACAAAAAAAAAAAAAAAAAAAAAATCTTTTCGTAATCGAGCTAGATCCTGCAGTAGATTTCTCTTAGATTAAATTATATTTTTTTATTTTTTCATAGAACACGTTGATAATTCGTTGTAAATTTCTCACACCAATAGGCAAATTAACTTTAGAAAATATTTTATAGCTAGATAATGTTTAATCAAAATTGTTCCAAATTTTGGAATTATTCCTTTTGACTCTTCTATTAGAATTGTGGCTTACCTCAAAGGCTACAACATTCTATTTAGTAGATCAGGGTCGCAAAAGAAGGCAAACAAATCTACTGTTGCTCATCCACAAGTCGCTTTGAGATCTATACAGATAGATGAATATAGAAGTTTGAGCATTTTGAGATTCATTAGATGGGTCAAATTGGCTTGGAATTTTGGGCGATGTATCTCCAAACAGATTGCCAGTCCAAGAAATGAGTGGAGATTGCCAGTCCAAGAATTGAGTGGCTTCTGACCGAACAATATGGACCCAATTTCTGTTAAGGATCATTCCCATGTCATAAAAGAATGGAAGCCGGCAGGTGGCACAAGAACAGCAAGTGAGCCCCATTTGGGCCAGATTTGCCTAGTGGGACATCCTACTTCTCTAGTGGTTTTGGACCAGGACGCCACCAGAACAAGTAAGAGCATTTCCATCAAAACATCTAAAAATGTTTCCCTTTTTTCTTTCTCCTTTTTTTTTCCGTTCCTTTTCAAAATGTTCGAAAATTTATCATTCAAAAGTTGGCAATTGGCAGCTCCTTTTCAAAAGCCATGACTTGGGATCCTTGTGGCTCAAAACCAAGCTACTTCTCTCATTATCTATTGGACCGGTCACCTCGAGCAAATAGCCTTGCTCAAAGTTTGGTGGAAATTAGAGGAGTCAACTAGTAGCCTTGCTCAAAGTTGAGATTAAAAGGTGGCAGGTTGCCTTTCTGGTGACGTTTCTTTGATGAGTGTACTGCGAGGTTAGGTTTTGAACTTTTGATGCATGGATTTCTTAATGACCACTCATTCCGCTCGCATTTATCCAGCTGAAATACGACACTCGATAATGCCGTAAACCTTGCCAACAAAAATCTTTAGGCAAGATTCGATGCTCTACCGTCCTCGGCAGTTCTGCTTTTGTCTTCTTCCCATTGAACTAATCCTCAGTTGGACTTCAAAATATACTTCGAGAAATTCCAGTGTGGACATAGTACTCCGGGTTGTAAGCGTAGCAAAAGCTCCAAGGTGACTCCTAGCTTGCATTAAACGCCCTCAATTCCAAAATAACTGTTCATTCTTCTCTTTTTAAAAAATATCCGATGTATAAAGGACGTTAAGCTCACGGTTAGAATTGAAATTTGGAATGGAAATAAATTGAGGCATCAAAATCGAAATAAAATTTGAATTAAAAATAAATAAATTTTAAAAAATTAGAGCATCTGAATGGAAATAAGATTTTGCCACGCATTTTCATTTCCATTACAGTTCAACTCTTTTCAGCTAAACATACCCATAATTTCTTAATTCTATATTTTAATATGGTTTACTTTGCTATAATTGGCCTGCCGGTGCCCTACAAAATTGCTATCAACCTGATGCCCCACAAACAACTAATTTTCAATTTCCTTAATATAGTAAAATAAAAAATCGGAAATCCTTAACCAACATATATTGATACTGCACAAAAAAAAAAAAGAGTAGAATTATAAATTTATAACGAGAAGGAAAGCCAATAAACACCGTAATTTTGTGCACATCACATCAACGTCGGTAATCTTAACTGCCACTGCATTAAATCAAAACAGCGACAAATAATACCAATTCCAGAGTCCAAATCGAATTCGTTCTACGGTTATCGCTTATCTCTAAGATAGAATTAATATGGTGTTTAACTGTTTTTTTTTTCGTCTTTGGTGACCTATCGGCGGCGCACAGGTGCTCCAGGAACGGAGCCGCCTCTAAAGTGCGATTCGGGAACTTTCTGAGAATCGGCCCCACCCCAATCCCAGCCCGGTAGTCTCAATCCATCAACACCACTTCTTCGTCACCGGCAGACTCCACCTTCCTT
>JAOXJJ010000195.1:7069736-7123813 GCA_025769935.1 Phoenix roebelenii
ACCAACGCTAATAACACCCAAGACCTCTCGAAATCTCTCTCCCTCTCACAGACAGTATGACCATTGTGGAAGTGATGCCGGAGCAAAACCATCAAGGGATCCCAGTTCTGGGGTGGGAACCTGTCGCTCCCCAGCACAAAAGGTACCCTTCTCGGTACATTTCTGCTGTTCATTTTTAGCTAGGAATTAGTAATATTGTCACGCATGAGCTCTGGTAACATGGTCTTTTATTTGGTGTCAGCTCCTTCAATGATCGAATCTCGAATCTTATTGATATAAATATGTTATGCCTTAGTTTAGGAATATCAGATCGTATCGATGCATGGTTTACAGCTGCTATTTCACGTTGTAGTGTAGCCAGAATATTTTGTGCGGAGATTTGAGGTTTTTTAATTTTGTTCATAGACTGGAAGGAAAGGTGGCGATCGTGACGGGCGGCGCCCGCGGGATCGGCGAAGCCACCGTCCGCCTCTTCGTCCGCCACGGCGCCAAGGTCGTCATCGCCGACATCGAGGACTCCCTCGGCGAGTCCTTGGCCGCCTCCCTCGCCCCCGCGGCGACGTTCGTCCACTGCGACGTCGGCTCCGAGCCCGACGTCGAGCGGCTAGTGGACCGCACCCTGGCGCGCCACGGCCGGCTCGACGTCCTCGTCAACAACGCCGGCGTGCTCGGCCGGCAGGCACGCGAGGCCAAGAGCATCATGGCGCTCGACGCGGACGAGCTCGACCGGGTGATGCGCGTCAACGTGCGGGGCGCGGCGCTGGGGATGAAGCACGCGGCCCGGGCGATGGTCGCCGGGGGCCGGCCGGGGAGCATCGTGTCGGTGGCGAGCGTGGCTGGGGTGATGGGCGGGATGGGCCCGCACGCGTATACGGCGTCGAAGCATGCGCTGGTGGGGCTCACCAGGAACGCCGCGTGCGAGCTGGGCGCGCGCGGGATCCGGGTCAACTGCGTCTCGCCGTTCGGGGTGGCCACCCACATGCTGGTGGACGCATGGCGGGACGGCGACGAGGGGGTGGATCGCGGGACTCCGAGTGCGGAGGAGGTGGAGAAGATGGAGGAGTTCGTGAGGGGGCTGGCGAATCTCAGAGGGCCGACGCTGACGCCGAGGGACGTCGCCGAGGCGGCGCTGTACCTGGCCAGCGACGAGGCCAAGTATGTCAGCGGGCACAACCTTGTGGTGGATGGAGGTGTCACCACCTCAAGAAATCTTATTGGGTTGTAGTTAGGACGAATGATTCTTTTGATGCAAAAACGTTTTTGATGCAGCAATGGATTTGTTTCAATAGAAGAAACTCTTAATTCCAACTTTGTTTATGATCCTCTTTTCTCCAGAACTTCAGGTCTCTACACAAGCACAGATTCCCATCTTTTTCTCTGACTTCATTTGCAAAGTAGAATCTTAGTAGTATTTCAATATGATTTAGATGGAACGGAAGCAAATTCCTAATGAGCCATAGATAGTTTCAACTTTGAGGACAAGACTATTTGGCTCATGGATGGTCATCCATTTTTTTCAGCAAGTGTGATCTGGTGGTGGACATTGAGTAATAATGTCGAGGTTCAAGTTGGATCAACCCCAGAAGGAATAATTTTTTTGCTTATTTTGATGCATAATCAGATAAATTTAAAGACGATATGATTGAGTAGCCAGCGAGACACTTCAGTGCAATGTAAAACTAACATTCCTGATGACCATTACCTGAAGCCATATCTTGTTTATGAGCAAATTTCCTTGTGTGTGTTATGAAAGTTTTACAGTTAATTTCCTTTTCTGCAATCCGATTGCTGATCATAATTCATGCAAAATTCTAGATACTTGTAACATGACAAATTAAATGAGGAAGACCGGAAGGAAAGAAAGAGACAGGAAACCTTTCATTTTAAGTTCTCTTCAATGCATGTACTCAGCTTACATCAACATCTTAAAGCACCTTGACCATTTAGGTTGCTAGCTGTCGTTTTACTTCAAACTTGGCAAGTTAACTGTATCAATTTTTGACTGATATGAATGTCTCAGGACACCTTGGCTAGATGCCACTAAGATAACATTTTATAATTGCTAGAAGCAGCTGCATGAGCTCTTCCAGGGATCAAAAGGCAAGCCAACAAGTTAAGAATTCAAGGTCAGACTCCAATACGATATTGCAGATTGACCAGATCAAATAGTGAATTTATCAAGGTGATGGCATCATCTTCAAGGAAAGAAAGTTGCTGAAGAAAATGAACTGGCTAGTCTACGAAAACTTTGCCTAGTATTTGAGTTTCAATGTTTATTAGCAAAGCCCTAGAAATTGTCAACTCAAAAAATTGCACCCGAAGCAAGGTACTCGGTGATCCCAAATTGCATCCTTATATGAAGTTATTAGGAAAAGTTCGTGAAAAAGAGAACTAGTGGTGCTGCAACTCATGACCACAGTCTCGATACACTATATAAAGTTTAAAGCCATGGTGGATGGCTTCAGTTCACTAACAGGAAAACATTCAAAAGGTTCAGTCAAAAAGTGAGGGAAGAACTACCTAATTTTCCTAATCTCAATCTTCTGTTAGGAGAAGTCCCAATAGTTAGAAGCAAAAAGTTTATTATAATTTATCTCTCGTTCTCATTTTTTTTCTTTCAAAAAAGACAGATATTAATTAGAAGCAACTGACAACCTTCCATATCTACTGTCGTTCTGCTTCAATAGAAATTGTAGTGGTTGTGAATAGGGGGTCTGCAGTCCCCAAGAGAAGAAAAAGAAACAGAATACCGACCAAACCTGAAGATAATAGTTAGAATATGCTATACGCTGAATCCTCCAGCCCATAACTATATAGATAGACAACGATGGCTTGGAGTACCTTACTCCCGTTTGCTTGGGGAGACGTGGCTCCATACCTAATAAATATAAAGGATTGTAATAGCTTCAGTATTCAAGGTCGATGACTTCATAATGTTTTTTTTTTTTTTTTTAAGTGAGAAGAGGCATTATTCAACTAGTGGGAACATTGGAGTTAGCTATACCAGATTTGGGCCCATCATGAGGAAGGTTAAGGATCTCGGTCTTCAGCACTGCGCTCTAAATGAAGGTCATAACAAGACCCTGTTGGTGATTCCGCCTTGTCCTTTCCTACAAAGAAACACTTCTTGTAAGATATAACAAGGTTTTTATTTGAGATTGCCAATGTGATATGAGAGGGGCCACTTCATTCGCAGAGTCTGGGATTGGCCAAGCAGTGAGGTCCTTGATTTTTGTTTTTTGATGATAATGGGAGGATTAAAGCATCCAGATTTTATTAAGTTGGTAGAAAAGTTTTTCACAGAGTATGGACAAAGGTTCTTAACTGCACGTTTCTTTCTTCTTACACTCGGTACCGGTTGGGCAATTCTTATTCCATCCACAGCATATGCCATAAAACATGCAAGCATTATATGAATTGTGTCCATGATGCTGACTTGAAGATCAAGAAATTCATGTTCCAGTGTTGTATGGCTCCAGCACCTGAAAGTTGATTAAATCACAACCATACAAGAACTGGAAAAAAAAAATATATATGGAGCGAAATGTAAGTTAACATACCCAAAACTGTGTTTGCATTTTGCTGAGATCAACCAGTCATCAGAGGATGTATCTTTGAAAAAAATATATTCTTTTCTCTAATTGAAATTTGAGTAAGATTTATTAAATATATAACAATATAAAAGATAAGGATATATAAAACCATCAGACCCAGTATTTGAAGTGCTAGAAGTGACCAGGAAGACAGCCTCCATAACATCTTACAAACATGAATAATCATTAAGAGATATCATGACTCTTTTTAGACTTCCTTTTTTGGTAGCAACGATAGACTTCCTTTGCCACTCTCTGTCATTCCCCTTTTTGTGCCCACAGACAATGAATAGGATGTTTCTGAAGCAAGCCTTCTTGAGGCTCACTATCATGGCAAGAAGCTTCACAACATATGATGGTTTGAGATTGAATGCAGGTTCTTCGCCTATGCAGCACCAGTTCTGAAATATGTTTGCTTATGATTGCATTGCACAGGATATAGCACTGCATGAAAATCTGATATATGAGCCCTTTCTGCACCAATCTCACAGTATATCCACATGAGTAAGCATTTCTTTGGTATTCTTTTTCTTGTCCAAGTCATAACGTGTCATACACATAGGATGCCAGCTTCAAGAACTGCTTATTTCTTTGCCATTGGTTGCAGCACACAAGGCCTTCCACACTGGAACCAACATTTTCACAGGTGGTTGCAATTCCTGCAGGTTTAATTAAAGCTCTTTAAAAGTTACAAAATATCCCAAGAAAGCTTGATGTATGAAATCAATCATGCGTGGTAAGAGAGAACCATGATTTACCTGGAAAACTAGCAAAAGATTCTCTTCGCTACGCAACATCAAAGCCAAACTCCAGTAACAAGTTACAGGGGTCACGCATTCATTTAACACTGGTCTCAGAATCTTCCCTATGGGGACAAAGCGGTGGATGACTCTCCCACTTAATCAAGGGCAAAGAAGAAAAAAGGAGAGAGATACATGTTAGAAAACCATATAAAGAGAGGTGTCTGTAAATGCTGCAGATGGTCGTAGCCTTAAAAATAGAGCTAGCTTGCATAGGACCAGGTGCTGATTCAAAAGAAAAAATTCTTAATGTAGACCCAGAGAATCAGGGCAAATGACATCATGGCCACATATCCTTGCTATAGTCCCATAATGGAAGTCAATCACAACATATAGATGTTACACTACTAATAGCTTTAGAAATGGACGCTTAAGAATGGAAGAAACAGGAATTTTCTCATCTCTGATGACATCGATAGAATAAGTATTTAATGCAAGCACTTCATGTTTTGTAGCAAAAAAGATGTGGACATTATAATTAAATCAACTAAAGAAAGCATTATAATTAATGTAGGACAAATGAGATTCAAACAAAAAGTGGACAGAGCTGCAGTTAATCTCTATAAGCTCAACCAGATTTAGATTAAATCCACAAATATATTTATTTCACCTATCATCAAACTAAAAGGATGTTAAAATGGAGATGTGCCTCCTTATATATATATATATATACAGAAAAGTATAGGAGAATGAAAATTAAATAAAAGTAAATATTTACTATCTATTTAGTCAATCTAGAGAAAAACCATAGGGGCGCCCATATGTTGCTGAAATTAAATCCCATTATCATCTTTTAGGGTATACCACGCATTCACACCAAAGCATAGCAGTCAATTTAACAATAGGTCAATTACTAATTTTCAACGAGAAATACAGACACTTGTAAAAAGAGTAAAATTCTTTAAAGCAGAGACCTATTAGTTGGGAAAATATAACCTGATTGAAAAAAAAATGCCTCCATAGACCAAGATCAATCTCCTAGGACCTTTAATCCACAAGTGGGTAGAATAAACCATAAGTGGAAGGACAGGAATCCTATAAAAAAGTGCTATATGAATCAAGAATTCCTAAACCAACTTTGCTTTCTTACCAGCCATAGAAATGATTGCAATTATCAAAATATTCTTTAGAAGCAAAAAGTATGGAAGATGTACATATTATAAAACGCATTTTCAATCAAAGCGTTGAAATTGAAAGAAAAGTATCCATCCAATACCTATAAAGATTAGAAGAAGGAAAGAGAAGGCTAAAGTAAGATAAAGCAATTAACATGCAACCTTCAGCCACATTACAAATTACCTCCAAAAATGAGTTTCAAGTTGCACTCCAAATGTTGGCATAATCACCACAGACTCTGCATGAATCAAACAAACTCTCAGAATCATTTAAAGGGATTTGCAATAGAAAAATTTATATTATTTCATCTGTTATAACTAAAGGATAATAACCAAAATGAACTTCCAACGATACAAAACGTAGACAGCCAACAGTAATTACAGGGCAAGTTGATATAGTCGCCACAGTACCTGATATAATAAAGAAGAACATATCAAATTAACCAATTCTAGCTTCTATTCATGCTCAGTTAATTCAAAAAGGAGTGTCATGCAAAGGATACAGTGAGAGGACTTGTTCTGCAAAGCAACCATGAGAAGGTTTCTGTATCTCACCTTTTTTAACAGGTTTGTACTGCAGACATTTGGCAAAGAGAACACCAACAAAAATAATCCAAAAAGAGCTGGTAGACAATTCTTCCTGTTAATTAGAAGTCATGTTATACATTGGCATCACAGGCAATGACAGCTACATTATACTTGCACGCATGAAGAAGATCATGTCTTTAGAAGCCTAAATTTATCTTGGTCTCCTACAATGACAATACCAATCATAGGGCACCAGCCGCATAGTTGTATGGAAAATGTGAGAGTACAAAATGCTGTAGGATATTGGAAAAGTATAAAACAAAAAGGCAAAAGAGTAATTACTAGATACCTTCACCAGCAACGAGTAACAGGTATTAGCAAGAAACACGAGATTGCCCACATATGATAATATAACCCGTGTTTTGCTCTTCTTCATAAAGATATCATGAACATCAATAGCTTGAGAAGGACCCTTTTGGTCATGATGACTATAACTATATTTTTTATGAGAAAACGAACCCCGATGCATGCTATATCAGTCAATGTGGATCTAGAGTAGGCTACCTCTAGCTTAAATAGATACCAAGGGGGAAAACCTGCAAAATATTAAGACAGGTTAAAACTTATATGACATAAATACTTGTCCCATCAAAGCTTCCCTTAAATTAGCTTCCTGAATATAAAATGCAATGATACTTCCAGGATAGGATATGCTTGGAAAAAATACTTCAGATTTCAGAAATAGCAGAATTATTTGAAGTGTGTGTGTGCGCACGCGCGCGCATACAAGTTACAGGGATCTCATAAGTATATCTTATTATAGGAGAGTAGATAAATAAATATAACATTCAAAGCATGAATGCAATAATTTTCTTAAGAATAAAAAAGTTTACAAAATTGGCATCCCAATATATGTGTCGGTTTGCATTAAATAGAAGCTACTTGTACAAAATTGGCATCCCAAAAGATAACACTAGATAAGACTTGTCACATGGCATTGTCATGTCATAAAGGTGACGCAGGGATTACCATAAATACAATATCAGCATCCATGATTGTCAAAGATAACCAGTGACAGAATTTCTTGTATATACTACAAACTAAGTCATTTTGATGGCATAGAAACATTGGACAGATTCTAAAAAAGCAGGGATAGGAAGAAGAGAACTATCTTTAACAGGTCTTTAGAAGCTTGCATCTTGCCATGCAGTTAACATAGAATTTGACACCCTAAAGATGTACTTTACTAAATAGAAACATAAATTCCAAAAGAGAAAGCAGGACCTTCATTAATTTGTCCTACTTGAATGTTGCTACGGCTAGGTTTTGATAAGCAATTAGTGAATTAAACTTGAAGCGTACATCTAGTTTATTTATCACTCAAGTTCCTTCTTAAACTGAAAATGTGTCTTCAGATAATTGTTGAAATCATGGTTCCACATTTGACATGTCTGATGCAAACATCTCTCAAGAAACATACCTATGAAACCCAAGATAAGCAGCTGAAATTTTAGAGAATAGTGAATCATTTCTTTGTATCTAATGAATATACCAACCACTTATGACCGTAGAGGAACAAGTTGAGTTGAACCCCGAGCTCAAAAATGCCAACCTAATAGCACAGAAAAAATTCTGTGTTTGCATTTGTGCATGCATCTTTGACCATCAAAAGAAGGTTGTATTCAGTCAATCTTATAAATCTCCAAGCAACTGGCTGTTCAGTTTTCTACAAACAAGCTTTCCAAGACAAAAGCCCTTCCACATTGACGACTCCAACAAAAGCACACCATTGTCAACATGCCTTATACTGCAAGTTCCATTGCAATATACTCATAAACCTCCTTACCAGAAGCATAACCACGCTCTTGCATCTCCTCTCAGATCTTCAGCCTCATAAGTAAAAGCTTATAAGCTTTCAGAGATAATCCACATCCCTCTTTTCGGCATGAGGAGATCCAGAACTACACAAAGGCTCAACAAATGAAGTAATCATCCCAGCACCAGCAAAACTCCTAAACACAACACCTCATCAAACATTTCAAGAGCGACTGCCACTCTTCAAACTTTCAGAAAAGAATTCGTCAAATTGTTAAAAAGTATCAATGTTCAGCAAAGAGTTCGTTTTGGACATATTCTTATAGTATTCAAAGCACTTCTCTGAATCCCCAACTGCAATAAAATCAGAAACCAGAGTATTATAATTCAAGGTATCAGGAATCGAGCCTTTCTCCTCCATCCTCTAAGAGACATTAACAGAATCATCTATTCAGCCAACATTTCCTAATTCCTCAATACAGTGACCCCATGTAACAGGATCAGGGCTCAACCTATCAGTAATCATCGCAGCCCCAATAACTCTCCGCCTTGTCAACTCAATCAATGACCGCGTTATCTGACATGTTATGCATGGGTAATTTCTTTTCATTGTGTTACATAAAGAGCCTGTAGGCTTGACATGAGACCAACGCCAGAGACTTCACCAATATATCGAGGGACTCCAAAACACATTAGCCCCACCCTCTTCCAATCTTTTTTAAAAATTGAATTGCTTCGAAAAATTGACCAGCCCTCACCAAGCTATCCATTAGGATCTTCAAAGTTTCTGATTTGACTTCTATCCTATTGTTCTTCATCCGGAACAACATTTCTTCCAGAAACCAAAAAAGGATCCCTCCTTCCCAAAGTCGGCATTACCATCAATGCAGCGCCTCAATTTCCCCCGCACCCCCCAAGGGAGAGGAGACGATCGCAAACACGAGTTTTCGTCAATTCTTCAGCTAGTTTCTCTGTAAAAGGGCGAGGATTCAAGGGTTTAGGATCGACAGAGAAGAGATCGGAGAGCTCTTCGTCGACGAATCGTTCGGATGGCGCGGTGGCCGTTTCCGGTGGGTCTGGGACGGTTATAGGGCACTCAAAAGCGTCGTCGAGGAGATCTATGGAGAGAAAACGAGGGAAGGAAGATGGAGAGAAGGGAAGAGAAGGTACCTGGTTCCATGGAGGGAGCGGAGAAAACCTAGAAATCCTAGGGCTCGACACGCCATCGGAGGAGAGGAAGAGAGATCGATCGCAGTCCCTTCTTCGCCGAAGCGCCAGATCGTCCAACCGCGTCGTGGTTTATCGCTAGAGATTGCCCCGACCCATACGTATGCGAATATTAACATATTGTAGGGCTTATATGTGAAAATGCCCGAATTACGCCGGTTCGGTTCGGCCCCTTCGGTAACTTCGGTTGCCCGAACAAGTTCGATTAAAGTTTAAGCACTTTATTTACGAAAATTCCTAAATGTGTCATATTACATATACGTTCCTATATAATGGAAATATATCCGAGCAAACCTGTAAAATTTATGGCAGTCCCAGCAGGAAGCGGGCCCCGACGGGATAAACAATTTTACATTCATCTCCCTATGCAAACTAAACGTTAAATTTCTGTCCAATCTGAAATATGATCTAATCCTGGCACTTCCAACACTGAGGCTAATTCAAATGTAGTTTAGACCTTCCATACGGGCAACTCCCCAAGTGATGTAAATGTTAACTTCTTTTGTTAACTATTGTTTCCTTAAAAAGAATATTGATTTGCCATGGTTGTTAATTGTAATATGTTCTAGATTTATAAATATTTTGAATTTTTCTATCATAAGATGCATTTGAATATATTGTATCATTACCTTTTGTAGTTTCAACTTCTATTATTCATTATTGTGTTGAGTAAATTGTTTGTTTTTGCTGTTTCTAGAAAAACATTTAAGTAGTACCAACCTAATCTTGCTTGAGTCGGATTAGGTGGGTTCCAGCATTATTTGGTTCAGTTCTAATTTCAAAAGTTAAGAACCAAATGAGATTGGGTTGGTCCTGGGTTTGCTTCCGGCCTAAATCAATGTGATCCATACGCAACCCTAGATTCTTCTACCATGACAAATTGTTTTTGCTCAAACTATGGTTCACAACTCTCCACAGTTCCTCTTTATATGTCTACGGATTCATCCATCCTTCAAACAAAATGTCTCCATCATTTAGCATTTGCTTGAGAAGGGCAAAGAAACAGGACAAATGCTTTGGCCAAGAGTGAGCTTGTATCAATAATAAGTTAAGGTAAAAAAAGACAACCTCTGTTATGCTTTCCCTCACGTACACACATAGGACTGATTCAAGACAAATAAGTACTCGTAATGGATGTGCACAAGCCCATCAACCAGTAAGATGTCTGAGATTAGATGCAATGTCTTCATAGATAAACACTCATTATATATTAATGTTTTCTTGTTGTTCTGTTTAGTTAATATGAAATTAAGGAAAAGAAAATGAGACTTCAGCAGCCGCCTGACATGATCAATAATATGAATTGCTTGTGCACCAAAAAGAAAAAGGTTACTGCAGTACCAAGACCATGCAAGGGAGGTTTTGATACATTACATCAGTGGCATAAAACATCCTGGTACTATTAGAGTGACTTAGCGAGTAAGCATCAGAATGCTGAGCTAGAATGAGAGAACAGTGTTCTGTGGGTTGCAAATATCTGACATTGATCGCAATGAAATCAGGTGAGAATAGGAAAACACCTTGTTGTATAGATATGTGAGCTAACATATCCTGTACAACATTGGCATTTCGGTGTGAAATTGGGTAGGAGTAGGAGTGGGAGTAGGAGGTTAAATTGGGTTCGAGTCACGTTTATCTCTAATGCCAAGGCCCATAGGGCTTGATCCAAATTTTCCCCAACCATGCAACGCATTGGGAACAACCAACTTGTAGCCAGCCCATTGATCTATTTAGGGATGTAAATGAGCCGAGCAGCTCAGGATCTCCTTGAGGCTGACTCGACTCAGCTACCGAGCTCGAGTAATTTGAATAATTTTTTCAATCGAGCTCGAGTAGCAAAATACTCGATTTAAAAGCTCATGAGCCTACTCGAATATATATACACACACTATATTTTTATTTATGATATATATTATTAATTTAATATTTTATCTATAATATTAAGCTATATTGTGTCCTATTAAACCAACTGATCTAAGACCCATATATCCTCGTTCAGCCACCATGCTGGCCTAAATCAGCCAGCGAGCATTAGGGACGGGATGCGTGAGACTCCCCACTTCCTGAGTTCCTTCGTGTCCAAGGATATCTAGAAAAGTTCAGGTGTTCTTTAATCGGAAAGCAGTAATCCTATCAAAGATTGCTCCAATCTCATAGGATAAAGGCATCGGATCCTTGTCTCCCATCATCTCTATCGGATGGCTATTATAAATAGGGCCCACCACCATCAACGAATAGCGTAAGGCCCAGGGCCATCTGAGAATCTAAACCCTCTCCGGCCGTGGCCCCGACGCCCCTCCGCCGCCTTTATTTAGGCTTCTCTCAACGCCTCTGTTCTTCTCTATTCGTGGGGTCGTTCGCTTTTGAAGCGTTACGAAGTCCCTCACCGCTCCTCAATTTCTCAGCTAACCCCCATCCTGTCTCTAAGATTTCGTCGAGCTCCCTCTCCTCTCCGCCTTGGTCTCTCCCTTTTATGGGCAAACGGCTCCCCTTGGCGACGAGCCTCGTGGAGTTTGCCCGCATCGCCACCGAGAGAATAAGGAGGGCGAAGCACTCGAAGCCTGGCCTCAGATCGCTGGCTTCGAAGGAGGAGGCCTCAGCAGCAGCAGCCGCCGCCGCCGCCCGGGCGAGCGCCGAAGATCGGCGCCCGGTGGGCCGGGTCATGGAGGATGGGGAGCGGCAGGAGCGCCGCGTGCCCCTATCGGAGGTGGTGTCGGACTGCGTGAGGCGGTGGTTCCAGGACGCGCTCAATGAGGCGAGGACCGGGGACCCGGGGATGCAGGTGCTGGTGGGCCAGATGTACCACAGCGGCTACGGCTGCCCGCGGAATGAGCAAAAGGTGGGATCTTTTGGGGAGTTTCTTGCCTTTGCGTTGGTGGGCGTAGTTGTCTTGTTAGGATTTTTTTTTGGATTCTAAGGTATCTGGAGATGTGAGTTTAGTGAAGTTATGGGCCTTCGGTCATGGGATTTATGATCGTCAAGTTTTATCTTTTTGGCAGAAATTTTTGCGGTTAGTAAAAGTTTGATGGTTAGGGTTTATGTCGGGGACAGTGGATGGTTTGAAGAATTCTTTCACTGATGATTTTATTTTAGTTCTTTTTTTTTTTCACGTTTCCGGTGGTTTTAACTGTTGCGATTTGAAGACAGGCTATCAGCAGCTGAGAACCTGCAGAAAGAGGAATTTTGATATTAATTTGGGTTCTTGTAGGCAGTATTTAGGTGGAAGACTTTTTCTTTTGATTTTCGTTTGGTAGAATAGATAAGGCATAAAAAGCCCTACTTTACCTAATATCTGCCTCTGTTATGGAATGATTTTGATTCGTTGCACTGAAATAATTATGATTTGTAATAAAATAATAATGGGATGAGGGAAGAAAACGATCACTTTGGTGGGAAATCTTCTTCCATACTCATATAATTCTCTGTGTGTGTGTGTGTCTTCTCTGTGTGAATGATAAATGATGCCTATTCCAAACATTACTCTTCTGTTGTTACCATTTTTTAAGATTCTTCTTAGCCCCCCATTACTTCATCAATCAAAGGTGTTATTGCACTGGAAAAATAACCCCTACGGTTTGATCTTTCTTTCATGAAGATGTGGGAATCCATCATGGCCTTTGATATAACTTACTTACCTGCTTTTATAATCTTGTTCAAATGCATCTTGTAAAACTTATCCATGCACTATGCACTAAACTGCACGTGATCCACATGGACTACTGTTTCGGAGATTGGATTTACATGGATGTCTTTGAAATCTTGAACTAAAAATTTGCTTTATTTTAATGTGCTCTTATTGTTACTGCCTTAGATGTATCTGATTCAGTGTTGTTTAATTGTTCATGGTTGATAATACAACAAGTTTCTTTGTTTTGCTGGATTCCACTTTGCATTGAGGAGTTGGATCTTCATTCGGTTTTCAGGGAAAGGCTTGGATTGCAAAAGCTTCAAGGTATCGTTCAGCAGCTTGGAAGGTTAGCTACAAGCATCCAGGTTGTCACTGTTCTTATAATAATTTTTATTTTTATATTTTGGTTTCCTTGAAGGTGCTGCAAAAGTTCATGTATGAAATTTCTTTGCCTGAGATATTCTTCATCATCAAAGTTTTCAAAATTAGCTTGCTGGTTTAAAATTTCTTGTGATCTCACTAATACATTTTCTTTAGGCTATAATGCTAGTGACTCGGATTCTGATGAGGCAAAGGATGATGTGGAGTGATGAATGCATCCAATTTGAATCTACAAAAATATGGAAGAGTGAGTTTTAAAAAATCTGCCACATCTGTGATACTCAGAGGTTTCCAATTGCTTAGGGCTGCATTTGGCTTACATTGAAATCTCAAGGTTCACAACCATTTGGCATTCTGAGGTCTACTTTTTCTTTTTTATTTTTTTAAAGGTGAATCATGGAACTCTCATTTCTTCAAGCTAGAAAACAAGCTGTATATTGGTGTTTTAAATATGTCATGTTTTGTTCCATATGAAGCTATTAAAGTTTGGGAGAGAGATTCATTTCTTAACTTAGTGTTCTGATTTTGTTACTTGTTGTCTACGTTCTAGTGGCAACATGTTTCCGTGGTGAATTGTTATAATGTATGTAGAGTTTATTTCTAAATGTCTGGAGGTTTTTCATTATTTAATAAAAACCACGGATAATCAAGCCACGCAATAAAAAAATCAACATTGCTTTTGATGTGTGAAGTTGTCATGATGCATTCTTTTGGAGGTTAGTAATGAAAAATGACTCAATGCTAGATGTCTATTTGTACTACTATTAAAAATGAGAATTTTGAATTTCAGCATACTTCTCTCTAGATTCTTTATGCCAAAATTTCATTTCAAAATATCCTTAGAATTCTGTCAAGTTATTAGTCTTTCTTCAATTGTATTTTCGCTAAAATGGAGACTTCGCCAATCAACAAATTCCTTCCTTTTTGGAGGAATAACTGGGTAGCAAATCAATCAAGGATTTAAATACTGGTGCTTGTCAGTCCTTGTCAACCCTACTGGATTGTATTGTAAGATACTAGTACTAGTTTATGTCTGTATAGCTACCATTACTTATACATGGTGTGCGCCTCTATTTTGCTAGTCCAACAGCAAGAGGAGTATGTTGTTGGTACCCATACTATATTAATCTGTGTCGTACTAGTAGGGTGTTGATATGGATATGATATGGATACCCATACTGTATTCCTTTTTTCTTGATCAGTGGTTCAGTAAAGTCTCCTCCAATTCAATTAAACCATTCAAGATTAATCAACATTTTAAGTTCTAAATTTTTGATTTTTAGAACTATTGAATTTAAAATATTCCATCCCAATATGGTTACATTTCCCATTTAAGTCTCTCTCTCTCTCTCTCTCTCTCTCTCTCTCTCTCTCTCTCTCTCTCTCTCTCTCTCTCTATGTGTGTGTGTGTGTGTTTGATATCCAAAAACTGCTTAGCAATAATTGGACAAGTGTGTAATGTTAGGATGAACTAAAAAAGTTGTGTGTGTGTCCCATAAGTCATGGCAATCATGTTTATATAATAATAGCATTTTTCATAATTTAGTTATTCTATAATTTAAAATTTAATCATCATATTTTTTCTTCAAACATGCATAGTCACTGATGAGCTGCTAGTCTAACCAAGATGGTTTGGAAGAAACATAGAAGAGATAGATGCTGCTTTGACTCAGTGGTGGAAATTATCGAGAAGATAAAAAGACATGATTATCTTTGATTTGTTTATTTTCTAACGTAGCCTTATTCTTTGCCAGTGGCTACAGAATATGAATATTCTCTCTCTTTCTCTCTCTCTCTCTCTCTCTCTCTGTGTGTGTCTTTCATGCAAAGTTGTTTCTAGGCTGAGATGGTTGCCTAGAGTACTCAATTGGGTTAATGTTGGTTCTGATTTTGTCTTGGAAGCTTGTTCAGTGTTAGGGTTGGAGGTTTTGTTAAAAATGCTCTTGGCTTAATATGATTTGCTATCTTGCCAAATTCTGTGGTTTTTAAACTTAGAATGAAATGGAAACATTTTTAAGAATGTTTTCAATTGACTGTAGGTGACATTAATCATAATAATGAATGGACTGAAATTACCATCATTTGGGATTCAATTGGAAATGCTTGGTGATGGTGTTACCTTTTAATTTGAGAAAATTGGAGCTACTATCTTAAGAGGATGAGACATGAATAATTTCCATGTCTGCCGATGCCAATAATTATGCCAGTCATCCTATAGAGATAATTGAACTGCCTTATGATACTACTTAGATAGCACCATCATGATACTATCCCCCATTTGTTGCACTCATTCTGAAAAGAGATGCCTCCACGAGTGACATGTCCTTTACATTATAGGCTACCATCTTTTCATTAATTTCCTAAATTTTAGTAGACACATGTCAATGTTCAGAGCCAACACATAATCCAGTTTTTAGCATTTGGAGGAGGGCACTAGCATCTAATCATGCTACCCAGGTCATATGTAATCCCTTCCATGAATGGGAAGGGTTAAAATTGGTTTGGTTGATATTTTACTACTACTGCCTCAATGTCTATTTGTTTCTTAGTCGAGAAGATTCTCTTTTGGTCTTTATCATTTAATTAATTTCCTGCTTAGTCAAAATAAGAGCAAAATATATTGCAGGGTCAGTCATGATTTCCCTCTCGCTACGTATTTTTGTAAAGGTCTCTTACTTACTAAGCCCTTTTCATTTCCAATATTATCTCTAGTGGTGCATCCGAAAGAAGGAAAGAACTAGTTCAATCAAGCCCTTGCTGGCTCCCTTATCGCTATAGTCATTAGTAAAAAATGGCTTTGACTGGCCCTTCGCGTGAGAGGCAAGTAATCTTATTTGGTTAATATTTAGATCTTTTTACGAAGGGAAATGCTTGTATTACATGTTATTGGGCCACCTGCCGGTTTGGCAACTCAGTATTCAACCACCCTATGCATTTAACCAACTCTTTCAAGTCACACCAGTCTCTTTATGTCATGTCGCAGGATGAATTTTGTGTGTACAAAATGAGCACCTCCTAGCATCTTTGTTTTAGAATCTGTCACTTGGGAGTCTTCTTAGAAAATTTTGAGTGACCAAATCTCAAAGGAGTTCTAGATTGATTGTAGAATCACAAGAAGGCCTCAGCCAGGAAATTTATATGACCAACTGTTTATTTGTCTAGGAGAGCAGAAGTTGGCATGTCTGGAGTTTTATTATTTCCCCTGGGTATTGCCTCGGAGCCCAACCATGATAACCTGGAGGAGATCTGCAGTGTTGGCCTAGAGATTATCTACTTGTAAAGATTGCCTGCAAACTAATGATGCTTGCTGGGCTATGAGAGGAGATTGCATTTTCTGTGATGAAACTTTGGACAATGCTTTATTACTAGTTTTGTTGTTAATGAACACAAAGAAATTACATGCAAGGATCAGAGCATCGCATGTTGCAGTTGTGCCAGTCACAAGGTAGCATAGCATGGTACTATGCCGATCATGCCAGTCAGATGTCTGAGCTCATAGCATTATAAATACGACCACATTGGAATCCATAAGTCCATGCTGTCACATGCTGACTTATACACACTAGCATGGACTGATGTGCATGATACAGCAGTTTATGCCCTTCTATATTCTGTCCAGACTTGGCTGGCAGACTATATGCAATATGATATAAACCTTTATGTACCAACAGCTTGCTTACTAATGACTAGTGCCTCTTGTTGTTACAAGTACCCTCAAGAACAAGGTAGTGAAGGTGCATAAGATCTAGCTATTCATTTAATTTATGGGTGCATCCCTCCCTTGAAATAATAAAATACTTTGTCGATAAGATATCTTCCTGTGCAAAATAGAGTTGGAGATTTTACCCGAACTGGGTACCAATGGGGGATATCATCACTGACAATAATTTTGTGGATTCCATCAATTGAGGATGACTGCCATATTAGAAACTTATAGTGATATTCATATTAACTATAGCTCTTGTGTAACCATTGTCAGAGTTTTGCCAATACAAACACTTAAATTGTGCATGAAAAATTTCTATGACCTACCACAATGGTGACTACCTAGGTCAGACATTGACCCTTTAAGTTCTTGAAAACTCGGACCCTCTGTTTTGTTGAAGCTCATCAAGTGGAAATGAAAAGGGAGGTTACGGACGGACATCAAGAGATCTTTGTGAAGAATGAAATTTCTTCCATCTATCTTACGCTTACCTACCACAAATTATTATTAGCAATGATAGCGATGGTGAAGATATCCTTGCCTATCTTCATAGAAGAAAGCACTTGCCTTCTATTCTCTGAAAGAAGCACTATTGATTAGTGGAGTCGTTGTCCATAGGCACTTAAACCGGCATACCATAATTGGCAGATCAGGTACTCATCCTTCGGTTTATCTGCTCAAACTTCATTTTGCAACGTAGGCGGAAGTGGACTGCCATTCTGCATTGTGTGGGAGGCTCAAGATTTCTGGTAAACTGCGTATGCTTTGTTTTCCCTGTAGGAAACTATCTAGCAGCAATATTAGCCAATTCATTGTTGTTCTATGCAGGCGATTTTTCCTGTTACCTTAGAAGAACATGAGGATTGCTAGTCTGAGTCAGTAATCTTAGATTTTGGTTCAATAAAGTAATACCTCCACCACTCCTTTCACTTTCCTTTGAAAATGGTGAAAATTCTTTTGTGCAGTTCATCAAGAAAAGATAGAATATTTCACATAATAACCTACTTGTGGGACCTATGGCGCCCCGCATATTGGTTTGAAGCAAATCATTCAGATATTATCCACTGTAGTGTCTTAAACTCCTTAAATATGTCCTCTCTGGGTCTCTCCAAACTAGTTACTATATGTTAGGTCCTAGGTTTGCTTTTTCCTAGAGCCTTGTTAATGTCTCATGACTTTTGTATTACCAAATACCATGTGATAGTGAACCATGGATGAGATGGAACAGAAAAACATCATTGTTGCCCAAAATGTACCTGGGCCATCCGGGATGTGAAAACCACAAGCTGAAACCGAAACCTGAACACAACAGTACCGACTGCTGGAATTGGCGAAGTGTCCTATGTGGATTAGAGACCGCATTGTCTGCCAATATCGATTGTTTGACATTGTCATGTATGCTGGATTTTTTGTCTTAGTGTTATGCTGTCATGTCATCTCATCTGTCTTTGGGGGAAAATTTGACTGCGCTAATTTTTTAGTAATAAAAAATTTTCAATTTTGACATTATATATGTTTTAGTAATTAAAGAATGTCAAATTTTTATACTTAATCATATATTCATCTGTTTGATTTGTATTTATGTTGTTTAATTCATTTCTGCTTATTTTTAAGGTTTTATCATATTATGTGACAGTTGATTCTCTTTTATACTTCTTTTTCAGTGCCTGCTTATTGCCAGCAGCAAATGCACGCCTGTTCTGTGGCCACACAATTCCAGATCTTAATCCACTGTGTATCAGTCAGCATGCTCCCATTAAGTAATCAAGATTTGTTTTTTTCTGCAGTCCTTAATCAACATGTGCCTTTTTCGCAGTCCTTAATCAACATGTGCCTTGGGATCATCTCCTGACATCCCTTTTGGGATACTGGATGTTATAATTCTATCTCATTTTTATCAAATAAACAAACTTTTTCTCTAATCTGTCAAAGTTTGTCATTGATATTTGTATGCTTTTCTGTTGGAAGATGGGCATGTTCTTGCCTGCATGAACTGGATAATTTCCATGATTCGCATGCAAATCAGCAATTAAAAAGCAGGTACAGCATGTTAGACAATGTTTTTCAGGCATGAACAGGTTCCAGGTACCAGAGAAAGGCTTAGGTGGCAATTTAAGCAAGTCAAACTTTAAATTGATCTTAAAGTGAGAAATAATTGCTTCGTTTCTATCTAAAATCTCCATCATATGGGCACCACTTCAATCGGTCATTGCTTTTTGGAAAATTAAGAGGCTCTTTTAATCATCAGATAACTGGGAAAAAGATATTGTGAAAGATTGTGAAAGAAGGCTTTGTTATCCTAAAATAGCTAATGCAGCTTGCTGATTGGTTCAACGGGAATGCAATATTTTACCTTGGAACTTGCGCTCTGTTTTAATAATTCCATCTTCTATGTGAGACTCAAGTCATCCTTTTCTTCTATCTGCATATGACCCCACGACTCTTAAAATGTTTCAGATGTTCATATTAGGTTTGATATCCATGATGCCTGGTAACTCAACATTCCATTGTGTAGCAATAGGCTGTGCCAAATAAAATTAATTTGAATTGGCAGCTTTTGTTGTGTTCTGTTATTGCATCATATTGGCAAGATTACAGGTGGGTACAATGAGCTAAGGTCGGAAGTGCAGTTTGTATCATAATACTGATCGACAAGGAAGCCTAGAACACATTGGTGTTGAAAAGGTGCTGCGAATGAGAATTTTACAGTCAAATGTATCGAAAATGACTAGAAATTTGTACCGATGGGGAGATATACAACTTAAATTATGTACTGGAACAAAAAGAAATTTTGTTCATGGAATAATATGTGCGTCACAGAAGGTGTTTTAAGGGGATTTAGAATCCATTAATACCTTGTCGAGAAAGAAAGGTGAGGAACCTTATCCGAAGAGGTAGGAATGTAACCCTGTTGGGAGTTGGGTCAATGTATCTCTGATCAAATGGAAAAGTTCCACTGATACAAAAATAAATAAATATAAACAAATGGACCTTACAAAAACTTCATAATGTTCGATACCATTTGACTCTCATGATTTCTTCCAGCGGTTCCTATGCTTAGTTGAACTATCTTAGTCATCGACTTCAGAGTGGAAATCATGTGCTTCAGGATATTTTAACTAGATTGTTTTGAAATCTTATAGGCTGTGGACCGGAAGCCCCTGGATATTCCGAATAAACAAATGGACACTGCAGCATCTCACAAGACAGATCAAGCATAGCCTAAGGTTATTTCCCCTCCCTCAGGGGGGAGAGGTGAAATCCTGCCCATGTGGCAACCCCCGTTGTGCCCCATTTCCATCAGGAAATGTTCGATGAGAGTAGATGGGATGGTCATCCTTTACTCATGCCCTTCCCGACCAGTGGGTTGCCCCACGTGTGAGTACGTCACCCCGATGCCACCCCGGTACTGGCGGACCAGATAGCGACTCCACCGGATAGATCAGGCATGGGGTATCTGGTCTCCACATTTAATCGACGCCCGCGCATTTCGAACCTAGGCCAATCCAGTAGAATCTTAGCCCTGTTCCAACCGTGCTATCATCTTGGTAGCCATTGCAGTTCTTTTCATGACGAATTCTCCCTTAAGTAAGAATCAAGCTATATCGGCAATACCATGGTCTAACTCTTCCACTATCCTGATTAATGACAGGAGGATTGCTCCTTCTCATGTGCTTAGCCGCCGTTAGTTTATCTTCCAATGGTCCAGTATAATGTAAAGAAATCTAAGCCAATTCGAAGTTCAGGCTTATCGATAAACGAATGACATGACCTTTCTGTCGACAAATCATATTTGTTGCTGAGAATTAAAGCAGCCATTACAAACTTTTGGATCCATCGACTACTAATTTCGCATGGCTTTTTCATCTAACAGTTCTCTTTCTTTTTCCATGTCAAAAACTCTGAAAAATTTAATGTACTTGCTGGAAACCCTGTAGAACAGGGAGGCTTTGTGTTGTCAACTTGAATTCCTCTCATGGACTCTCAAATCCAATTATAGGCAGCCTTGGTGTCAATTTGTCTTGCTTTGCCGGAAAGGAAGCAAACTTGGTGGTCCCAATTTACCAGTCAGGAAAACAGGCGCCAATTAGTTCTGCTCTGCCGGAATGAAAGCAAACTTGTTGGCCCCAACTCCAAGTCATTTTAGGACTCATTAATAGCCATTAAAACAGTCTCCAAACGGCCATATATGGCTGATGGTGAGAGACTTTGACTCCCTTCAGATTACTTATGTGTATCGGAAGACGAACAGGACGGCTGATTAGATTGCTTCTTTTGCTGCCCATCACTTTAAAAAGATCTTATGAATATGATCTGAAATTGTATCTTCATTTTTATGCTACATATTATTTTTTAACTCAGTTGGTTGCACTAATGCCAGATTAACGATCATTTTACCGAGAGAAAAAAAAAAAAAAAAAAAAGTCTCCAAACCATTACGAGTCCAAGGTACCGCATCGGTGACGTGCGGAGCACTAATTAGCCGAGTCCTTTTTTTATTCCCCCATAAATCCCCACCTCAAGTAAATCCCCATGAGGATGGCTACGTTTGGCATCCATCGACTCCTCTGTTTCGCACTCATCGGTACGATATGCGTGGCCCTCTGGATCACCGTCCATCCTCGTAACGTTTCCCATCCTGGCAAGCTAAACCTTGGGCAGTGCCGTGAACACTGGGACATAAAGATAAAGATAGATAAGGACGCAAATTAAGTCTAAAGCTCACCCGTGCCGTGACGCCCGCCGGCCTAACACGCAAGGAACTGGGACCATCTCCGAATTGACCCAAACAACGCCATGAAGTTACTTCTACGACTTTGTGCCAAGAGGAAACGGATTCCCTTGACGTAGCATCTGAGGCCAGCTCCCGTATCGCCATCCTTGGAGCCACTCGCGGGCCAGATTTCTCTAGATCTGAGCCGTAGATCGGTCGACCTTATCCCGTATCAGGTCATCAATGGCTCTGATCAAAGGACCACGGGCTGCAACTGATAGATGAAGTGCATCGCAGGCGAGTGCATTAGTGAGTGCATCGATTAGACTGCGAATTGGCTCCTATCGTTGACTCCGGATTGGCGAATTTTGCCCCCTTGGGTCGCACCAGATCGCTCTCGCCCCGCTAACTACCAACCAGGATTCCGGACGAATACTTCAAAGACAGATATTTTTACAATATAGTCTGCTTATTGTTACGATATCATTTTCCTAGTTATTTTTTCTTCTTAACTTTCAGTTTGAGCAAACATCACCCATCCATCTCCTTGTGTAAGGGACTATCACGTGCCTTTATTTTCTTCCAAAATAGTCTTTGATGAGAGGATCGTGTTCTCATCGGTTGACCTTTTTCTGCAGGTGTATATTAAAAAAGATACAGTAACACCTTTTTTTTTTTTTACTTTTCATGAAAAAAAATTATACCTTAAAATTTTTAATTTTTACAATTAAATTACAAATTTTAATTTTTAGTTGGAATTTAATGGTATATATAAATTAACTAATTTATCCTTAGAAGTTATCGAAAGAATAGAATCAAATTTAGAAAAATTAATCATTTCATTCCAGTGATAATTCTCTAAAGCAAATTACCAATTTCATATACATCATTGGCCATGTTAAAGCTTGGATGCATGGTTCGTCCGTATTATAATTAAAAATTAAATTTTGAATTTTTTTTAAAAGAAATTTTTAGGATGCAAGTATTTTTCAAAGAAGTTGAAGGACGACTGTTAATTTCTATTAAAAAAAAAGCGAGGGAGAGAGAATAAGGCCAAGAAAGGAAGAGAGAGAGAAGAAGACGACTCGAAGGGAGAGAGAATAAGCCCAACCATTATCTACACCACTCATCTCGCTGTGCGTGTGACCCAACTGCTGCCTTAAAGGTACTCGAAGAAATTTCTCAAATACCTATCCCGCACCTCCTTGTTCCTAAGAATTCCACCAAGATCCTTTTCTCTAGTCCTGCACTCATCCCCTTTTTTGTCCACCATAGCCAACCTTACAGTGCGAGCTATATCCTCCCCAACGAAGCAGTCATCATATTCCTTCCTTAGAACCTTCGCCCCAACCTTCTTCTCCACCATGAGCCGGGCATTGAGGCCTTGGTTGGAGGCGAAGTGCAAGAGCACAAGGGCCGGCGACCCCGAACTCGAGAGACTCCATGAGTAAGCACCGGCTGCAGTGGGTTAAGCACCCCTCGACCGAGGGTGGCCCAGGATCCTAACCTGAGACGTCCAGCCCTTCTGCAAGAGCCCCTGCCCCAGGTCCAGCGCATCGATCTCGCCCTCTGGGTTCCTCGGAGCACATAGGAAGGGTAGGTCTGAGAGCTCCAGAGGCCATGGACAATCTCTTTTCTCTCTATTCAGACTAACCGAACACCAAGGCCATGTACATCATCATGCCAGCTTCCCACTTATCCAGCCACTCAGAGATATAGTCGCATTTTGGATCGATGTTTGGCGGAGCAGTCAGGGGGGAGTGGCCGATCGAGAGCAAGTACCAGCTTCTGATAGAGGGGTTCGAGCAGTGCGAGCCACTGGAGCTTGAGGACGACAACGACATTGCACCCCTGGACCATCAACTCGCCTCGATGGCTCCAAGAGGCTCCGAGCTGGTTGGCCTCGAAGATCTAAGGCAAGGCTTATTGGGTCTCGTGGGGGTGGTAGGCAATGGATGCGAGAATGGCGCCCAAACAGGTAGCGCGGCGAGCTGCATGGGCTTTGCTTGGTTTCACTCGGGAGCGAGCTTCTCGAGCTCGACTTGCTTGCTCTTGCAGCGAGCTCCACAGCCAGCTAGGAGAAGGCAATGGTTGCGGCTCCGATGAGGCAGAGGAATCCACACGGTACACTGACGCGGGGGGCGACGTGATTGATTTAATAAGGGACGAAGTTGAAGAGGACCTAGTCCAAGGGAGGAGGAGTACTGCGGCAAGGGCTAATGGCGTTGTTCTCGTCTCCTGAGAGCCCCCAATCCCTCGTTTTCTCAAAATAAACTTCGACGGCGGCACTTACGTGGATAGTTGCTGCAGCGTTGGCTTTGTCATCCATGATCAGCAGGCTAAATTAGTGGCATGGGTAGGAATATTCTCTATGAGAGGGGTATTGGGGGCAAATTGCATCATCATCGAGGAGGATTCTGCCACGGCGATTCAAGAGATCCAGAAGATTGGGGGCACTGATGGGGGCATGCGGTTGATCTACGATATTCACCATTTGCTAGGTGAATGCATCTCCTATCGAGCCTCACATATCTACAGGAAGGCCAACAGTGAAGCGGATTGAGTGGCCTCCTATACGGCTTATCATTTAGAAGATTTTATCTAAATAGACCAGACTTCTATTCTGTTTGCCCTGCAGTTTGCGTACCCCCCCCAAAAAAAAAACTCTCCTTCCTTCATGCGAACCCACCGCTGGATCACGCAATTTGGAGTGCTTTGAGATATGTGCTAGTTGAGATCCAATGGTTCATACCGCGAAAGAACATCGATTGGCTCTTTCAAGCCAAAGATACAACCCGAACTTGGCCCCGTAGGAGCAGTCTTGTCCTCTCGAATGGCTGCCCTCCGGCCTAGCATGGAGGTCATCTTCCAGAAGAATATGTTGACTTTGTGACCTGAAAAAAATAAGGTGGCGAGGACCAATACGTTTCTTATCAGGAAAAGGATGCAACCTTCCCGGGATGAGTCATCGTGTAGAGGATCGGCTGCAAATCACGGCCGTCAGATGGAAGAAAATATAGCATGGCATAATGTACTATATCCTGAATGACCGACTCTTACAGCATCTGATATGTTTTTGATGCATATGGTGCATGTGTGGAATCAAATACTTATTTTAGAAGAAAACAAGTTTGTTTTCCCGAAAAGATCAAGAAACAAAATCAAGTGGCTTAGAGGAGGTTCCATAATCAAGAACGCCCACCAAAAAGAAAATAGGAAGTCAACAATGGAACAATTACATTAGACGCATGTGTCTGCTGTAATAATCTTTTTGCAATAACAACAAAAACAGTTTTAAATAAAAATGCAAAATAAATAAAGGTTTATAAAACCAATGCTATATAGTTGAGAAAAGGTGCGTTTAATAGCGATCATTATGGTTATTTTTCTGTTTATTTTTTTTTTTAATTTCTTCTCATCAATTTAAGACTATAATGCGAAGACCTTTGTAATTACACTTACCGTGAAAGAACTTTCTACTCCCTCTTGCTATAACAATCTCAGAAAAGAGTTTCCAGAGGAGCCGAGCAATTCATGAAACACCACTATAATATTACTCTTTCGCCATGTTGGATAAAGACAAGGGATTGATGCTTTTTAAGCATATTTTAAAGAGAAAAAGCGCAGCAAGCGTAAGAGGGATCTAATACTAATCTTGCTTTCAAAGTTAAATAAAATATTTGCATCTATTATAAATTACTTGAGACAAGACAAGGATAGATGGAAGCCTTATATGAGGTCGATGAGGTTTAAACCTTAAATCTCCTTCAAGGATAAGTATTTATGAAAAAGGTGCTAACTAACAGAGTTAACAATCGTTAGCGGTTTTGTTTCTTTATTATTAAATTTTATGTAGTTTCTCTAGATTTTTACGAGCAACTTAAACGCAGCCGGACAAAGTCAGACGACAGGAATGTCATAAAACAAAAGGCCCGGGCAGTCTAAGTCTTTTTATCACGAAGATAATAAAATCGTCGTGGAGACACGCGGCTCCGGCTCCTCCGGTCTCGACTTGTGAAGGGCTCAGCCGCCTTCAGTCAAGTCAAACCTACAAGCTTTGACTGCCCTCCACGGTCAAACACTCCGCGCGCACACCCCTTCTCAGAAGATGCCTCACATCCTCCTCCACCAGCCCGTCCAATACGTAGAGCCCTCTCCCTTGCTTCCCCTCTCCTCTCTTCTTCCCTCATAAGCCCATGCATACATAGTAACACTTTCTTTAAATCAACCCCTCCCCACCCTTTCTCAACTTCTTTAAACTCCTTTGCCTTCCCCTCTTGCTCTCCCTTAGTCTGATCTTTTCTCTCTTTCTCCTTATGGATTCTTCCACAGGGAGTTTAGAGACCTCAGCCAATTCTCACCCGACCTCGACCTCTTTGTCCTTCTCCTCCCCGTTTCCAACCTCCTTCACTGATCTCCTCGCTGGAGTCGGCGATGATAACAGCGTGGACCGCCTGAGGAAACCGGCCAGCCAGGGGCTTTCAGATCTGGCAGGACAGGGCGGGGGAGGTATACCCAAGTTCAAGTCTATACCTCCTCCCTCATTGCCCATCTCCCCTCCTCCTATCTCTCCCTCTTCCTACTTTGCCATCCCGAATGGTCTAAGCCCTGCTGAGCTCCTGGATTCTCCAGTCCTCCTCTCTTCTAACGTAAGTATAAATTAATTAATTTTAAGAACCTAGCGCTTTCTTTTATCATATAGTTTGGAAGTTTTCTGCTTGATATCAGATGGGTCAGCTGTTGTCTTCTACTCTTCAGCCTCGATGTAATCATAGTGGTTAAGTTGGTAGCTTTTGATACCATTAATGGTTCGGGTTTCATAAAGATGGATCTCGGGGTGCTGTTTTGTTATTTTATTTCATGTTTGGATAAAGATGGAGCAAAAGAAGATGTTTCTTCTCATCTGTTTGAGATCTTTCAGGGTTCTTTTTGCCTTCTCTTTTTTTAGCTGATGGATCTTTATAAGTGGATCCAATATTTTTTCTGTAGCTGTATACTTTCCAATTTCCTTCTGTAGTTGGATATGAGCTCCTCCGTTGTGCTGACCAGTTCATTTGGTTGGGGACAGATCTTTCCATCTCCAACCACTGGGACTTTTCCTTCACAGGCTTTCAATTGGAGGTCAACCTCTGGTAATCCTCAACAGGGCGTCAAGGAAGAAAACAGGGCCTACTCTGATTTCTCTTTCCAGCCCCACACAAAGCCTATGATCTCCCACTTAGCATCCTTCCAGCCTTCTTCAGCTGCAGTCTCTACGGTACTTGTTCTGATTTCTCCATACCAAAATTCTCAATTTATTCATGATTAGTTGTACACAATGCTTCAAAAATTCTGAACTTCTTAAGTGATTTCCATATCTAATTCCCTATGTTTGTGTTATTAATGATGTCTTGGTTTTTAACGTTACAGGAAGAGGCCTTCAAAGGACTTCAACCATGGAGTTACCATGAGATCGGCAACAATAATTCCGAACTAGCTTCACAAAAGACCAACATCAGCGCTGTGGACATGGCACCAATCCGAACTAGTTCTTCAGAGATTCCAACTCTGCAGGCCAATTCACAAAGCAACAACAACGGTGGGTACCAACCGGATTACAACCATTCCAACCAAGCTGCTCAGACCCTGAGAGAGCAGAGAAAGTCAGATGATGGCTACAATTGGAGGAAGTATGGGCAGAAACAGGTGAAAGGAAGCGAGAATCCACGGAGCTACTACAAGTGCACCTACCCGAATTGCCCAACAAAGAAGAAGGTGGAGAAGAACTTCGAAGGGCAGATCACTGAGATTGTGTACAAGGGAACCCACAACCACCCAAAGCCTCCATCCAATAGAAGAAACTCTGCCTCTTCTCAGGCAATTCAGGGTTGTCTCCCTTCTGAAGCATCCGATCATTCGTTCGGTGGGCGATCAGGCACCCTGATCGACTCCGTCATGACGCCCGACAATTCCTCAGCTTCCTTTGGTGAGGACGATGCTGATATGAGCTCTCAGAGGAGCAACCCCGGGGGTGTTGACTTTGATGAAGACGAACCTGATGCCAAGCGTTGGTAAGCTTCTCCATGCGAATTACTCTGATGGCAAAGTCACTTGAAGTCTTGTAAATTTGAATCGAAATTAATCAGTCCTCCTTATTCTTTCCAGGAAGAAAGAAGGTGAGAATGAAGGGACATCAGCTTCAGGAAATAGAACAGTGAGGGAACCCAGGGTGGTGGTTCAGACCACAAGTGATATCGATATCCTCGATGACGGGTATCGGTGGAGAAAATATGGGCAGAAGGTGGTGAAGGGCAATCCAAATCCAAGGTGAGGAAGCACTTAGAATCTAGCTATTAGCATGCGAAATGTTTGGCGCAAACTAGCCCTTGTGGCCACCGTGCAAGCTAATCAAATCTTCAGATTCGTATGAAGTTTTACCGAAGCTGGTTCTGTTTTCTTATCATTTAAATGCCTCTGTTACGATCAACAGGAGCTACTACAAATGCACGACCGTGGGTTGCCCGGTGAGGAAACACGTGGAGAGGGCATCGAATGATCCAAGGGCGGTCATCACAACGTACGAGGGCAAGCACAACCATGATGTTCCTGCAGCTCGGGGAAGTGGGGGGCACGCAATGAACAGGCCATTAACAGATACCAATAGCAGCATCAGCATGGCAATAAGGCCTTCAGCCATAGCCAACCATGCAAACCACGGCACTGCTAACTCTCTCTTCGGGGGACGGCTCCATGCATCGGAAAGCCAGGCTCCATTTACACTAGAGATGCTGCAGTCCCCGCCGAGCTTCTTTTGCTCTGGATATGAGAGTTCGATGAATTCCTTCATGAATCAGCCGCAGCATCAGCAGCAGAGACACATGGAGAGAATGCTCCCTAAAACTAAAGAAGAACCAAGAGAGGACTTGTTCCTGGAGTCACTGCTGTTCTGAAAAGGATCGGTTTCTGGTGATTCGAATAATGCTGTATATCGCATGGTTGGTGTAAATTTTCAGTGATATAGTGAAGGTTTCATTTGTTCATTTGTTTGAGGCCCTTTTGCACTAGAGACCGGGCCTCTGATACTCTTGTAACATTTCTGTATCACTATTTTCTAAAACAGAAGGAAGGAGATTACGAGCAATTTGAATATGTTATATGGGGTCCATCCTATTTAAATTGTCCCCGTAAAGGAGATCTAAGACCCAGTATTGAGAGAAAGCAATTAAGACCTCCACCATTTAAAATATAGACCGAAGAAAGCGTCTGCCCTCAGTCTCATACAGTACAAGTATAAGATAATATCAATATCGATCTGTGGAAATTGTTAAAAAGATAAAAAAAGAATACTAAATTACTTCATGCAAAACCTAAATATATCCCATAAGGTGGGGAATTGGCATTAGAATCAGCATGTAGTTTAGTTTGATGAATTTGTTTTGTTTTGCTGCTTTCTGATAACCAGACCCTGAAGGCTAACTAGAATCAAGTATCGGTAGATCCATGCATATTCTGTTTTGAAATGGAAAATTTTGTCAGTCATGTACTCTGGAGTCAAATATCTCTAAATTTTGGCGTAATATCTGCTGACAAACTTCACTATACTTCTGTTCACGTAATTTTAAACTCAGAAAAAACATGAATTCGCATTTAAATCCTATTCTGCTTTTCTTGGAGATCAGAAGCAGAAGATGCAAATAAAAGACTGTAGAGCTAGTAAGGAGAGGGAAGAAGAGTCAATAGAAAAGAGCAAGCCGTGGGAAACAAGTTCGCCAAATAAAAAACAGAAAACGACTGAATAAATTACTTCTTTCATAACTATGGATCAGATGTTATGTTATTATCCTTGCTAGGCGACACACGAAATTGAATGATGCGTCCAAGTTACAAGTTGATTATATTTATTGGTATGGTTAGTGAGACATTTTAAATAAACAGCTGCAACCAACTCTCATTTGAATACAAGACTTTGAAAGGTCAAAGATTGTGCGCGCTAGATCCTGCACCTCTTTAGGGTCTTCTTACCTCGCAATTCTATTCGGTCAACCAGTCCTATTTCTGACCCATGAGAAGCTTCTGCTATAACTTTCATGTTTTTAGCTTTTTGCTGCCAAAATACCACCATCCAGTTGATCAAATTTCCCTGTCCCTTAAAAAGATAAGCGACTCCTATTGGAGGGATTAAAGAGGATCAAGAGTACGACCATTTCTAAAGAGGTATGTAAGAAATTAAGAGCTGAAATAACTTTCAGATCAACTATGCATATCTTGATAGGCCTGGCGACATGTTTGATGACATTTTGATCATATGTTTCCTTCAAAGAATCTTAGTTTATCAAAATATGCCTTTTTTTAATGTTACAAGATGTGTCTTGCGGGGCACGGTTTGTGGTCTTGGTTGGTCGACGGGTTTAGGTGGCCCGAATCATCCACCATTTTATGGAGATTGTGTAAAAGAAGCTGCTGCCGCTTTCTTTCGAAACATCGGAGAAGTAGCTCAAAGTTTGTTCATTTAGCTTATTATGCTACAGCAATTAGAGCTGGTGATTTGGATTGATCAATAAAAGCCAGATTGTTGTTGAGAGAGCATGGACATTTCTCGCAGGGGTCCTTTTCCTAGGATCCTCATGATAATTTTGTAGAATAGCTGAAAGCGTCGTTTTACCTAGGGATGTTTCAGGTCAAGCATATGACCAGGTCCAAACTGCTGTTTGATATGGAAGGTGTCTCCTGTGTGCGGAGATACACCAAACCATCATGTCGAAATGGAGGGCCTAAGGATGCAAATGGATAGGCTGAGAGGTGCATCAAAGTGCCATCGTTGGGAGGAAAACCAGAACCAAAGTGTCCTTGTCGATGAATAAAAATAACTCAAATTACACATTTAATGTGATATGGGCTGCATTAACTCAACTCTGACATTTAATTGGAAGGCACTAAGGACAAAGTTGGTGAAGTTACCAGGAGTTGCATGTTGCGTGCCAGTGTCCTGGGTTTAAAGCTAAGCTTTCATCCTCATAAAAGTATGTGACGCATCGTCTTATTATCTCAAGCAAAAGGGAAAAATGACACGTAACTTAACTTGAATTAACCAACTACATGTAATTTATGGTTGGATTGGAAAAAAATGGAACATTGCCTCAATTTCAAGTTAAATGATAGTTAGCTTGAAGGGATGATCGGCTCAATTTAACTACAAGTTAAATGTCGTCAAATGTCATTACTTGCTGTCCAGAGCAGCGTCATTTCGGCTTTTGGTGTGTGAATGAACAGATCAGATGGAACATTCATGTATTGATCCAATGTCTAGCAAAAGGCTAATAAAATCATGGAAGAAAATGCTAGTGCTTGAAATCTAAACAATACCCAGAGCACAAACACGCACGAAGAAAGAAAGAGATGACCGCTAAAAAATTATATCCTTTTTTTTTTTTTTTTTTGTGGGTGCACACTCCATGAAAGCATCGAGTACTCCAGCACTTGAACCTCTTATTGGATTTGGATTCAAAGTTTATTCCTATAAAAATGTAGGCCAGAATTCAAATTATTGCCATACACAAATTTGCACACGAGGATGCATGACATCAAAACAAATAACAAGCAAGCTAGACTACTCTACTTACTATCATTTGCCAAGTCTCAAGCTTCAGCCATTACTATATAGTGTCTGCTCTTCAAAAGATAATACAGTCCTTTCTTTTTGTTTCTATTTTGACTTATATATAGCTAATAAATAGCTATCTTCTTTGCTTTCTTATAGATTTATTTGGTTACAACTGACACATACTCTTTACTTCATTTAACTCATTCTCTCTGTAATTACTAATTTTTTTAATAAAGTCTTGGAAGACTTTTGCCTTCCTTAGTATCAAAAAAAAAAAAAAAAAAAAAAAAAAACAGCAGCAGCAGCAGCTAGACTAGACTACCCAGTTGAACAGAGTCTGACAGGAACTAGTGATGTTCTCAATTCCACCCAAGAAACCAGCAGGACAATGTCTTAAAACCATCTGACCTATGCTATTCATTATGAAAACCTGATGTACCTGGTCAAGTCAATAAGTTTGGACTGAACAACTAGGTCAAGAGTCATTACTTAAGATTACATAAACAATTAGCCAAAACTTTTGTGGTTTATACAAGAGCGACCAGGCTACATCCTAAGTTCGCTTTCCTAGGATGTGCTAAATCATGCATAAAATTGTGTTCACAGCCTAGTTAAATAATATTATGCCCATGTTATTGACTACCGATCGAATGATTCAAATGTGGACCAATGGGTACAGATTTGTATATGAATCATTGTCTTGATCAGTTCTTACAAATCTAGTTCCCATGTATCTTTGACTTCACGTAACCATAAGGTATGTTTTGATTTGATGATTCTAAAAGCTCAGTCCACTTATCTCACTTAGCTTGGCGTGCTGGAAACTCTGGAACCTAATTCCCAAAAACCGGATAGTGGATGGACCCTTTATACCCTATATACCATCCGTCGGTGTCCATGGACCGGGTCAGGTCTAAGCCGGAATCCACTATAGGAATTGGATTAACATGGTCGAAAACAAGTGTGGTGGACCCGAGCACAACCCAACCCAACTGCTCAAAAAAGGTAAGGTTCTAGACCAAGCTGAAACTTCGGCAAGAAAGATCTACGGTGCCCGGGGCCGTGCCACAGAGTGCTATACAGCTCTTGATAGCTGCTATCAAAAGTATTGTGCAGCTCTCGATAACCGCCATCTATGCTATCAAACAACACATTCGACATATGACATCCTATTTTGTGTAATGATTATCCATCTTCTGATGATGACCAACGAGCAGCCTATGCACTGCAAAGGATCATATTTGAGCCACGATTGAAACATAATGGCTACAACGAGGATCATATTTGAGCCCTAGATTGAAACCTAATGCCTACAGCAACCGAAACTAACTCTACCTCGAAAACATCTTCTTGAAACTAGCAAGGTTTCTGATCAGACCGACCAGTCCATGATTGAAATATTAATGCTTCGATCTAACACCAATTTTTCTTGTAGATGCTTCAAAACATCCCCTCCGATTCCAAGTTAAACTGAATGGGCCCAATTCGTCCATCATGCGTGACAGCCCATGAATGTGATGGAGCGGATCAAGCAGGCCATTGCATCAGCCCATGTGGATGTCATTCATGCCTGATGGGCGCACCTAACAGATTGGATCTGTTACACTTTTTTCATCCAAGTCTCCGTCTACATTGCCTTAAAATATCAATAATAATTATAAAAAAGCTCTGGCTTCTGGTTCGACTCCTTCGGCGATCGCTATCCGTTGATTGAAAACTTTCATCGTGATCTCTCGTTTCAATAGCCATTCATCTTTTGAAGACACAGTACTAGGATGTCCAAAACAAGTGTTTTATATAATTTATACATTAGAGACTAACAAGTAAACAAAACATGGCCGCAGAAAGCTCGGTAAGCATCAGTAAGAAAAGGGCGATAGGGGGAAAGAAGATTGGCCAAGGACAAGAATCGACTTCTTTCCTTGATCTTTTATTTGCGAGTAAGCAATTAGAAAACGTATGTACAGACCAAATCCAACACAAATGCACACAAGCAACGCAGTCCTCAGCTCCCAACTTCCCATCCTTCCCTTTCTTGCACGGCCACGCTCTTACCTCGTCGGCTGCTGGATCGTCCTCGGACTCACCTTAACCTTCACAATCTTAGGCGCCTTCTCCGCATACTTCGATTCCTCCCACACCCCACGCCGCCCCTTCCACTTCTCCGCACCCCAAGTCATCACCTCCCACTTCATCTTATCATCACGACGCTTCTCCTCCCTCTCCTCTTCCTCCTCCTCTGCAGAGCATCCATCGGCCGTTTGATTTAGATGAAATGATGAAGATTTGGTGCTGAAGTGGGAAAGGGAAGGGGTACTTACGGTGGGGAGGGTAGAAGAGGGAGTCGATGTCGTCGGGGAGGGCAGGGTCGTAAATGTCGGAAGAGTCGGGGTCATTCTGGGGCTCGTGGAAGCACTCGCGGAGCCAGTAGTCGCGGAACCAGGGGGAGAAGCGGACCAGCTCCCACCACTCCGCCGAGAAGTCCTCCACCGCCCGGTACGCCTCCGGCACGTACGGCGCCGCCTCCGGATTCAAAACCGACCCCATTCTCCCCGAAATTACAGCCATCGCCGCCCAATACACGGTAGATAGATAGATTGATAGATGGATCCCCTTCGCCTTTCCAGCGCCCGATACGTGTTCGGATACCAGGGATAGGCCGTCGATATATAAACCTCTCGGAAAGAATAAGACCTTCAAGATGAAAAAAATAACTAAAATGACACTATGTTACTCTTGAGACACGTTACCTGATGGATGAGCTTCCTGCTATTTTTATGAAATACAGGGGTAATTTGGACCTTACGCGGCACCCCAGCCAGCCGCGCGATATCATCCGCGTGATTGGCGGAGAATCCTAGGGAGGATTGAAATTGGACGGTGGTGATTGAGGTAGAACGGACGGAAGAAGGATGAAACTGTGTACTGGGGAAAACCGTAGGTGGGTTCGTCCGAAACCGGAGCGAAGAGACATGGGGAAAAGCGATTTGTTGCTATCCGGGACGCGTCACTGTTCTTATCCGTTTTAAGTGACGTGGTCGGGCGCGTGCGAGGGAAGTGATGGGAAACGATTCGCGTGCTCATGTTGGAGGCTGCAGAAAGAGACCGCATTCAATGTCCTCTCTTTAGTTGGACGGTGATTCCGGTGCCCATTCAATGCTCTCCACTTCCGACCGGGGCCCGCTCTACTGGAATCCATTAAAATAATCTAATAATATAATTAAAAATAAAAATGTATTTTTTTATTCTTATTAAAGATAAATAATACTATTATATTGATATTTTATTTATGCTAGGTTCGAGTCCTAATTGATTTTTTTTACATTATAATATAGGTATAAGCATGGTCCAAAGGTTCATGAGGTGTACGTTTCATAATGCTGCTCAGAGTAGTCTTCTAATTGGGGTTGTATTTTTGCAAAATAAAATAATATTTTAAAAATTATAAATCTGGATGGTAGTTAAATCTGCTATGGCTTTAGAAAGTTTTGGTCGGCGATCTAAATATGATGGATCTTATCTGGACCCTCGTCCAAACCTACTTAAAATGGCCAAATAAACCATAATAGTTTAGTAATTTTTATAGATAGGGACTCTCATTGTTTGCAAATTTAGATGCTGCTAAATTAAAATTAAAGATGAAGAAACTTTGGAATCTTCATTTAGATTTTGAGTACCCAAGTTACAAGATCATGATCATCTCTTTCAATTGAGTAGACGTCCTTTCACATTATCATTTGCAAAAGTAAAGGTAATCGTCGTTTTTGTTCTTCGATGTACTTTAACCATGAGAGTTTTTTTTCTATTTGCTTGTATTGCTCGCAAGTTTAGATAATAAATTAGAGCGCCGTCAATGAAAAAATAGAATCTCCGGTACCAACTTGATATGATTAAGTAGTAGAATTTTTTTTTTAACTTGCTCAATTTATACCACTCTACAATAAATATAAAGTAAGAAAATATTTTACGGTGGAGTTCAAGCCATTGTTTACTAAAAATAAATAGAATCATTATACAAGTTCTCTATTTATATTAGTGAGATTTAAGATGAAAGGAAAATAGGATGGAAAGCAAGAAAAACCTGCCAATACTTATAAATCCAATACAAAGCCTCAATTTATACTAGCAAGGTTCGCCATTTCACAATATCAATTGAACTCCTTTCCTAATTAAAATCAGATTTTGTAAAGTTGCAATTACAATAATTTTTTTGAGGATTGAAGGCAGATCTTAACTCCTATATTAACTTCTCCTTCTATCATATTGTCAATTTCTTTCATATTAAAATTTATAGCCCCCCCAAGTTTAGCTGATGATCAAGATTTGGATGTTACAAATCTTGTTTCCAAATCCTATCCAAACATAGAATAGATTTGGATACTTATATAGGATAAAAAAAAATAATATCTTTTGGCTAGCCTCATCCTTAGATATTATTTATCTCTACCAGGATTATTACTTGTAGCTTAATGCTTCATTATCCAACAATTTTTTTTATATCACACAAGTAGAAAAGCTATTATAAATAATACATCAAGCAAGAAACTCTTAGCACAAAACTAGTTCGTACATCCCCTTATGAAGCATGGCATTGCAGTGTTGTATTCTATCAGTGTAAGATCAATCCTCATTTGCTTCCATATAAACTGTTGTTTGCCAAATTCCTGCAATTTTATCGAGGTTCCTCCTAATAAACTATAAAAAGTCAACGATGCTATCAGCTTAAGGCTGAAGCTTGCAAGCCAATCACAAGTGCAGGACCCTAGGAACAAAATATTGTTTTAAAGATCAGCTAGTGAATAGACCTAATCTCCGGCATAGTTCGAAAGGGAGGAGATTCTTCTCCGCCGTCGTCAATCAGAGCTCTGCTTTCGTTTTGAGTTGGACGGGCCTTCGAGCTGCGTTCTGATGCTGGGCCGGCCTACAATTTATTTGCGGGGGAGCGGTCTGAGTTTAAAAGCGGCGCATCAACCATTTTTAGAAGATGGGCCCACAGCAACCAAGTCGCATCCATAAGCGAGCTTTCCAAACGGTCGATTTCCAAGCTACAATGGATTTGATGCTGCTTTGCCCGATGTCTGAGGCACTTTAATTGCCGGTTGGATGGGTTCTGAGTGGACCCACGAAACGAGTTGGCTTTCCATGGGCCCAAGGGCAGCGGGGAACTCGTGAGTGCATTTTGAGAGGTCCCTATTGGTCGTAGGTGGGCTTAAAAATAGGACACAAAGGTCCTTGATCTCATTTCTCTCTCTTATTTTCTAAAGGACACAAGGATCCTTCCACGGTCAGCCATTCTAAGACTATTCCTGCCCATGCTTGTTTGCAGCGCTCTCATTGGATCTGATGCATTAGTGATGACATGGGTCCAAAATTTTGATAGATCCTTGATCTCATTTCTCGTTCATCCTAAAGGCCTAAGTAAAAGGCAACCCCACCTTCTGACTTATACTTCAACAGCAGCAACAAGGGTGGTAGAAGAGGTGCCAAATTTGTTATCAGGGATCAAGAGGCCAGATTCGTGGCGGCTAGGAGCCGACGAATCTTCGATTAGTCTATAATCGGTGCCGAGGTCAGGGCCGCATGAAAGGGTGTTTTCTATGCGAGAAAAGTGTTGGACGCGGATTGTATTATTCTGAAGGAAGATTTAGCCACAATGATCGAGTAGATTCAGGATGCGGGTCATGCAATAGGTTGGTCGCGGGCTCGCGGCTCATACACGACATCCACAGTATGTTGGGGAAGTGCGGCTCCCAGAGGGCCATCCATGTCTTTCAAGAGGCCAACAGTGCGGCAGACTAGATAATATCTTTTGCAGCTCACTACTCCAAAGATTTTGTTTGGGATACTCAAGCATCAGTGCCTTCTTTGATGTATTTTTTTTTTTGCTTTTTGACTTTATAGGTTGCATTTACACATGTTATATGTGAGGTGCTGATGTAAAAATTTTAAAAAAATAAAATAAAAAAAAGGCAACCCCACGCCACCAGCAAACAAAGGTACTCTGCTCTCGTCGCCCACATCCACATGCATGTGTTTGTCACAAGGGCCCTCCCCCTTGCCAGGCCAACCGAAAGATGTTTGATGCGATGCATGCATATTGCTTCGTTGATGTCTCGTTCAACTGAATTTTGCTCATTTTGTCCACCTCAGCTTATAGCTCCGTACCATGCAATTGTCACATAGTTACGTGATAAGAAAATTGAAGCAAGGGTGTGCAAAATGGAAATGTAAATAATATGCTAACCTTGCAAAGAATTTCCATGCATCATAGAAAAATATAAGGTTAGTCGATCGGCTATGACTTTGGCGTCACGCACCACACATTTGATGAATTTCTCGTCAAATGCATGCTTATTTAATTCCTCATATTTCACATATGGCATGAAGCAGCACATGTTTAGGTGTTGGTCACCCTTGCAATAAATTTTCGATTGAAGTGAGGACTTGGCCCCCTTTTCCTTTTATCGGGACAACTTTATCATACTCTTGGCTGAATTGTTCATGTAGCATTGTTCATCAATTTTTCTTTTTTAAAAAAAAGCAGTTGATGCCAACAGATAAAAAAAATATATCACTCATATTGTTACAGTGAAAATATTTTTCTGTTTCAAGATTATGAAAGCTATCAGCCAATTGCTCCATCAAAAAGTTTTTCTTTGACTAAGAGATGGCAGTTGATAAAATCTCATTAGCATACTCTTGCGTAATGAAATTGAACTTTAGCTGAAGTGATTGGTAATGGTAATGAAATTCTGTAATTATGCGGTTTAGATATGATTAATAATGATGAGATGGAAATAGTAATCCGAAAATATAATTCTCAAAATTGATTCCAAAGGAATAACAGATGGGACAGCTCATTGAAGTCTTAACTGGTAACCAAACTTTCAGCACTGCGTATGATTATGTTTTCTACCAGAACCAATGATCTTTTAAAATAAATATATATAAATCAAGACAAGCAAAAGGCATAAAATTTCGAGTGCCTAGTTTCTTAGTTCCTTACCTAAATCGAAGGGGACCAACGAGTCACGTGGCTCTGCTAATTAATCTCCATCCACTAGCCCAAAGTGGTTCTATGGCGGTGGTCCACTGAAAAAATATTGCCTACATCGTGTGCACCATGTGGTGGTGCACATAGCCAATAACGGCAGTTTATTTTTGTAGGTTTCATTCATCCACCTTGCATCTTGATGCTCCATAACAGAAACCAGCATATGAAATAATTTTTTTTTACTATTTATTTATGTTTTATACCTTTGTCGTTTTAATTAATAATTCTTGTTGATATATATGAATCTAGTGTAGTTTGTATTTAGTATTTTTTAAAATATTTTTAAGTATTTTTTTTCAAAGATCTAAAAACGATCGTAAATCTAAAGATCATACTTAAAATTTGATGCTCGAGCAAGAGCTAAGCTTGAGCCTAAAGGGTAGGCCCAAAAGCCGGAAGAAGCTAAATTTGGATCTAAATAAATTATGTTAATCTTTAAGCAAAATCTAACCCTTTTTTTTCTTGGCCATGATATGCCTTAAAGGTATCTCCGCGTCCTGGAACCCATGCTAGTGGCTACCAGATATCCATCATGAGAACGGAAATGCAACATTTACTTAAGGCCTATGCAATGCCATCTCATATTTATAACAATTTTTATGCTAAATTAAACGAGAGTAAATGATCGATGTAACAAAACGTACTCATGAAAAGCAAAAAAAGAAAAACAAAAAGAATTAGAAAAAGGTGCAGCGAATGGGTGGAATCGAAAGCCCGGCTACCCACGCGTCGTCGGGGGGCCTTTCCGCATTAACCCACGCCTTCCAGCACGCGGATCTCAAATGCCCCCGGGCCCCACTTTGACCCCCAGATTTAGGGAAAGAAATTGAGAGTTTTTCTTCCCCGCCCCAACTTTTACAACCCCTTTGCATCTAAGGCGGTAAATGGGTTGGATTAACCCATAACCCTACTGACTCAATCCGGTTAGATCTGATCTAATTTGAATTGGAGGATCCGCGGAGCCGGATCGAGTTCTAAAATTAGACCCATTTTATTTTTCAAATTGAGTATGGGTTTACTGAATCTCAATCCGACAAAGACCCGACCCAATCTGTTGTCTTTTAGATTAATTTTGGATCGTTTACCTAATCACCCGATCCAACCTGATCCGACCCGAGCCCATATTACCCGTTTGAGCTTGCAGGCCCACAGGCCAGAGGCTGCGGCCGTAGTAGGAGAGGAGTTTTTTAGCCAAAAAAAAATGGAGTTCCGAAGTGCTTGGAGATTTGTGCGAACTAAGATCCAATGGTCCATATCGTGAAATAAGATTAATCATTCTTTCGCGCACCCTAGATCGAATCGGATCCGACTTAGATCCGACCCGTATTTGAATTTTTTGGGTCGGGTTCGGATTATACATGGATCCAATCTGATCCAAATGACCTGTTGGATCAAAAATTGTAGTCGTGGACCTCATCCAATCTTTAATCGAGTCATATCTGGATCCAAAATTAGGATCCAAATAAAAAATTAGATTAAATTATGGTCACTCAAGATCCAATCCAACCAATTTGCACCCCTATTTATATCTCCTGCGTCACAGCCAATATGAACAGATCAAAACGCGAGTTATGCTGGGTCCAAACGCTACGACGCTCCTGGCTTCTCATGCCCTCTTCGCTTCTGCACTGAGAATGCTTTCCTAAATGCCACTCTGTTGATTACTAAATAACCGTCCTCTTCTGTTTAATTACCGAACTGCCATTCCCTAG
The DNA here is from genome assembly GCA_025769935.1 of Phoenix roebelenii. Classification (NCBI taxonomy): domain Eukaryota; kingdom Viridiplantae; phylum Streptophyta; class Magnoliopsida; order Arecales; family Arecaceae; genus Phoenix; species Phoenix roebelenii. The sequence goes on from JAOXJJ010000195.1 coordinate 7,109,590, forward strand.
GCTTCACATTGTGTTTTGTCTTTTGGTTTCTCGCTCTGGCTTTTCGCAGCCTTTTCCCAGGTAACCGTTAGAGCATCTTCGTGAATCAAGATCACGGGATCCTGTTTTAAAGAAACACCATCTAGTCCGTCCATCTGAGTTGCATCACGGACCCGCAGGTCACGCCGGGATGGTGGACCCCACGGCACAATTCATTATAGCCTAAAGCCTTTTTGACGTCGTACGTTAAAATTATCTAACTGTCATCGGATGCGACGACAGAACCCAGACCCCAAAATTAACTCCCGTGACCCGGACCGGATCCCAAACCAGTGGCACTTTAGGTATTTACGGGAAATGCAGTGGTGGTTATCTAGACGGTATAAGAAGCGGCTCGCCCCCGTACGGGGGCTCATATATAAATAAAGGTGCCGGTCCTCCGCCGTCTTATCGAATGCGAAGCGGTAAAGAAACCGCCCACCGAAGAGCGTGGGGGCGGAAGCGACGAGAGCGAGAAAAGGCGAGGGCGAGAGAGCGACGATCTCAGGAGAGAAAGAAGCGGCTAGCGATCGCAACGGACTACCCCATGGCTTCCCATTTTGCTTTCATCAAAACCTCCCATTTCGCCTCCTCGCCCTCCCTCCGCCCCCTCGTCGGCGCTAACCACACCTCCGCCCGCTTCTGCTCCCGCTAACGCCTCTCCGTCCCCACCTCATCCGTTAGGTTTCCGGCTAGCGCTGGCCTTAGGGTTTGCATTCTTTTTTTTTATAATCCTGATTCTTTCTATTCTTTTTCGTCCATGGAGTCGGCGGCGAAGTCGAGCTCCGTGAAGAACGTTGTGGTCCGCGTGCTGCTTTTCGGCGTTTTCGTCCTCATTGTCCGCTTCGTCTACGTTGTCACCGTCTACGGTGGGCCCTGCAACTCCGGCGACTTCTGCCTCCTCCCCTTTCCTGGCGAGGGCCTCGGCGTCACCAGCGCTGGCGGCGGCGCCTCCGCCGGCTCCGCTGCTTTTGTCCGCGTCGCCGATGGCTCCACTGGCGCCACCCCCGCCCTCTGGACCACCCGAGAGTGGCGCAAGGCCGTGGACTACTACTCCGCCGTCTTCCAGGACCTCGTCGTGGACGGCTTTGTCTCCCCGACGGCCAAGTCCCTCTGCGTCGACACCCCCACCGGCCACGAGGTCCTCGCCCTCAAGGAGATCGGCGTACTCGACGCCGTTGGCGTCGCCAAGAAGAAGGCTCCGCCGCTGGTGGTCGCTGGCGGCGACCTCCTCCACCTGCCGTTCCGCAACGGCACCTTCGACTTCGTCTTCGCCGGCCGGAGCCTCGACCGATCGAAGCGGCTAGCGCATATCGCCTCGGAAATCGTGCGGACGCTGAAGCCCGATGGTTTCCTGGCCGTTCTCACCGCCTCCGCCGGCGACGCGTACAGTCTCCACTCCCTCATCGATCTCTTCCCCTCATTCTGGAAGCTACGCTTCCGCGAGCTCGACGGTCCGGATTCGTCCTCAGCCATCCACGAGATCGTTTTCCAGAAGAAATTAGACGGTGACATTCTTGCCGTCGACGGAAAGGAGGCGGAGGATTCGATTCCTAGCAGTTCGTGCTCCATCCCCGAGCATAAGCTCCGACTTCTAGAATCTGCGGAGCCTCTGATTAAAGAGGAGCCATTGAAGCCATGGATCGCCCTGAAGAGAAACATCAAGAACATCAAATACCTTCCATCCATGGTGGATATAAGCTTTAAACCGAGGTACGTGTACGCCGACGTCGGCGCCCGGAGCTACGGCTCGAGCATCGGAAGCTGGTTCAGGAAGCAGTACCCCAAACAGAACCACACCTTCGATATCTATGCCATCGAGGCCGACCCGGCGTTCCACGACGAGTACGCTGCCAAGAAGAACGTCAATTTGCTGCCTTTCGCTGCGTGGGTGCGCAATGAGACCCTGGCGTTCGAGATCAACCATGACCCGGAGCAGCATGATGTCGAGAAAGAGAAAGGTGGCCGCGGGATGGGTCGGATTAGGCCGCTCAGCAGGCTCTCCGGAGGTGTGTCGTCCGGCGAGGTGCATACAATTCATGGCTTTGATTTTGCTGAGTGGTTGAAGAGGACGGTGTCGGAGAGTGATTTTGTGGTGATGAAGATGGACGTGGAGGGGACGGAGTTCGATCTGGTGCCGAGGCTGTTCGAGACCGGGGCCATCTGTTTGATCGATGAGCTCTTTCTGGAGTGCCATTATAACCGTTGGCAGCGGTGCTGCCCAGGCGAGCGGACGCCGAAGTACAGGAAGACCTATGGGGAGTGCTTGAAGCTGTTCACTTCGCTCAGGAAGAGCGGGGTTCTTGTTCATCAGTGGTGGTGACCGGTAACCGCTTTAAAACACTCACACAGGCATAGTTACATATAGTGCTCCTGTATCATTTGTTGTTTGCTCTCCATAGGAATTGCTTCTTTTCTTCTTCTTTTTTCTCCTCTCTTTTTAATGCTTCCACAGTAGTTGAGAAAATGTGTAGCATTGTTTAAGCAAATGAAGATTTCAATTTGTTGCAATGTTATCAGTATGAATATTCTTTCATTTTGTAATGGGTCTTCTCTGGTTCAGTTCATTTAGCTGCATTCTTTATTTTTTTTTTATTTAAACATATTCTTGCTGTTTGCTTGCGTTTTACATGGGAATGTTTACAGTAAAATGTAGAGTTGTTATATTTTATATTAATTGAAATTTCTCAAACATCAAATAGTTCATCTTATTTTGTTGGAACGGCTTATCATGCTCTTTTTGCACTGATCTTATTTTTCTTTTTAGTCCTAATGCTTGCTGTAATTAATGTAGGATTTGTTGGATAACCACTGTATCAATTGTACTGAAAAATAGATAGAAGCAGGACAAATACGCATTTATTTTTTTAACAAACAGTATTTTGAAATGGTTGGATTGTTGGGAAGATGACGGCCTCATGTATCGGATTACATGTATCACCAGTCTTTGGATATTTTAGGGTCAATTCATCACAATAAATTTGCATGATAGTAATAGTCCCATGACAATTCTTGGTCTTAAATTTGTGTAAAACGAACTGAATATTTGGGCTATGAATATTTGTGATCTTATAGTTGACATGCAATGGCCACATGCAGCGTTGGAATCTATCGATCTAAATCTGCAATATTAATTTTTGGGCAAGATAAAATATTGGTCTACACTAACTAAGGGCTGGCAATACTTATATACAGACAGCATTGCTATCAGTGAAGCTTATTAGTTCATCTGATACAGCTTTAGTACTCTCCCAATTCTGCCCTGTGCTTTTTCTGTTCATTTCATGGGCAAAGGATGGTGGGAGAAATATTAAAGTCTGCCATTGATAGAATGGTGGTGATTAGTCTTGAAATATTTTAGTTAATTTAATAATTATGACCATGCTCTCTGTTCCTTCTGCAAACATGATGAAATGCAATGGAGCCTTTTTTTTTTTAGCAGTCACTTTAAAAATTATTGAATTTTTAAGACGAAGGTGGCCATTGTAATAATCAATGTAATTGAATACGTTATTAGTACGGTTGGGTAGATTGAGTCCCAATAAAGTTTACATTGGTCATCTAAACTTTGTTGAACAAATAAACCTAAAAAGAAAATTGTTGAAGAGGAAATTGTTGAAGTCGAGGGCGAGCTCCTCTGGAAAGTGATATTTCAGGAATCTCCTATGATGGTTTCTCTTTGAAAAAGAACAGCAAGAAAGCTCATGACTGAAAAGAACTACACCTACTGTAGCTTTCTCATAAGAAAGACGCTTCATGTTTATTTAAGGTTAGTCTCAAGATGAGCAGCGGCATTGTGTCCAGATCATTCAGACCCTGACAGCTCCTCGAACAATGAATAAAGTTTAGATCCCAGCACGAGTTTATTCTTCTGAAGAACCTGAAAGGGTTAATCTGTCTCCTGACTAGATTGAGTCACTGCTATTTGCTGGCACCTACTTTGAGACAGATCTAATTTTCTGTCACCATATAAGAAGTATATGCTGCTGCAGTGCCATTACATTTACTGCACTTCCTCTGTCTTACCTGATGCTGTAACAGATCCTGCTGGGATCCAGCATCCCCTTTCTAATGAATTCCTGGCCTTCTCTACCAGTGAGATTGGCAGAGCAGTAGAAAGAGGCCTGATTAAGAGGCTCTATGGATGGGAGGCAGGGTTAGTGGATGACTATGTGACTTATTGATGAAATGAATCCCTTTTTGCCTTGACTGGGAGAAATCACTGCTTGTTTGCCAGCCATTCCATTGCGTCCCCATTCCATATTCTTTGAGGTGAATGCGAGGTGTGCTGCTAACCCAACAATAGGATAAGCCCCATCTTTCACATATCCACAATTATGGCCATATCTCTGGACATAGAAATCCTGTCTTGGTCTAAGGCCTGTGTGCATGTGTACTGGCCATGTGCCTGAGAGGTCTGTCTTGGGATATGGAGCTACTTACGTCCTGCTTTAAGACCAGTGTGCTGCACAACTCTCATGTGCAGTGCTTTGCCCCCTTCACAGGAGCATCATTCAATGAATTGTTAGGCTGCAGCGGACGACCAGTCAAGCTTTCAACTCTAAGTTGATAAACAACTCTGGATGTCACCTAAAAAAATTAGTCAAAAAATATTATTTAAATTCTTTGCCTCTATATAAGTATTTAAAATATATCTAATGAATGATCAATATGGGACTAAATATATATCCACATGGGTCCTCACATACTCTTTTCGCCATGATCAACTTGTGGTCAGCTTAAATATACCCGTGCCAAAATATTTTCTAGTCTACATAAGTTATGGGTTGGATCCACTCTATGATAACTCAGTACTTCTCCCCAAAAAAGCTAGCTAGAAGATATTTTTTAGAATTCTTGATCCTACATAAATATACAAGACCTATCTAGAAAATAACCGATATAAGACTAAACACATACATGCCCTTAATCGTATATCTTCACCAATTTTCTCCCGTGGTGATTGGTGATATACTGACGGACTTCTAGTGCAGGCAGCAGACGAGGGTGGGGGATGAGGCGGAGGTGGACGGTAGAGGTCGCAGCAGGGGCTTGGCGGGAAGGTGGAGGCCGAGCTTGGTCGATGATGCTCCCCTGCGCATCATCCAAAAAAGGCTTGGTCTAAGACAAAGGATGCCCATCCTCTCTTTTTAGTTGTTTTTTTTTTTTCAAGAAGGAATTATTTTATCTTTTGGCTATTTGCAACATCCAAATTCCAAACGTTTGATATCCATGATTATGACTGCAAAGGCAACTGATTTTTTACTGATTTACTGATTTAAGCTTCTTTGTGACAGTGGGCTGGCTGGGACCCAGATCCAATTTTGGGGTAAAGTTACGTGTTAGGCTAGAATGTGGTCCAGTCTGAATGTGGCCAGGTGATATCGGGCCTTGATCCTGACACGGGCTGGGTTTGTGTCAGGCAGGGCTGGTCTTAAGTTCAGAGTGCTGTTAGAGCCTGCCAAAATTTGAACCTCATGTTGTCTATTATGGGCTTCTAAGAAGGCCTATTTGAGTCTTCTTGTTAGCCCACCAAGCCTGCAACCGTTTAAGAGCTTGTCCATGTGTCTCGGCCTAAGTCCCGGCCTGGGGACCTGTCGTCTGAACAAATAAAAAGAAATCCATGGTTCTTTTTTTATTCCTTCCGAGTGTGGGGTTGACACAGGCCATGCCTAAATAGGCTATCCAATTCATAAATCCCATGTAGGAAATCTAGCCCAATCCTGCTGAATTATCAAACAGCTCTTGATCTATAGAAACAACACTTCCTCTGTCAAAGAAGATTGCATGAGTTTAGCAAGAGATTACCACTGTAGTCTGTAGGAAATTATTGGGCAACCAAAAGAATCTTGAGAAAAATGACTCATGGGAACACATAGGTGAGTCAATCTGATGCTCATAAGGCCACTTGAATGCCCAATGTAGTTCTGCAACATACATCACATTAACAAAATAAATGAGAGGCAATGTTTGGACAGGCTTTTAACTCATTGCATATCTTGTGCATCTCAATGCATAAGATGTGGTTTGCATGGAACCATCAGTGTATTTCAATGAGAGTTGGATGTACCACCCTTTCCTTTGTGATCTCACTTCATGCAGTGCATATCTTAGCGGGTCATACACAAATTAGAGAATCACGTGTGCCTGCACGTGAGAAGAAGAAATACTCTTGTGCCTTGATGGTCAATGGGGTATCCTAATTACATTCTGTATTTTTACAGACCCCTTCTACGATTATACCTGTGCATTTAGACTCAATCATTGAGTTCTTTGTGCCGTTCAAGAAGATCCAAAATTCTATAATATTTACCATATGCCTCAAGTTTATAAATCTTCGTAGCTTCTTAGATGTCTCTATGTATGATAACCCCTTTTCTTATCTCCGAATCATGTTCATTTATAATATTCTGATACACATCTCTTGTCGGGGATGTTACCAATGGCTTCTCTCCTGTTAAGTTGATCCAAGAGTCTCGGTCAATTGCTTCTACTAAAGAAAAGAACATATTAGCTGTAGCTAACAAACCATCCTTATCCTTTTTACACAAGCTCTTTCTTCCAAGCAAGGGGAGACTTCTGGTACAAGAACCGAATTTGATCTCTTAATTTCCTTCATGAGAAATTTTGCTTACACAATAGACTATAGTTAATCAAACTGCAGCCATGGCCATATACTAGGAGCCCCATTCCTACACTCCATAGAAACTAAGGTTTCTGTGAAATTAGTCTTATCCAAGTTGGTGAAAGAGTGATAGTTAAATGAAACAGAAATAATACAGGCATATATTATAAGGATCCCCACTCTAATTCCCTTATAAAAGATTTATATAGAAACTCATGCTCCTGTAAAATTAATTTTTATCCGAGTTGGTAAGAGGTGGAAATTAATATTCTACATATGACGATATATGCTTGAAGCAACTTACAACCACCAAACAAATCATTTCATGATGGAAGAATTATGCATATTGAACGCTTGAAAAAAAAGAGAAGAAAAACACCTCTCCAAGCTTTGAACACAAAATCTTTGATGAAAAGAATATATGTCTATTTTTCCGACAGATATGTAAAGAAGAAAATATGACCACCGATTGTAGCTCTATTTGCAAGGTGGAGGCACTCAGTTTGTCTTGATTATTTTACCTCAATATCCTACTAGACCAGTTCTTTATTCTAGGATTCTAAACTTATAATACAAATTTCATGGTACTCAAACGATAGGGAGAAAAAAATCGTCTATATTATCTTTTCAAGACATTGCCAGATAGGATCTAGCATGGTCGTAGTACTTTCAGCACCTACAAAGTAACCAATTGCATCTTGAGATGGTCGTACTATTAATCAAGCAATACCAAGCCTACCTCGACTACCGCATATCATATTTGTGAGGTTTAGATGCAAACGAGGTAGTTGTTACCAACCAAGATAGTTGTTATGTTGCTACTCATATGATTTGCACTAATTTAAAGATGAAAGCTATCCATAGATGACATGCGTCACCAAAATTACATAGAGAAGCATTATTCTCCCGCAGACATAATTACTGGGGGACAATAAATGATAGATCCATCCTTGATTCCCACACATACATATTTATTGGGGTGTCCTCCCTGTAATATAATTGCTTGAAAGGAAATCTTTTGGAAATAACACTACTTCCAAGTCTTTGAATCCTAGACCTCCTATCTGTAAGAAGAGAGGTATATATGAGCAGCCCCTCGTCATGATAGAGCATCATGTTGGTAGCTCATTACAAAGGTCAGGTCGAAGAAATAAAAGCAAAAACAAACTACTGCTCGTAGAGTAATTAGTTGAGCCATGGCATGCGCGCATCCTAAGCTGCATTCCTGATCTATTACCTGGTAGGTGAAATGATGTTTAAGTGAGCTTTTTCTAGCATAATAAAATTAGTCCAATGGTAAGTAAACAACCATGGCAAAGTGAAGCACAGCTTTCAACTCCGTTTCGTACAACCTAGCATTGGTTTAAGTACATTGCCATTGGTTTAGATCTTCTCTCTCTTTTATTTGCACCTCGAGCCGATCGACGTCTCTTTTAGAAAAAAAGAAAGATCTACGTAGAATAAAAAGAATTCCACGGCTTCTGCTCACTTCCATAAAGTGGGAAGGGAAAAAAATATTACATGGGTATCCACGGAAGACCCACCATGGCATAAAGAAGACGTTGTCTCTGGTGCAACCGACCCAATACTTGGCCTCTCCGCCGGCCACATTGCGGCCAGGAATTGCCGTCATTCCCATGCCTGATTGCCTCATGGCTCCTCATATATGCTCTCGAGATGAGGCCGTCGTACCCCGACTCGACCGCTTCCATGGCGACGGTGGCGCGTCTTCTTCTCCGAGAGGATATCAGCTAAATAGTTGTTCTCATCTGGTACTTGGGCAGTTGTGCTAGTCTTCGTATGCTTCCTCTTCTGATGCTTCTTCCTCTTTTCTGGAATTGATGATGCTGGGATTAGGAAGTAAATGTTACCTCGTTTGAGTTCCGAATCCGGGGAGACCAGTAGAATCTGGCGAACAGCACCTTGAGAACACGGCTTGCTCAAGACGTGGTCAGGATTGGCTGCCAAGATCTCACCTGCAGAGACTTGGCGACTGTACTCCTCGACCTGGCCATTTCGGTGGACAACTCGGACGACGTCAAGCGCGCCGCAGGGAAGGACGCAAGCCAAGCAGCACCTAAGGCTGTTGCCCATGTTCACCTTCCCTTTTCCTCACTTTGTTTCTTTCTTCCGTTCCTATTCTTTTCTTTCTTCCAAACGGCTATGGTTTATATAGGAGCAAGAACTCAAATGCCAATAACTCGAGCATGAAAGCCATGAATCCAAAAGGACGAACGAGCCCTTGCTTCGATTAGGTGGAGTCCCATGCACTTCACCTTAATCCGTATAAAAAGGTGGGCTAATGTGTTTCCCAAGCTTATCTAAGTACTAATTAAAGGACAAAAGCACCTCTCCACGTTCGCTAGAGTTTGAAGTGCTTTTTGGCGATTCTATACCTGGACCTGATCTCTATGTTCTAAAGGTTACCTCAAGTAATTATTGGTGGTCACAAATTTACCTTTTGCAAGTATGAGGAAAGCAGTTCTACCAACCGTGAATAGAGACCAGCCAAGTAAAGCCCTAGCCAAATAATATATTGGGATTTGATTATGTGTTCATAATTTTGTTTAATCACCATCAGGTTGACCTAAGGCACCGTATAATCTCGGATCGGTGTTGAAGTGCAGGTCGGATGACTCTAAAATCGATGTGAACCGAACTGAACGAGTTGACCGAGGTGCAGAACAACTGATTTCCTCCGGAGGTGACCTACAAGAAATCCTCTCGCCGAAAAGTTTCCGATGGAAACCCTCCGATGCTTACGTTAGAACAGTGAGGTAACAGTATGGAAGAAAGAAATCTCTGCAGAGTAGAATCTCTGAATAAACTTATTTAAGAACCCTCGGATTGCCCCTTTATATAGGGTAATCAATTCGATCATTTATTGATTTAGCACAACGTGCTTTAATGGCTAGCTGCACGTTTACAACATGGAAAACATTTTGCATGAACAGCGTACGGCGGTGATTACGCTGATCGTATATTGACAGTAGTGTTGCCATTATTGTCGGTCTTCATTAGCATATGCAGATTGGCTCATCGGTTTTTGCCGAAGTTATTCACCTTGGTTACTACTGAGATGAAGAAGGTTGGTTTGATCCAAGGTCAAAATAGATGTCCAACAATTTTTCCATCAGTAACTATCGGTAAATTTCAAGTAAATCTCCATATTTTTGCGAGGTCTAACTTTGAGAACAATGGCAACATTGTAGAGTTTTTCAATGGGCTGCATCATGCTATACTTCTAGCGGTCTAATCAGCAGCGTACGCCCTTTGAAACTGAAGAAGCCAATTGTTCATCTCTTTACGAAATATCTGCCTCGCTCTCTTGTGCTGCTATCACATTTGTTTGTGGCCAGACTCATTTAATTTTTCATTTGGTGACCGAGCCTAGATGGATTTAGAAAAGAAAATATCAGTTTTAATTTATAGAGCAGAAAATCTATTTAAATCTGTCGCTGCTTCGACTTCTAAATGCCATGCCAAGAGTTCGAAACTGATATTCCCTTCAGCTAATTTGTAGACTAGAAGTCTCTTCGAAGGTCGGATTTGTATAAAGATGCAATCGTGCTGACCAAAACTTGTTGCACAATTTTAATTGCTTAAATGGGTGCATCGCCACTGATTAAATTATAATTTGACATAGAAAACTGTTTGATGTTTAATCTTTTACAAGGCCGGAGAATCACACCACGAACTATTCTTTTCCAACACCCATTACTGATTTCAGGGGATGGATACAAAAAGGAGAGGCAGCCAACCTACAACGGTTCAAGCCTGGTGAGACCCCTTCTTTGGAATCAAAAGGAGCCACTTTAGCAATATCAACTTTAATTAGGGTTTTGGGAAGGAGCAATGCTCGAGTGGTGCATAAAAAATTTCATAGGTCATGGACTAATAAACGTGTGGCCTAGTTACTATATAACTGTTCTATTTTAACAGCTGTAAGGCTATAGAATTATTGAGCATAGTTGTGTATTACTACGTGTGTTCTAATAATTTATATGCTAATTTATAGCTCTTCATCATACATCCTCTCCCCTCTGAGCTCTGAAATTATTGTTCCTAGGCCGGTGTTATGATCAAGCTTGATTTCAATAATAATTGCTCATTTTTACAGGAACGGATCCTCTTTATACTTGGGAAAGGTGGCGACTCCTACAAAACCTAAAACTAGGCTCTACAAGGAATCCATGAGAAATTAAAGGGGCACAGTCGTTGGCACAATGGTTTGGAACATGTTCTTTCCCTATCCATTCAAATAATTGTTATAAAATCGATCTACAATTAATGCTTTGTGCATGCAGCTCATAGTGCACGCAAGCTCTTCACCTGCACAGGCAAGTGGACGCATCCGCTTTTGAATCTAGTTTAGAGAAGCGGTGAATCCAAGGTTTCAAGAAAGAGAATGGGAAATGCTTTGGAAATCATGAAGCAATTGGAGAAGTGAAACAATGTAAAAGAGCCGGTATTATTTCTTTTCTCCGAGGAAAGAGCTGGAATTACTTCTTGGAGGGGGATATTAACTATCTAGTATTGTTTACCTTTGTTCCGGATTCAGCTCTATACCATTCAAATATCTTACTTAAATGAATGATACCTCATCTACTTTCATTAAATCTTAGAAAGTAAAATACATTCATGTGAAAAAAAAAGAAAACTAGACATATTACAATTTATCATCTATCTAGTGTAACTGTAGATGATGGATCAAAATAAATAAGTACCAATTTCCCACTTAGTGTAAGATGCCAAGATATTATCGAAAGTACTTGCCGCACTCATGAATAAATATAGTCGACTTTTTTGCAGTAGAAAAGGTTTCATTCTTTTGGTTCATTTCTTTCATGATGGAGGTATAGGTGAATCTACCCATGAAATAAATTAGTGGCGAAAAAAAGGCACTTATACAACGGTCTATTTACGTGCTTACAAGCAACCAAACAAAATCAAATTTTGATCTCAACCTAAACACACCTAACCCCAGCCGATCAATTCTCATTTGTTAAGTGTTGCTCATGGCTCGACCTCTGTTATTTAAGAAAATCTTTTGTTTCTTTGTGCAACAAATCTGCACAAATTCCGGTTGGTAAGATTGAATGCACGTTCCATGACCATCAATTCTCCAATAAAATTCTCATAAACATTGTCCACAACGTGATATGAATACAAGTATTTAAGCCTTGGTTTAGACGACCATCCGGGATTGTAATTAATGCGCATGAACTACTAATGAACACAACCGGCGGCAATTGAAGGTCGGACGGTGGGTTTGTACCCCGAGTGCAGAAAATTGGATTTTTGGTAAATCGATTGTTATTAAACCAATCTAGAGCATATATATCTATAAGAATCAAAAAAAATAAAAAATATAAAAAAAATGATAGAAATATCTATAAATATGTGTAATTAGTCACAAATATGATCATCCAATTCATAATATTATTTATTTCTGTATAAATGTGCATTATTTTAGATGAACGTAAAAATACTTTCATTTTCCGACAGTAATTATAGATCAATGGATGAGAACTAAGTATTTGATGAATTTGATAGCCACCTAACTTGCGGCCCCATATGTTGTCTTATTCCCTCTGTCCAAACTCTATCCAATGGCCGGCACATGCCCGCCTCACCACTAGACACGCTTGCAATTGTTAGAATCCAAGATTCAGGACCGCCGAGCCAGAACAAGGGCTTGGTGCACCCTGGTTGAGCTTCTAGTGCGGTAGTGCTTTCTCTTGTCCCTCCTTCTTTCTCTCCATCGCCTCTCTCCTTCTTGTCTTTCTTTGTGGATTTTTCGTAACCTTTTGTTTGCTACTATCTGAGTTTATATATTCCCGGGGAACATTCTTTTGTGGGTGAAGGGATGGTTTTTGTATGGGATGACTTCATTGTGTCCGTTTGATGGGAGATTGGGCCGGGGTGGGGGAGAACTTTGTGGGATTTGAAGGGTGGGAGGTAAGAGAGGAGTTTGGTGAGAATCATTTTGGAAGGGAATCAAATCTAGTTGTATAAAGGTGTGATTTTCTTCTCTCTTTTTTTTTTGTGGTTGCAGTATAAAGGTGTGATTTGCAGCCCACATGGCATTTTGGTGAGCAACATGTAGATGCGATTGGGCTGGGCTTAGTTGGGACTGAAATCCAAAGGCAAAGTTTAGATTAACTTAAAAGAGTAGAAGCTACCAATAAACAAGGGGCACCCGTGTGCACATAAATATGGAGAGGCTACGAAGTTTTATCTTTTCTTTCATCAAGATCATATCATATGGCTTGTAAAGAATATTTTTTATATGGATGAAATAGTGAAAATATTATTCAATATGGGGTTTGATAAGTTGGGTCCGACTAGTATTTGGATACATAAAATTATGAAAACAACTGATTTCTTGCGTAGTTGCAATTCTATATCTTTGTATGTTGAAAGTGCACATAAAGAGCAATAACAGGTAAAAGCAATACATAGTTTGATGATAGGTAAAGTGGAGGGTCATGAAACAATAAATGGTTTTAGATAAAGATATTAGAAGCATTATAACAGTGTCTATCGCAATTTTGGCCACCCCCATTACATTATTAAGTTAAATAATATAAAAAATGTAACGACTGTTATTTTCCAATATTTCCTGTTATAATCTTATCTTTTGTTATGAAATACTGCTATAACACAAATAACAACTTTTTATTTGTACTTTTTTAAATAAAATATTTTTTCAAAATTTTCTCTAAAAATGATTGTATGATCCAAAAAAATATATATTCAATAAAAAAGAAGGAAAAGACAATACCATTATTTTTCTATTATTATTAATTATTTATGAAACAAATATGATCGTTTCGATAAGATATTCCCTTCATTCCTCCCTATTGTTCCCGTTATAATACCATTATAATAGCCATTTTTGATAATTACTTTAATATAATGGCCATTGTAGGTCAGCTCGCAATCTCCATTCCACATCACCCTCTTCTCTTCTTAATGCATGCAATTATATCCTTAGTCCGAACCCAGAAGGCAGAATTTCCATTATTTTCTCCCATTAAAAAGCTATAAAAAAGTTAAATCTTAAAGAACGGCAAACAGAAAAAAATATTTTATCGCAAAAATTAAAGCCCAATACAACAAATCTCAATAGTTTATCCCAGCCCAGTACAGCTTTGCCAGAATAAAGCTGGGCCAAGAAAGACTGCGTCATAGAAGGAGAAGAAGGGGCTCCTGTTAATGGCCCAAGCTAGCGCTCTGGTTGGGAGAGTTCTATCTCTAATCTCTGATCCGAAGCTAAGTTGAGAGCCTTCGGGCCGGGCGTATCAAGTTTGCAGGCCACTCGGGCTGGGTTTAGCCCAAGGTTTCAATCCATAGGCCAATATCAGGCCTGGCCCTTCCTGTGTGCTCCGGGACCAGCCCACGGATCCCGGCAAGAGAGCCGACCCGTATCTGCTCGTGGATACGGTTTCCGATCAGCGCACATGGTACAAGATTTCGTAAGCGCGAAGATTGCCCTTCCCTTCCATCCATTGCACGCCTCTCCCCCACTGGGGACCCTTAACCCTAGTCGGCTCGTCTCCCTCCCTCCCCCCCCCT
>JAOXJJ010000195.1:7123913-7244557 GCA_025769935.1 Phoenix roebelenii
CTCGTCCCCCTCCCCCCCCCCCCCTCTCTCTCTCTCTCTCTCTCTCTCTCTCTCTCGCCATGGCCTCCTCTTCTTCTTCCACTCCCCTTCCTAATCGACCACTAAAGATAGCCATCATAGGCTTCGGCCCTTTCGCACAATTTCTAGCGAAGACATTCGTCAAGCAAGGCCACATCCTGACAGCCACGTCTCGGTCCGATTATTCCCTCCTCTGCTCCGAATTGGGCATCACTTTCTTCAGGTAAAGTTTTCACTCCTATAGTTTTGTCACTTTCTTCGTCGTTCCTCGTGGATACCACCGGAAAAAAAAAAAACAAAAGAAAACTGTTCTTCTTGGGAATATCGTGTTCTAAAATTTAGAATTAGTGCCAGGGACAAGGAAATCGAATGGAATGCTGTTTGATTGTGTAGGGATATGGATGACTTGATGGAGGCAGGTGGCCAGGTGATACTTCTGTGCACATCCATCCTATCCTTGGGTGATGTCATCCGGTCGATCCCCATGGGTCGTCTCAGAATGCCTCTGCTATTCGTGGATGTGCTATCCGTGAAGGAATACCCGAGAGACCTCCTCCTACGGGTATGTTGATATATCTGGTTCTTAGCTCGTCCGGGCACTGGCCGTAGACCTCCCGATATTGATAGGAATAAGGTGCTATATGCCATTGTTTATTTTCCTTTGGCGTGTCATGTTAATCCAAAGGTACTACCTGAAGAGGCTGATGTGCTTTGCACCCACCCCATGTTCGGCCCGGAGAGTGGAAAAGAAGGGTGGAATGGGCTGCCTTTGGTTTATGAGAAAGTCCGCATAAAGGACCATGCTCTTTGTGACTACTATTTGGGCATATTCCAAGCTGAGGTAAGAGCACTAACGACATATGTATGATTTGGTATTCTATTATACCCAAGTATTATACTCTATTCCTCGAAGTATAAGATATCTGATGTGTTGGTTCGTTCGTAGGGCTGCAGAATGGTGGAAATGCCGTGCCAAGAGCATGACGAGATGGCAGCCAAGAGCCAATTCTTGGCTCACACCTTTGGCAGGTACCTCTTTTCCCCCCCCCTAACCATTCAAACATGTCTCTCGATTCTTTTGACTCCTATTCTCTCATCACAGGATATTGGCAGAGATGGGAATCAAGCCCACACCAATGGACACAAAAGGCTTCCAAGCACTTCTTCAACTGGTAACAATAACTTGATCCCTTCTAGACTCGCTGACTCCTCTTTTTGATGCTTGCATGGAACTCTTTATCTTGTTGCAAGAAGTGGAATCCATTGCGACACAGTGCCATGAAACCTAGAACAACAGCTCTATGCTGCAATGGATGACGCTTGTACTTAGATGAGAGGTAAGAGTGACAAATCTCATCTTGGCTAACCGAGACCGTGCAGAGAGACAACACCACGAAGGATAGCTTTGATTTGTACTGCGGGCTGTTCGTACGTAATAAGTTTGCGAGACAGGAAGTATGAGCCCTAACCTAATTAAGCACGGTCTGCAGGCCACTTAATCATAGTTACCTATCTAAGCTTGTGTTTTATTATGGAGCAGCTGGACAAGCTGGATCTTGCCTTCAAGGCTGTGAGAGAGAAGCTGCTGGAGAGAACAAAAGACGTGGAACTCCATTAATGACTAATGATTGGCTTGCAATATACATAGAGATCAACATGGCGGTATCTCCATTAATCATATCCTTCTGTCATTTATTTTCTGAACATCCACGATGGATTTTCTTTCTTTCTTTCTTTCTTTCTTTTTATACAAGCTTCAGTCTTCCGTAGATTTGTTTTAACAATCATCAGTACAAATCCAGTAGGATAACGTGAATTTGTAAAAATATCCTGTGCCAATACTATATATTTGCTGGAGATGAAACATCATCATTAGTTCTACTTTGGTTGAGCATCAAACTTAAGAGAATTATGCAGATTTTTGTCAAAATATTTTGTTAGGGGGTCAGGTTTAGATCTTTCTGAAATTAAGTGTCGACAGGGAAAATCAGAACATGAATAGTGTGGTCTGAGATCAGAAAAAGTAAAATGGCAATCTGTGCCGTCATATTCTTTTTTATTGCCTTAAAATTGGCGGTCATCCTTGATTTGCTCAAAATTTTCTGCCATCCTCCAAGAATAAGGACTCTCAATTGTATATGATCGTTAGAACAACTACATTCTCTTTAAAGATAATTGCGAACATCTATTACTGTTACTCGCATAGGAATATATACACGGTATAGCTATAATCATGTCCTAAAATCAAGCTAACTAAACTGTACAATAGCAAAGACATTGACAAAGATAGCAACAAGCTGATTTGGTAAATCTCATTTATTGATGTGTGTGATTATCATTGTCATGAGCTGTTTTCTTATTACAAACGGGAATGAAAGCACTGTAAACATGTCCTTATTTTTTTCCTTCATTTTTGAAAAAAATTTAAAGTTGCATGCAGCTCTGATCATAATTTTCGCGGCGAAGACCTTCTTGCAAGGAAGAAATCTGCTAAATGTTTGGCAATCATTGCTCGTTTATACTAAGATCCTATTCCTAATTTTATTTTATTTAATTATCTCATTTAGAATAAATAATTTTGTTTTACTCGGTTATTTCATCTAAAATAATTATTTTTGTCTTTTAATAGTTATCGAAGTTTGTTTTCAGTGGATGTTGGTTTCTTTTGAATTTAGGTAGGAATCAAATATTCCACCCATATGATGCTCTATTTTTGGTGTCTTCTTTAATGTGGCGCGAGAAAAAAGAGAGAGGAAGAGAGTCAGAATATCCTTTCTAGCAATAGCCTTTTTTGTGTAACTCAATTTTTTTAATAAAATATTTTTCTCCTTTTTTTTTTCTTCTAGTGTCTTTTTTCTGTTGCTTTTTCTAATATTTGTTCCGAATCTTGGACCGGAGCAGTCGATCTACTTCAGCGTGCCGTTCTACATATCCTACCGTTCTAAAAAATATTTAATGGAGGAAATATAAAGATGAGCAGCATTTAAAAAACTTAGCAGAAGCAGAATTAGTTTATCTGAAGCACGATGAGATTTGGCTTAGCGCATCCATTTTCAGTTTCCAAGAAAGTTTTCTAATACAAGAGCACCTGGCACTCAGATTAACAAATGGTCCTAACCCACTATATATATTGCCACTGGCTTTTAGCAAAGCGTGGTCCTGTAAATGGAATGTATCAAACATTTTTATTCATGTTAAATTCGTCCCTTGTGCTTATAGGCCTCCTCACTGTTCCACATAAAGATATATGTACAGTAAAATTTTTCAACGATGGTCGAACAAAATCTTTCAAGCTAAAAGCTTGTTTTGACCTTACTGGAAACATTTGGATCACTGATCAATAGCTATTGTAGAACAGACTCGGAGAGTTTCTTATATAAAAAAAAACAAAAGAAATATGCTCGTATTTTGGTACATAATGTGTATTGCGTCTTATCAAGATTCTCATGAATCTCGCACCAAAAGTTACGATTTTTTGATGTATTGTTGTTATTTTTGTATTTTTGTTTCTCTGAAAATTAGGAAAATACTATATGAAAATTAGTATACCATTTGCATAACTTCTTTTGCTCCTTCCTGCTTTTATTTTTACTTTTTTAAAAGTAATTGATCTTTCTAAAGATTTTGTAAATAATTTTTAAAGAATAAAACTTTTTTATCATCTATATGTTTCAGTCTCGTACATTTTTTTTCTTCTTGGGTTTTTAAAATAAAAACAAAAAAGGAAAGCAATATCAAACAGCCCCTCGACATTTTTTTGTTTTTATCTCTAGAGTAGTGCTGAATCTACATTTTCTTTTAGAAACACGGTGACAAGTCACCACCAATTCGTTAAGGGAAATGAACAGATACTAAAGAAGAGAAGAAAAATAAAAAGAAGAAAGACCGGAAGAGGGGAATGAAAGGATAAGAAAGGTAAAGGCCTCCGGATGAGATGCAAAAGAGGATCCACCCAAGATTTACATGCAATGAGGCATCAGAACCAAGCCTCACCCCCAAAAAAATTAAAAATGGAGGGAGGGAAGCATGGGTGGAATAAGAACACCGGGTGTGAGGCCCAATAGTCCCACATCGGAAAGACTCGTTCCAGAGCCTGGGTATATGAGGCGGGTGTCTCCAAATTCTGCAAACCCATTTTGGGAGAAAAACAAAACCGGAAAGGGGTGAAAGATGCTTGCGGGGGCATGACTTTTGGTATCAGAGCCGAGGACGACTTTTGTCCGATGGTGGAAAGGGTGTGAGGCCCAATAGTCCCATATTGGAAAGATTTGTTCCAAAGCCTGGGCATATAAAGCGAGTGTCTCCTAATTCTACAGACGCGTTTTGGGAGAAAAACAAAACCAGAAAAAGGTAAAGGACACTTGCGTGAAGCTCCGGAACCGGACAATATCTGGCAGGGGAGTCCCGTGTTTTTCTCTATATGGGCATTAGGTGCCTCACGTATCCCGCGCAGGTGGGGGCATGACTGGTCATATCATCTCATTTCATATAAGTCAATGAAACCTTAGATATTGTTTGATATGATACAACGCATATTGATGTATATTTTTCTGATTATTTTAATTTTTACATAGATTTTCAGCTAAATGATTTTGAAATTTATTTGAAGATAGTTGATAATTGTGGATTTATTGTATTGCTGAGTCAGATATCCAAAATCTAAAATATAGTGCAAAACCTAAAAAAAAATCTATAGGTCGCTTGCCGAGGTGGGAAATATCTCGGATTTAGAAACCTTGCACCAAACCACCCAATGGGCGTTTCGTGTGCCTGATTCGCTGTGATCTTCCAAAGAATCTATATGAATATGGGACCGGATTTAAGCAGCCCGCGCCAGGGCAATCGGTGAGTCTTTTTTTTTAAGCAATCAAAACCTATTTCCTTCGGTGGGTTCAGAAGGAGTGCAGGTTGAAGCCGGAAAAGGATTTTTTTTTTTTTTTTGGAATAAACCATCTTATACTAGTACATCCAAAAAAAAATCAAATAAATAAAACATTACCAAAGAAAAAAGAATAGTATATGGTCTACAACACTGCTGAGCTGCATAAAAAGTGATCCAATTAGCTGTTTTATTCGCCTTCTAATGTAAATGAGGGTTTCGAAAGATAATACAAGCTCTCGTCAATCTGTGGAAATATTCAAAGATGATACTTGTCGCCAGAATGCTGAGCCACATAAGAAGTAATCCAATCAATTGCTCTATTTATCTCTCAATATGCATAAGTGATCCGGAAGGTAATACAATTTCTCGACAGTCCGTGAATATCGTGCAGCCCTGCAGCAACGAATGTTTAAAGCTGTTTCTGGACAAGCTTCAATCTATCGTAGTAGAGTTTCAATCCGCTATAGGAATTAGTTTCGTATGGATGATACTTTTTCAGACCCCTCTCAGCTCAGCTTTGGGATAGAGACGTAAAGGACTTTCTGATGCCAAAATGGTGAACCAAACCCACCGTGAATTCCGCTGCTTTATCACAGCCTTCCCGAGGATGGAGCAAAAACGGACACCACCGTCGACCGTACGCTGCACTTTTAGTATCACCCGTGACTCCCCCCTTGACCACCGTCACCAATCTGCCTCTCCTTATCCTTGAGCTTTGTATTTTTCTTTTTGCTTTCGCAGCCAATAATTATATATATATATATTGCTAAAGCGGACGATTCATACATAGCAAATATAAATAAAAAAAATATTTTTTTGGAGCCCCAAGTAAAAGGTATAAAATTATTGAATACCTAACGGTGGTGACGAAACGTGTATAACTTGTACAAATCTTTCCATTTTCGATCCAATCCATTCGTTTCGTAGATGAATATATCTTATAGAGTCAGAATATAAAAAGTCTCGAAGTATGTCGAGCATCTCTTTTTCCAGCCCATAAGGTACTTTTTGAATGGTACGCTGCATACGCTGTCACCCAGCCAACCACCCCATTGGTCTCACGAGTAATTATATTTTTTTTCAACCAAGTAAAAAGCTCCATTGCCGGGCATTGCCCACTGATTCACACCCCAACTCCTCGCACCTCAAAACCTCACTCTGTATCGCACTGATCGTAACAATTAATTGCATCAAATCCCTGTTACAACGGGTTTTGGAGTGTTCAGTTTTTTTTTTTTTTTTGACTGTTGGGAGTAGGCAAGCCTATCCCTCTCTTTATTTCTATTACATTCCATCTCATCCTGTCATATTCTAAAGTATGATATCTGAGAATGTCGCAAAAAACAAGATATAAAGTTTTGCCTCCATGGTTGAGACTCGTAGCATCGCCCCGGCCATATTAATTTTACAGTATTAGACAAAGGATTCGAGTTAAACAAGAAAGATTCTGTTTTATTTGATGGGCAGGCGTCACCCGCTACTGTCCTTTTTGTTTGATTAGATGGCCATGCCTGAGAGCAAAGAAAGTGAATACGTAGATACCGCAGGTGCCTTCCCCGAATGTAGCATCATTTTGACAACAGCAGCATTTAGACATTATTCGCAAACAAAATGCTCATGAATTAAGCTGTTAATTATGTTCAAGCACGCATCAGCGCATATCCTTATAATGACTCTTCACAAAAATCTTTGTTTGCCCGTTTCTGTCGTATTTAAGCAAGAAACCATTCAACTGTTAAAGCAAGAAAATCAAGTGCCTTGAAATCCGTGGGGCGGAGGAGAGAGAGAGAGAAAATGACAACTGGGCTAGGAAGGAGGAGGTTTGGCGAGAATCGGCGAGCGGCGGTGGTCCGGCGGTGCGCGACGTCTTCCGGAAGATCTGCAGAAAGCCGGTGGCCGGGGTTTCCGGCACCGGCCTTCCGATGCTTAAGTCAGATAGGAAGCCCGAAGTGTATGAAAGAGAGATCAATGATTCTGGAGTTCAAGAGAGCGAGAGTCAGAGTCCTCGTCCCTCTCCAGGGGGTTTCCTCTTTATAGGTGGGCAACAGGTTTACCTGTGATGCAACAGGGCAACCGTACTGCCGTATGACTGGGCATGCAGTAGAAATTAATGCTCGATCGTGTAAATCAATGTTGTTACCGTAAGAGATCAGGCCGAAGCTTTCAAACCATTGTGGAGTCATGCCATCTTTCGTAACCGAGTAGGTTTGCCATAAAAGGCTTGGCGTCCGTAGACGGCAGGAGCCATACGCTTTAATTGTTGAGTAAGCTGAGTATCTGCACGAGCCATACGCTTTAATTGTTGCGTAAGCCGAGTGCCGGTAGAAGTCATACGCTTTAATTGTTAATGAAGGCAAGCCGTGATTTTTTGGTCGTTGCGGGAGGATGTGACCACAGCACGCGAGTCGGATATCTTTGGATCGGTAGGGCTGCTCGGATGCTTCCAAGCCGGAAGGATCTGCTCAAGAACGTCGAAGGGTCTGCTCGGGGCGCCTCCAGGTAGGAAGGTCTGGAGGGTCTGCTCGGTCGCCTCCTGCTCGAAGGGTTTACTCGATCGCCTCCGGAAGGTCTACTCGAATGTCTATACGAGTGTGGCGACTCCCCAACACATATAATACAGACATCTCATCTCATCTCATTTCCATTGAGTATGATTAAAATTATAACACCATGTCTAGACAATTGGATATGAAACTAGCTCATGCTGGCACCAAAGCACATGCCCCCGGCAATCCTTTTTCTCGTCAAAGTACACCTTGATTCCGGGCGTAGGACCTAGAAGCAATGATTAGAACATAGAAGCACAACCCAACACCACCTCACAACAGAGTAGCATTTCTTGTTGGTAATAAACAAAATACTCAACTTATCCGCTTTGTTTAACGCAGAGAGAGAGAGAGAGAGAGAGAGAGAGAGAGAGAGAGAGAGAGAGAGGAAAAGGGGTACATTTCCTTATATTAACATAGATGAAAGCTATTGTCCTCCTTAATAAAACAAGAAGCTAAAAGCACTCCAAACCATGTAGCTAAACCGAGGGTTTGCGGACAAAGTATCTGTAGGCCGCCACCTTCCTTCTCCTGGAGCTGGTGTTGTCTATGGACAGCACCATCTTTCCGGCCTCCTTGGACGTGAAGACATTGTGAATTGGCTCCTCGGCGGTCGCCGGAATCCTCCTCATCTTCTCCACTTGAATCGTGTAGCTCCCCTCCTCGCTCGGCACGTACTCCGCGCTGTAGTCCAACTCCCATCCCCCCACTGCTACGTCCCACGTTATGGTAGCCCCGGCCTAATCCAAGAACCAATCACAAATATCTCGTAAATAATTTTTTAGACCATCTCCAAATCTTCTTACATAAGATTCTTAAGTCAGCATGCTTGCATGTTTTTTATAAGGAAAAACACAGCAGCTAGTCTCAGAATTCAAGTAATTCGAGGAACGATTGGGGATAAAAGAGAGGGGATAAAAAAAAAATAATACCTCAATGCCATCAATTTCGAGGTTCACTTTCTCTCCACCCCTGATGGTGAACTCGGATGCCGGTTTGGGGGGACCGTTTTGCAGATCACCGGGCCGGCTCAGACCTCCATACTGGACCGGCACAAACTCCGGCCTGATGAATCTGATTCCATAGCAGCATTTAAGAATAAATCGGTGAAACAGAACAATAGATGCTGTTCAAATTCAAGTTTGAAACAGATGCCATTCCAGAATCCGGATCGCAGCTCGTAATTAAAAGTATAAAACCGAACCAAGAACTCAAAACAGTTACAAACCAGAGAAATGAGAGAGATAGGAGCAGATGGAAGAATGTGTTTGTCGATAAATTACTTGTAAAGGGTCTCGGCCACATTCCCTTCTCTGGCGATGACGAACTTGCTCTTGGTCCTCTCCGTTAGGAAGGGACTAATCATCGAGTACAGCATACTAAAATACCAGGGGACATTTATAAACACCTGCACCCCATTACATCAGAAAAAAACAAGCGAACAAAGCTAGGCCAAGAAAAAAGAAGTAAAAAAAAAAAAAAGAAAACCTAAAGGAACTAATGAGGATCTACCTTTCTGGCGACCATCTCCGGGTAGTTATCCTGGAACAAGGACAGGATCTGGTTGGAGGCCACCCGGAGCTCCCTCTTGGGCATGTCTTTGAGATCCGTGACCTGGATGATGGAGTTGATCCCGCCGGGGCGGAGCTGGAGAAGGCCGACCCCGCGCTCCATCACCTGGACTCTCCACCGGAGAAACTTCTTCAGCTTCTCCCCGTCGCCGAACACCCGGTCGTACATCTCCCGGTCTTTGAACACCCCGTAAGCGTTATAGCAGACCGGGTGGCCGGCCCGGTCCCAGCCGTGCATGTAGGCCACCACCCCCTCCAACTCCTTGAACCCCAGCTCCTCGTCGACGACGCCGTCCGCCCCGAACTCCTCCCTCCACTCCACGCACCGCGCCAGCATCGCGTGCGCCTGGGCCACGTTGAAATCCCTCGCCCGGAGAAATTTCAGCAGCACCACGTCGGCCCTCTCGTCGGCGGCCGGACCGAGAAGGGGAACCCCCCACATTGTGAGAGGCTTCGACGATGAGTTGGAGGACGACACGGACACGAGAAGATTCTTGAGCTCTTGGAGAGCTCTCTGCTCTCCGGCCTTGAGATTGGAGGCCAGATAGGAGTCCTCTTTGAAGGAAGATGACCTCTGCAGGGTGGTAGCGGCTGCCTCCATCAGGGAGCTCATCAGTGACCTCTTCGTGGGCTTGGGAGACGGCCCGGGCTGCAAGACCAGCGATTCCTCCATTGACATCTCAAATCGCAGAGAACCAGGAGAGAAGAACAACAATACAAAAAAAGGATGGATTTTTTTTTGGGATTCGGTGGTATGTATGCCGCGAGACAGCAAGGAGAGGTTTGAGTTGAAGGAGGTGAGAGGTATGAATTATAGCGGTAGTTAGGGAGGGGGTGACAATTATAATAGAGGCGTGGGGTCTGAGCGTTGGAATTTTTACTCTGGAGCGGCTCGGGAACATGCATGGTCCGTGCCCTGGGGACGGCATCTTACGAGCTGCTGGCGGTACAACGGACCACCAATTAAAGAATGAATCGATGTAGATCGCTCCCTCCATTTGGATTCCGATCTTGGAACCAGGTCGGCCAAAATCGAAGTCTCCGTTCCGATGAGACAGCCAACCAAACCCTGTCTTCGCCGCCCCGTCGCACCTGATCAGGTGGCGACATTTGCCTTAATTGCTCTACATTTGCATGGGCCAGCCGGGGTGAAAACTGCAACTCATCAGACGGTCCTGAACGGTTTCGAGGCACATCGAACGGGTAATTCGAGGAACTTAGTTTGATGTAATTTGCGTACGTGGTACACCGTCTGGAGCTGGCTCGCTCTACCGTATCGTCGTCGGCACCTGTCACGAGCACGAAGGTGGGCCCCAAAGGGAACCCTTTTTAGCTTGTGTCCTGTTCCGGGTCCCCCACCGATGGACCCAACCGCCGTTCAAATTTTGAAACCCACGAAGGAATCGAGAACGTGGCTCGTCCGATTTATCGTATAACTCTTTGCTATCGAGAACGTGGGCTCGTGCCAACTGGGCTTAAAGCTAGCCGCGGCCGAGTGTCACAAAAGCTTCGGCAGCATCGGGCCGTACGGACGCCATGCGTACCTTGCCGCGCAGTGTTTACAGGACGAGAGTGCGTCTTTTTTGGCGGGTTCAAAGTTCAAATTCGAATAAAGAAGTCTACACTTGTTTGACGGAGAGGAGAGCACGCATGATAAAGTGTCATAAGATCTCGCTTTGGATTCTATACAAAGTAACAAGTGATTATTATGGAGTAAAAGGTTAAAAAAAAAAAGCAATCTTGCATGTGGGCATGGCTTTTATGACAGCTATGATTTCAAATTGAGGTAATAAGTCCGAGAGGTGACTTGGGATATAATCCCAAAGACTCCAGACACTCCATTAAGCTTAAATCCAAAACTTTTACGGCTTTTTGCTTACCACCAAAAGTACTTTATCTTTGAGATGATTTACATAAATATGTGCTCACGAGCACGCATACAAATCTAATGTGGAATGAGTGTCTCCAGGGTCCAGAATTACCGAGATTGGAGCGGTATTTAATGCCGTCCTGTAGCGGTAGGCCCTGAGCTCATAAAACGGGCTTGAGCCCAGTTTCCCGATTTGAATTTAGGCCGAAAACCTCGTTTTTGGAATAGATGGCAGCAGTTGAAATGTACCAAAAGTTGGAGAAGCGGACCACCGATCCATGCATGAATTGGATTTGTCACTTTCTCCTCTTTTACGGGACAAGATGTACTGAAGTCCACTTCCTTCTGCCTGCAGCTTATAGGAACTGCAAGGGTCCATCGATCAGACGGTCATGATGGGTTTGGACATTTCTTTTTTTTTTTTTTTCTTGGGTAAAATGATGGTTGTGTCCGGTAAACATATGGTCCTTAAACGTCGTGGAAACTTGGTTGGTCTGAAAGCAACTTGCTAGTGAAATTAAAAAGCGACCGCGAAGACCGCCTTTTCTTGGTTTCCGGGCGTAGCCCTGGTCTTTGTTCTCGGAATTCGAGTTGCAAGTGGATCAGCTCTAGAGCGGGACCCACTACCAGCGGATTACCCTCACGCACTTTTGGCTTTGGGATTCGTGCGAGAGACCGTAAAAGGGAAAGAAAGAAAAAAAAAGGAAAAAAAAAACGTCCATGACCCGTAAATTTTAGAATAAATTACAAAATAATTTTATATTTATTACGCCGGCCCCCAACAACCTATAATATCTATACTTACCTCTAATTAAATTAATATTAGTAAATTAATTATTTACTTTATATATAAACTTAAAATTATTCTTTAACAAAAATAAGAATGCATGTATTTTTTTATATTTTTATGTGGCCATTATATTACCTAAATTTATTTTATTATTTTTTGATGCTATACTTATATTTTATTTAATAGTAATTGTTTGGCTGGTATTCTGTTAGATTATAAAGTAAGGGATATTTTAATAAATTTTAATATCAAAATTATTGAATATAAGGATATTTTATTTTTGAAGAAAGATTTTATAATTTATTTAAAATTTTATTTTACGCTTAGTGTTTTTTAGTTTAGAAAAATAAATTATTGATTGATTTATGAATGCGGGGCGAGTGGGAATTGCGAAAGGGCAAGGGCAAGAGCAAGCATTCTCGTGAACTGGGAGGATTTTATTTAATTAATATGCTAAAAAGGCTGTGAGCCGTGCTCAGAGGGAAAGTGGGAAACCCAGCGAGTAATTATGAAGAGTTATTGACAGCCAGAGGTGGATGGGAACAGAATTCACATGATAGGGAGTGTCGTTGCCGAGACAGGGTCCGAGACCGAGGAGTGACGTCAAGGCGGCATCAAATAAAGTTATTCTTCAAACCATCGCAATTTTTTCTTGAATTTTGCCCATAAGTGTTTTCTTCTTATGATCCAGAAGATTTTTTCTCGAAAATTGGAAAATAAATGGCAAGTCGGTGTCCACGATTAAACAATTTCGTAACTATTCTTGAACTATTCAAGGCTCCATCAAATTGCCATCATCTAATTACAAATCGATCACTATATGTTAGCTTCTGGCTTAATGGCTACTGGTGCTATGATCGATTTAAATGGTAATTTACTTGAACTTCTATGTATCCGGATTGCTTGAGATGTACTCAAGTTTGATCCTGCTGTTCTTTATTCTTCCTTTTTTTTTTTATTCTCCAAAAATCTGAGAAGTTGGCTCCAACTACGTACTTTTGATGACTCCAATTAGGCACTGAAGGAACTGGCAGTTGTGAATCTAATTGAGGAACTCAATGGTCCGTTGTGATATGGGCTCAAATACAACAAAAGGTGAAGAAGAAAAGAAACCAGGCCATTCCAGTTTACATTTTAGTGTTTCTTAAAGTCCTCGTACACTCCATCAAGTCGTTGAAGGCGCTAAGGTTACCGTGGGTGCTTCATCTAAGATGGCTAGAGACATTTGGAACTCCCACTCTACTGTTATAATGCCCAGATATGTCCTTACTTCTTGGAATTCCTACCTCCAACAATCTTAAAGTGAATTTTGATGGTCGTCTACCTGCGGGTGGAGATAGAGCTAAAGTCACATTTGTGATCAGGGACCGCTGGTAGAGATAGGCTAGGAGTATCATTCTTGGAGGGAACTCGGTCGTGGTGTTTGAGGGAATTCTAAAGAAGGAGTTAGGGGGAGGGGTAGAATACCCACTACCAGACGACATACATCGACTATTGAGGGAGTGTGGTGCCTTCCAAGCTGTGCATGTGGATCGAGAGATGAATAGAGCCGCTTATTGGGTTGCCTCTTTGCCGCTCATCATTTTGAAGAGATTCTCTAGGCCCGTCTTGCATCTGTTCCTCCACCTCTATATCGTTTTCTTTTCCTTGACTCCGGCGGCAGTGCTTACGCGAGATTAGCATGAGCAACCGATGTACCAAAAAAAAAAAAAATCTCTTATACTTGGGGGAGGTCAGCTAGAGAGGGCTCAACACTAGTTGCACCACCGATGCATACTTGAAACAGATACATACACCTTGGTCCCTCGTATAGGTTTTCGGCGGTGCAGTCGAATTGGACCGGTGGGAACGCTGGATTGTCAATACTCCTGGCCTTCCAGGGTAGTAGGCCTGCAATAAGGAAAATGGGCGTTATTTGGGCCCCCGCATTGCTTGTTTCGTCGGTGGGCAATTGGAAAGGCCCAGGCCAACGGTGAAGAAGAGTGTACTCATGAATCGGACCGGGACGATTGTCGGGAAGTGGGCTCTTGATGCGTGCGGCGACGGCGGCGGCGCTGGGAGGACCGGGAATTTTGGTGGGGATCCCTGCTTTGCGCGCCGTCGTGGTCGAGGACGGTGGTGGTGGTGGTGGTGGTGGTGTCGAAGGGGACGCCTTGGATGCTGGCAACAGGCCCCGGGCGGCCATGTAGTAGCGGCCAGGAGGCTGGCTGCCGGTGCGGAGCCCCAGCATGAGCACTGAGGTGGTGAATGGTTTTGTGTAGGCCGCCTCGGCGGCGCCGCCGTCATCTTGCGCCTAGCGATGCTGAAGAAGAGCTCGTTATCGAGGGCCGCTTGATGATCCGGAGGAAACCATCAGAAACATTTGGAGCCGCTCCACTCTTCATTGATTGTCTCAGAACATCAGTGGGATTCCCATTCCACCATTCCTCCGTTCATCATCGTAATCAGCACATCATTAGTTTTACTATTTGTTTCATCATTATTGATATAACATAATTGAGTTTTTTTTAAGAAAGAGATGATAAGGATCTTTGGACCCGACTTTTTTTTTTTTTTTCTCTTTAGAACAACAGTTAGAGCAGCATATATCAATTCTTAGATATGATGAATCAATAAGTCATCTCAAACACCCAAAGAAACACCGGCCAAGGCTCAAAGAATCAAAAACGCATCATTTCTTAGCTCGACCCTTTCCCTTTTTTCCTGCCCTCCAACTGTCTCAATCCAATCAGGGAGGAAGTCCCCAGAGTAAGCCATCTCCTATCGCGACCATCTCATTTGGAGAAGAGGACCAAGGTTGACGTGCATCCAGACGGCACCATTTCGTTGAGAGCACCTTTGACTTTTGGCTGGGTACTCTTCATCACACGTTGCGTGTTTGTGCGTGAGAAAGAAAGAGAGATTCTTAGTACCAAGTACAGCTGGGATTACTTCGTTCGGCTTAGCAAAAAAGGATGGTAGGATCCCTTCCTGGGATGGATGACGAGGGCTCCATGCAGAGTGGCCCTAAGCCATGAGCTGCGAGCATGCCACCATTATGTCCCTCCTTTGTTCTCGACTGTGAACCGGCTATGTGTAGCTCCCCCCGGGCATGATTGGGGCATTTCCAGCCCATCAGCCCATCCTGCTGGAAAAAGAGAGACATGACAAGCATTATGACCACGCGCAGTTTCCCATCATAATTTTTCTCATGCTAATGCTTTCGCACTCATAAAGATTTTCTTTTTCCTGACTGCAAGTAGATCAGCTTTCATAACCTGTGCATAGTTAATATGACAGTGCATATGCATGCATGCTTGTATATTTCTGCATGCATGTTGTATCTGTATGTATGAACATATATGTGTATGTTAAAGTGGTAATAGTGAGTGATAGGAAAGAAAATTAAATGGGAACAAATCTCTACTCCACTTTGGACTGTAAATCAGCCTCTAAGATACAGAACTGTAAATTTAGGCTCAACTTGGCTCCACTGTACTCTGCTTCACTATATAAATTGTATACTTAGTCCATGATAGTCTAGGCCTTCGATTTAACTAACAAATTGAGTCCAATAGCCAATTCGGCGGAATTTGATATCTTATATCTACAATCAATAGATTGAGATATCTTGAGGGCAACAGGTTTCATAAAAAGTGCAACTTCGATGGAGTACTTGGCAGGCTACAAACGCAACAGATATACACAGCATGAAAGAGATGCTGTCAGCAAATGCAAGTTCTTATATTGAAACCTAAGATTTATGGTTTATTCATTGTACAGAGACCTCATTCCTTACAACTGGGAGGTATATCCCACTCGCAAAAAAAATGTACGATAAATTAATGAAATCAAACTTCTCACTGTAAAGGTACAGAGCATGGAGGTCAATACCAACGGCCGTTTAGCAGGAACTTCTCCGACCAAACACCAGAACAGAACCGAAAATATGCAGAAAATCCTGATAGAGCCACTTGTGGGTCCCCCCATAATTCTCTTCCCTATGTTGACTGTTTCAATGACTCCAACAGCTTCAACTTTGAACCACATATAGTATGAAAATGTGATAGCAATTTATTTTGTGCCGCTATTATTTTTCTCAGTACATGAGCAGAATTCCATGATTGTAGAGCTCCAGATATCCTGTCACCAAGTTCAGAGCTGTTTGCCGATGCACTCTCTTGTAAAGCCTGGTGCACATATCCTGGCCCCTCAACACAGTCCTCCCTTTGCACATGAGACAATAGAATATCCAAATTTTGATCCTCGGTCTTCTTGATTTGATCGCCTACACATTTTTGGATTCCTTGTATTGCATCACTTAAACATTGAATTGAATCACGTATAGCCTGCAAGTGTGGCGAGTTCATTTGATCCACTGCACCACCTTTCTTTTTCTTCTTTCCCAGTGGAAGCATTGATTTTATACAGGACTGGATTACTAGAACATGCCAAGAAAAGGATTCTGTTATCAATTGTACCAGAACTGGAAGACTACTTCCAGGACTTGTTAGTATCGGTTGTGCCTGCATCAAGAGCTCAGTAGTGCAACTGTTAACCAAGAACTTTACAATGTGCCATGATGTTAGACCACATCCTTCTTCATTGACAAGCCCAGGGTGATGGGAGCACAAATTCCACGCATTGACAAAAATGGCAAAGTTAATCCAGCTGACAATGTCTGAATCGAGATCCTGTCACAATTGCAACTCAATTTCACAGACCTAACCTATGGCATCCACTGATAAAATTCACAAAGAAATAATAAAGCATGCCATCTAACAGATATCTAGTCCACAAAAAAAAAGAGCTCCAATGTTCATGAGTCTAGAAAATGAGTCAATATTATTACCAAAATAAAAAAAGGAATCAAACTTCCTGAGGAATAGCATCTTCGTACTGACATAAAACCCAAGTGCCTTCTGCGGCTGGACATGATAGCAAGGCCATGAAAACCCAAAAAGCTCAAGCGTCTTGTGCATCAAACCCTTAAAAAATCTTGTTCCCAAACAAGTCCCTTACCTTCTATTATTTAACTTTTTAGAAATATAAAACTTGGTTTTTCATATAAATAGCTGAAGTTTGTAATGTTTATAAATATTTTATGCAATTTATAACAAAATAAGACATTTGCCAATAACATTTTGATAAACTTTGAAATTATATAGACACCTATTGTTTTCTTTTGAAGAATATGCATATATATATGAACACCAACCATCCATCCATGCTTAAAAGCAAAAGATTGAAAAAAAAAAAAAAAACCCTCAACCAACTATGCACCTGATCCATCCAATAACTAGTCATATGCAACAAGCGTGACTATATCTTAGTAGATTCTAGAGCACAATAAACTAACTATTACAAATAGTGGACATCTCGACCATTTAAGACATGCTTTATCTTTCTATTCTGAACAATTTTACCAAGGATGTGATCAATGTAAGAGAAATCCTTGTGAAAGCTAAAAGTAATTGAAGCAAATACCTTGAAGGACTTTTGGCCCCTGGTAATCCCAAGAATCACTTCAATCGCATCATCAAAAGGAAGACCAATGCTCCTCGCATATCTCCCCAGAAGACATTTCATTTCAACGACAACTTTCACATCAGAGACAGAACCATTAGGCTCAATATTTTCCTTTAGAGAAGAGGCAGAGGCCTGGATTGACAGATAAACTAATCGAGGAATAAGAGACTTTGTCTCGATATGTTTTCTTGCAATCTGTTCCTTCTCGCCCACTTTGTGCTGATACTGGACACAAACTTTAAAAATGTCAATGACTTGGAAAGAAATAAAAACTTTGAACAGCACATTTTATTCACAGCAATTAACACTATGATTGACAATAGACAACTAATTGTTGAAGCATATTTATAGATAATCGCCAAAAAATATTTGAGCAAAATTAAAACCAATTTCAATTTTTGAGAGGAAAACCATTATAATTTCATCCATCATCATTGTGATTATCGTTGTTATTTTTATTTTTACTTGTCATATTTTTCTCAGTATCACAGTGTGTTTAGTGTGTGCCCATGTGTCAAACTTATCCACTAACCACTTCACGTGTATGTAGAAGGAATTCAGCTTCTGAAAAGAAACTTTGTGAGATCACAACTACATGAAAAACCTAAAAAACAACACATTTTGAGCATTTCTGTGCAGACTTGTTTTCCATCATCATTTTCTCAATGATTACACATTGTTTTTCTGAAGTTTATGATTCTGTTAAGGGGTGGAAGTTGGTCCCGGTAGTCTGCTTTCTAATTAGCATTTATGCATGCTATTGAGGCCAAAAAACCCGGTCAAACTATGCTTTCTGAAATTCTATGTCAACTTCCATTTGGCTCTTGTTGCCACTCTCATTACTGACCATTCCAAATAATACAAGTACCTCTCCTTACAGAAGCCTACTAAGATCTTTAATGCAAGGAGGAACACTGATGCTGAATCTAAACAGCTGTGTAGATGAAAACCAAGTAGAGGAGGAATGTGTTAGGGAATGAATTACACAGCTGCTTTAACCAACAAAGCCATGTACATTTGGCATTCCTATGGATGTATATTATGAAATGATTTTAATTGATCCATACCAACCTTATCCTTTAATACAATTCTTCATTTTCTATCTACTCATTTGTGAGTTCATCCGGACTGCTTTTCCTTTCAACGCAGCACTCTCATCGTGGACACTGATCCATGCGAAAGGATGCTCTTCCCGACTTTCAAACTCATTATTATGTTCTTATACACTTTCGACTAAATCTCATCAGCATCCACATCACACACCATATTAAAAAAGCCTCAGAGATGCATTCATTATGTTTAAAGTTTCTTAGATCCCTATTTTTCTCATCTTCAAACAGCTAGAGCTGAGATGATTGCAATAGATCAATACCGACCTTTGACGATGTACTCTTCCCCCAGTCAGAAACAAAAGAACTATAATCACTTTTCACAGATACCTTGTGGTCTGCAACTTTAATCAGACATCAATATCACTCCATGGTACTATTGTGTTTCATTAAAGTTACACAACTATATCTAGCAAAGCCCACTAATCCCATTTCAATAATCACCTTCATTCTCATCATATCAATTGATACTACATGCACAAACAACACAGTTAGGACCTCCAGACTCATGAAAGTTCATATACATGTAGGATGCACAAATAACAAGGGCTTAAACCCACCACTACCATTGCAGGTACTTACACTTGTTGCTTGAAGGACTCAGGATCCTCGAATTTGTGGATAAACATTCAGTTCAGCCAGTGTTGCATACAACCCGTAAAATG
Source organism: Phoenix roebelenii (assembly GCA_025769935.1). Lineage (NCBI taxonomy): Eukaryota > Viridiplantae > Streptophyta > Magnoliopsida > Arecales > Arecaceae > Phoenix > Phoenix roebelenii. The sequence continues at coordinate 7,142,873 of JAOXJJ010000195.1, forward strand.
CCGAGAGAATAGTCGATGGTAGTTATTTTTTTGAAGGTTTTTCTAGAGTTGTGTGGTCATTTTTGAAAAGAGTAGAAGTAGAGAAAAAGAGAGGGGATTGAATAGAGGAGAAGTATAGAGAGAAAGAGACAACAGTAGAGGGCTCCTTCATTCAATAAATCCATAAAGCATACATAATTCATGGCTCCTCCTGAACCAATATTTGTAGACATGCAAACAACCCTAGAACAATGTTTCCTAATCACAAAAGAACTCCCAACTTACTTATAATGGACCTAGGATCCTAACATAATTTCACTCAAAAATGGGACTCAGCAACCAAAATCTCTGCTGCCTTAAATCTATTCACTTCTCTAATGAAACATAACCAAATACTTCCCATAAGATAGTAAATCACTGAATCTTGCATAAAAGACCATTAATCTTTCTAAACCACAATCCAAATGTCTAACTCAATCTAGACACCAAGTAGTATCTTTAGATTATAGGCCTACTCATATTAGGACTCAAAGATTCCCTATTAAAATAACTAAAACCTAGTAGAAAAACTGTAAGAAAATAAGAAATAAGTAAAAGCCGTTCCCTAAAGACTTAAGCAAAAAATTCCTAAGACTCAATAAAGATTGCAAATAAATCGGTAAAATTTGTCTTTTGTTTTGACTTTTAAAAGTCTTGGGAATTCAGCTCAAAATAGGGAAAAACAATGAGCTACAGGAAGAAAAAGATGTTTTTGCATATTTTTTCTGGTTCTGGTTATGCATGGAGTACTTTCTGGGCTATTTCAGGTGGGTGTGTGGGTGCGAATGTGCGTGCACATGTGTGTTTGTGTGTGTGTGTATGAGAGAGAGAGAGCGGTAGTGGTGTATATCCAAATTTGAAGAACTGAACCTACAATTGTAATGATCTTGTTTACCGAATTAGTAAGTTTCGAGTAGTAGCTGAAAACCATCTAGTACAGAATGACTAGTACAGAATGACTTAAAAGAGTCAAGTTGCAGAAACTGATACTATCGATCTTTCTCTTCCTTTTATAACCATAAACTTAACTAAAATAATTCTAACACAGTAATACCCCCGCATCATGTGGGATGGGGGATGTTAAGTTACTTTCTGGAAGAAAATATAATGTTGTTGTAACAATCAATTAAAAAGTTTTTACTGAAAAAATATTGTTTACTGAAACTATAATGTTGTTATTCTTTTGAACAAAAAAATGCTTGTATCTATTTTATGATTTAAAATTGAAGAAATGGAATTTAGAACTATTGGGGAAAAAATTGATTAGGGGACAATGGATTGATGCTGCTCAATTTTCAGCTATTTTCTGAACAATAATCAATATTCAGATATTAAGCATAAAAGGCATTTCTCCTAATTCTTTTTACACCCGGTAGCCAAAAATTGATCACAAGTGGATGCGTGCTTATGCAATAAGCCATGGTCACATATTCCCATATTCACATTAAACTTTTTTAAAAAATTATGTAGCTGGAGAGCTACTTTTCTTCCCTTGGTAAAGTGCGTGATTTCCATTAAAGAACATGCAAAAGCTCGATGCAGACTATAAGAAAAAACTAAAGCAAGCTACAAGTAAGAGGCGAAAAGAGGTGATGATCCGGTCATTGGGTGCAAGGTTGAGATTTGAAAATTGAGATGGTAAGAGGAAGAGTGTATGATATAGGTTAGTTGAGTAAAATTCCCAATCTGCTGGTCTCTATATCCAAATTTCCATAAGATCTAGAGAAGGAAAACATTTGAGAAAGATTTTGATGACATTAGCGAAAAACTAGCACCTATGGCCTAAGTTTCCATAGGTTTTAAAATCAGAAAAAAAAAATCTTAAAAAGATTTTAATTAGGATCTTGGCTTGTTAATAATATATTATCGTGATTGTGAGATCTCATGAGGCGGAGAAGGGTGGCCTTCATATTGGAGGGGGCCATCAGATTGCAGAGATGGGGAGTACTTTCGGAATCCAAACTCTAGAGGGGGCCAAGCAACAAAAATTGGGTCTAACTATTCTATATAACAAAAAATGGTGCTAACATGGCTGCGCCCCTGAGAAATGCACATTCTTAACAAAAGACAAACCAAGAGCAGCAATCAATTAAGTTTTTATTTTTATCCTTTTAACCTTCAAGAGGAAAAATATGAGTTCCATAATTCTTTCACCTTTTTTTGATAAGTCCTTTTTCTTCTTCTTTATTTTCTTGATTAAAATGTACGTCATTATGGAGCTTAATTACCACTTACCTATAAATATATATAATGAATAAGACTATATCCCCGCTAGTCTCACAACAAGAATGAAATTTTCTCAGGATATAATAAGACAAGTGATAACACAATTATGAATTTATGCCATGATATAATATGAGAAAATTCAGAAGCATGCTATTTCCATTGACTGAATAAAACAGAAAATTAGCTTGGATAAGTAATATTAGTATTTCCTACAGCTTCTGTTTTTCAGGTTGGATTTTAGAATTGGTCAAAAACGCCAAGATTCTGGATACACATCCGTTGCTCTAATCAAAGGAAGCCACTTTTGTTAGCAATTAGCGATTAAGGGATAATAATTACAACATTCTAAACATAATCATGTCGGTCGCAAGAACACAAAATATATCTTTGTTCAACAAAATGTTGGGAGATCAAATATGGACAAAAATTTCGATTAAAAAAAAGCAATAACACCAGAAAACAAAAATAAAAATTACTATTGATAATTAACAGACATGGCAGGGAAGATCAATGATCTGTACAGTACACAGACAGATAGATCAAGCCTTGTGTAATATGTAAAATGCAATAGATATTTATAAAAGTATGCAGCAGAACATATTTATAAAACTTTTATATATAACAGCATCTGGAACAGAAAATTGAAAAACTATCATTAAAAAGCATACCAATTTCTCTCTGAGGCATGCAGATCCTTCTTCGAATGGTTCTGTAAAATGAAAATAAAGCATTTAAGAAATCCAGTAACAAGCACATCACTCCATCTCCAACCCAAAATAACAAGCACATGTGCGCACACATGCACATGCACGTGACTTATTGAATTTGAATCATTCTCATGAAGAAAATCAGCAAGTGGGATGCAGATTCAAGGAAACCAGAAATGTGATACATGATAGAGCAAATGCCATTAAAGGAAGAGTGGCATGTCTAACCTGAAAGGTAATTTATATCAGGAGTAGGGGACCACCAAGGCCGTGTCTCGAGATCCGCATTGAATGTCATGGATTTCAGTTTATCCTCATTTGACAGCTCAAGCAAATGAATACCATAGTTTGCATTCTCAAGAATGCCCTGCAGATAAAAGGAATGAACTTATTAGTTTATTTCCTGGTATGTCATACCGGTCGGTACTGGTGCATACTAGACATACCGTACCGTATCAATACCAAATCGGTACATGATACGGATAGCATACCGAATGTCGGTGTACCAAACCAACCCCCATACTAGGCATAGAAACAGTGTATTAGGATGGCACTAATACAGGGTTCAGTACTGAGACGACGAACCTTGATTCATTTTATTCAGAAACTTGACAACATCAATATAGAAGAAAAGGACAAAAAGATGAAAAGCATCTCACCTCTACTTCCTCAAGATTATCTGCTTTCTGCTTCAATTGTAGGATAAAAGCTTCAAGCCTCACCATTGAAAGCTGATACGAATGTTGCAAGCGTTCTTTGAACTGAACAAATTCAATTACCTGAACAGACAAATGAATAACACGCCATGAACATCAAAAACATCTGGGCTTCACACATTGAGAGAAGATAGGTCTTAGATATCGTCCAGGAGAATAATTAGTTCCCAGCAGCAGAACATACATGGTGAGCTTTATAAATATCTATTACTTGATCACTGAGTATGAACATTTGCTCAGCCAACATGTATCTCTGATAGAAAAACTGAAAACAATCAGCAGAAGATTTCTTTATTTAAACTTAAATTACATTTTTCTAGAAAACCTGTAAAATTATTTAAAAGGTTCTGTTAGAAAGGGTGTAAATCATATGCTATAAACATTTCCATGAAACATATTCACAGGTTCATGCCTATTAACTTTATTACCAGATCTTGTCTGCCAACTATGGTAAAAAAAAACAACTGTAGCATCCATTGTACAACAAAAACTGCAGGCATCACTATTATGTCAAAAAACTATGGTGTATCTATCATGTCTCAGATGGCACGTTAAGGATCTAAAGATGCATGGTATAGGTAAATTTTCATACTTTCGAATAATTGCGATGGTGATATGCAAGAAAGGTAAGATCAGCAGCTTCCCTCAAATGATCATCCATAAACTTCAGATACTCTTTCATAAGATTGGCAGTTTCCAGCCAATGTGGTGATTTCAACATGTAGGGCAAGATGTGGTGGGAGACCGTCTCCAGTAGAATATTTTTTACCTCAAGAGTAACATACCTGCATAAGAAAATAAACCTCAGACAAGAAATAAGAAACACTGAGATATGGTGATATCACTACTCAAATGAGGAAAGCAACTTGATACAATAAATAAATATCAGAACCAGTAGATCAACTATATGCTAAATTTACCACTCATATGCTAATGGAAGAGCCCCCATGTAAGAATATAAATGCATCAATGGCATCTTGTACTGCCAGACATATCTGTTGAACATCACCAGATAAACAGGATTATATTCAGTATTAAGGAAGCTCGAGAGGACGAATAACAAGAATCTGTCATATATCTATTACCTTTCAGAAATCAAACCTAGAAATATAACGAACATTATATAAAGATAAATCATCATCATAAACAATACGAGAAATATAGTTAATCACTCTCCAATTTTGATGTTTGCAAACCCCCAATCCAGAAAGTCCACACGAGCAAGCTCTTGAGTGAGGAACACAATATTCTAACAGTAAAATAATCAAGAGATGTCATGGAACACTTTGTACACCAGAAATACTTGATGTCTCCCAGAAAGGAAAGGATGGTAGGAAAACCAAAATATTTGAGTTACATGCAATTCTGAGAGAGCATACAATTGATAGCATACATTGATGTGCACGTGTAATATTTTTGGTGCATATCGGACAGGATATTTGAATAAAAGATGTCAACAGACTTGAGTAATCAAATTGAAGATACAAAAAAATGTGGCAGAACCAAATTTACCTTCGGATGTTCAGTCCAAATTCCAAAACCATAGTTGCTTCCAGCAAGTATCCCAACTTCTTTGTACGCCAGAACAGCTGTATGAATTAACCAAACTGAGATGAGTTCATTGACTAAGATATACTTAATAGGATCTTAATACAAAAGCATAAGTGAGATATGAAGTGAAAAAATGAGGAAGCTAGTAACCGTACAAAATTACATAAGATACTTATAAAAGAATGATGAGAATAGCAACTTCCAATGGAAAAAAAAAAAAATCACACTAACTAGAATAAAGGTCCTAGACATATCAGCGACAATGACGACAGTCCTGATGATGATTATAATGAAGAGGAAGTATTATTTGTTGAAAAAGTATAATCCATGGCAGAAGAATTCAACAATTCATAGAGAAACCAATATGTTCTCTAATGTAGATTCTCAGCCGTATGATAAGAATAACATCATTGCAGGCTGATACTGTTATGCCTCATAAAGCCAGAAAGGTATCGCCAGCTCTCAACAGTTGCAATATTGAAGAGAAGATCAAGTCAATAGCTCTGACCATATATTCGTACTAAACAACCATATCATATACAATTAAACAATTGACAGATTAACTGGAGAAAAGGCAAAATGAAGCTTATAAGTTACACAGCATCCAATTATCAGGACACTTGTTATACATAACATAGATAGAATCATAATTTTAAACCATGAAGGGAATCTTAAAAAAAAAAGATTCTTGAGCTAAATATTGATGACAGGCAATACAGCTACAAGATCAACTCTATAGCTCGCATTAATCAAGTCCTCAACATAAACATATGGCATATCATAAGAAAATGCAATGATAAACAGACCAAATCATATATAATGAATATATAGTTAATTTTGAAACAGCCTATTGGAAATATCATGATATTATGAATAAACACATAAATTGCACCAGTAAATATGATTGTATTTTTGTAAAAGAATAATATTTATTACCGATATGGATTCTTTGGTGATTGCTTATGATTATTGTGGAACAGAAATTGGGGCTAAGAACGGTACAAACCTCAATACAGCCCAATACATATGATAGAGATAATCGAGTGGCATATATTGGGCATATATTGGTATGAATTTTCTCAGTATCTTTGGAGGGGGTACCATTATTGTGATTATAAATTATAAGCATTAGCCCCAAGGGATTAATTAACTCCATGATACCAAGAGCATGCATTGCTCATCGAGCGTTGTCTATCTAAACCAAATAGTAAAAAAAAAAACTCGACAAAATTTTGCCTATGCGAATCACAACTTAATCAGTACTCAAATCCTTCAGTGCTAATAGTCATTTAATGATTCTATGACCTCATCAACCTCAACATAATTCAAGAAACTCAGCCGGACTCTGAAACTCTGGATCCTTGAATTTTTAACCTGGGAATATCTTTCAATTGCTAAGGAACACAGTATGCTGGTCAAAATTCAATAATTCAGTAATCACCTTTACTAATAACTGTCTTGCCTAATAGCGCATTGTTAAATGATTACTGGACTTTCAGAATTGCTGCATAAATTTGCTCTTTAAGCAGGAAAGCATTTTCCATCTTTTTATACGTAATTTTGCCACTTGAATCAATGATTTAATAATGATGATCGCCATTTTAAATATTTCCCAGCATTAGCTAATAGCATTTTCTAAGGAGATCATCTTAATTTGGACCAAGGCATGCCGTACCGGTACCGGTCGCCTACCAGACCGGTACAGTACCAATTCGGAACGGTTTGTACCGGTTCCAAACCGGTCTGCCGCAGGACCGTGCACAAGCACGCGTACCGGTACAATACGGCACCAGATTCGTACCAGTGCGAATCGGGATGCGACCGTACCGATCGATTCCAGCTCAGAACTATTTTCTATACTTTAACCAGACCGGTCAGGAACTGGATCGGTTCGGTACGTGCTGAACCGGCTCGTACTACTTGAACCAGATCGGTCAGGAACTGGACCGGTTCGGTACGTGCTGAACCGGCCGGTACGAGCCGGTACGTGCTGAACCGGCCGGTACGAGCCGGTTCAACATATCATGATTTACACCATCATTTTTGACCTTTTTAAACATTTTTCATTTCTTAAGCAGTTTCTCATGCTGTAGCAATGATTCATAACACTTGGGAATTGGGATGGGAATGTCCCAGGACGTGCTAAACGAGATGTTGGGATGATAGTGGGATGGTCCACTCCCAATACTCAGGACTGCCCTGTCCAAATGTCCCACGGGATATACCACCGGAATTTGAATCCTTATGCTATATTATCCAGCAAAATCAACTTTCCTCTAGTACATCAACTAAAAAGTTATTCTACGGTGCAGTCCTTTGAGACCTTAAATGAAGACTTATAAGTCCACCATAGCGTGATCATAGACTAGAATGTTCTATTTGACATCCACCAACATTAGTAAAAATTGTGGTTTTAAAACTTCTAGTGCTTTGATTTTTTTTTTAGGATTTTTCAGTGACATTGTTTATCTATTTATAAAGTAATTCAGATATACCACCAAAATTAGTATAAAAAATATTATGAAATTTAAGCATTAACAATAGAGAGAAGAAGGCCATGCTCCCACCCTGGCCACCCACACAAACACCACTAAATCCCAATAAGCGAAAGACAAAAAAGTATGGGTATGGCAGCCAAGCTTTAAGGCAAGCAGTCATGTCCTCTAAAACTAAGAGAGAAATAAGGACAGGTTATAGCATTGACTGATGGTCACTTGTGTGTGCTGTACCCTGAGTTCCTTTATAAACTGATATAAAAAACACCAAAAAGAGGAGTGAAGCTTCTTAAGGAAGAAGTGCGGGACTCTTCACCGCCAAGAACAACGATTTTAAGTCCTGACATTGATCCATCCGAATAATGTGCATTTTTAATTTGTCAAAAAAAGACAAGTTTTTCTGTATAATTCAAGAGAGATGGGAACATTTTTTTTTTGAAAAAAAAACATTTTGTTAATTCAAGAATAATGCGCAAATAATACACAAATTGCTAATTCAAGAATAATATGTGAATAGCACATGGATTGGCTCACACTGCAATAAACTGGACAGAACGAATAAATAGTTATTTTACTCATTAACTGATTATAATGAATCATCTCAGATGGACTTAAGCAACAAAATCCAATCTTTATCTAGTCTTAAAACAATAAGTGCAGCATTTTAATGTTAACAGAACAACTAATTAACAAACATAGTTCTGTATATATGTATGTCTGTAATTGAACTATTACCAGGACAAGAACATTGCTTGCCATAGGCAAAAGTTCTTCTCCGTTCATGTTTTCTTGAGGATCCAAGTCCCTTGAAAGTACGAGGTTTTTACAGTACATCTCCACCATTCTTTTAGCAGTACCTTCAAGTTCTGAGCATGACAGCATAGCAAATTAATACAGAGAAATCAAACTAGATAACCTAATAAAATAATTAGCCATGGTGTAAGTATCCGCTAAACTAATGGACTGAATACAATGCAGCCCAATATCTGTAGGGGGAACTCAAAATTGAAGTATGATAATCAGCTGTCTTTTAAAACGAAAAGAAAAAGCAAAAGAAGATCACATATGTCCCACAAGAACCAAAAATTGCAGAATGTAAATTGATGGAATCAGCTAGCACATCCAACTAGGAGAAGAAAAATGACTCGGAAATATATTATGCAACAATCCAACCTGCCATCCACAACTGAACCAACTAAGAACAATATTATTATCAATTGAGTTAATTTGAATTAGAAAGATATACAATAATCAAATTAAACTGCGACAAAATTCAATAATTACATAAACTGATCTTAGTTGGAAGAAGCATTCATCGATGTGATCATTGTGATGCTTGTCATGCTTGGTAGTCGGTGCACATTGTATAGCTGATAGAACATTCTCAAGTTCAACAGCAACTTAAGAATATAAACTCAGTTACCAGTTCTAACCATAATTACTTATATATTAAAGCAACCGACCATTGAATGCCCCATTGAAGTGAAAATTAAGCATATGCACAATTAATAGAAGCATAAACCATCACAAGATGATTACAAGTTCTAGATGACTAAGCCACAACATGACTGCACTAGATTCTTGTATTATAACAAGCCAGATGGAGACTTCCAAGGATAGGGCACACTACATGACAGTTGACTGAAGTATAAAGTTTGTAGCTATATCTTGCAAAGCAATATACCAGCATACATATCGAGCAATACAGTAACATACCTCTGATAGGGAATTTAAACATGACACCGAAAAGTTCTTGAATCTTAAAAACTGTTATAGCCTGACCCAGTGCTTTTATTGGTGATGTTGATGAAGTTTCCAAAATTTTTACAAACTTCTCCAATAACTCCGCTTTCTCAGTTTCAGATAAGATGCAGATGAACATTTCCACATCAGAAGTGAAGCAAGACAAGTGACTGAACCTGCATGTCCCAGATAAAAAGGCCATGAAGAAGTGTTTTGATAGTTAGCTGAAGTTAGAGCACCATAAGAATAGAATTTGTATCATTCAGCCATTTAATTAGACAACAAGTTACAGGAACTCCAACAATGACTATGGCTGATCTTTAAATTAAGAATGCAGAGACCATCTTCATACAAATAACTAAAATGCAATGGGGTAGCAGGACCAGAGCCTGAATTACAAATCGATGGTTGAGTCAGGTTGACAGGCAGCTAAGTAGACGTAATTGAATTGGTCAAACAATCAGAACAGGATCCACAGATCAAAAAGGGCATACAGAAATGGTTCGGTCATAAACTAGTTGGGTTAATTACCGCATCACAATGACAGAGTTGCTCAATTTGAATAGAATCATCAGACATAACATCAAAGAAAATCAGGCAGACAAGTGGGACTCATTAAAAAAACCATGAAGCCACCCAAGAGTTGAAAGGATAGATTGAAAGAAGCAATTGTTTCTTTTTCCCCAAAAAAATCACCCAAGTATGTCATTTCAATGTAAGCTTTTGAAAGAACTTCCTCGACAAAGATTAATGGCATAGTAGAAACAAATAGTAACAAAACAAATCTTCTTCTCACTTTAAAAGAACCAATTTTTTCAAAGGACTATAGATGAGGGATATGCAGAAGACTCAAACAAAAAAGTAAATTTGTTACTATATTTATAAACCAGTGTGTGAAAAAGCAAGCAAACAGCAACAAACAATAGGAGCAACACATCATTCAATAACCTCATTACTCTGTAATCCATGTACAGTTCCTCCAAGAATTTTGTATTTCAGAGGACAAGTCAACAACGTCTCAATCAACTTGGGAATAGTTGGGACAGTCATTTGTTCAAATGATAAGTTCATGAATATATCAAGATGTTTACAATAATCAGAAAAACACTTTGCCCATGTTCTGTATCCAATTTAAACAAGTATCAAGACAAACCTGTGAAAATAATTAAGCAAAGCCTCCATAAATTTGCCATCATCAGCTTTTCCGCTTAGACGGCATCGTCTTTCAATTTCAATACTTGCCAAGTAAGGACCTCTAAAGCAATCATTCTGGATGTCCATGTGTAACTTCCGTACAAATGACAATGCACTTGATATGCGTGAATCAAACTGGAGATGTATATTATTCACAAATAAATCTTCATCTGAAGAAAAGAAATCATAATATATGCAGGGGAACACAATAATAGAGAAAAGTCTTTTTCAATAACTAAAGAAGGTACCACTTCCACGGTCAAATGATTTGCCTTGCAAGCTTGAAAATCAACAGAACTTGATGAACATATTTGATCAGTAGTGCTTGCTTTGGACCAGTTCATATCGTCCTCAAGCAAACAGCCAAAATAATGGAGAAAGGACTCCCAATCATCAGGACTGCCCAACCAAAAGAAGACCATCACAGATAGAATAAAGGAATGCCAGTCTTAAGGATGCAAACTACAGAAGGAACCTACATTAAGAGCAATGCATTACTTCTTTAAAGCAGTAAGTTGGCAACATTTTAGCAAAGAAAAAGACAACTATGCTTTTCCCAGCAAACAGAAATGAACTTCAACTAAATTCCATCTGACTTTCTGCTACAGGAAATTTAAAGAAAATATCACAACTCACATCATTGAAGAAATGATCTAATATCTAGCCTTTTAAGTCCTAAAATATCTGTAGATTTTCTAGAGAAAGAATTAACTAGTATTCTTATTAAAGACAGACTGGCATGACAGACATACCATGACTGTAGGACTTTCTGGAAGATCTCAGTAGCAGCAGCATAGTTACATGCACGAGCAAGAAGTCTACCCTGTCCACTTGAAGTCAAACAAAAAAATAAGATAAATTTTGAAGTCGTAAGCTAGCACTTCAACAACTAGCAGAGAAAACTTGGTTGAATTTATGAATTTTTAAGCATATATTGGCATATACACAAATAACCATCAAGAGAGTTTAGCTACAACTGATTGGCGGAATTAAGAAAATGGAGAGCCATCTAAAGTGAGAGTAGGCAAGACTAATCTAATTCTTTCTTTTTGAAGTAAATAACATAATGAAAAATATTTTATATTTTTCTGAAAGAGATTGGTCAAAAATCAAATGCTCTGCAGGTCTTTATACAGATACAGAATGGTCACAAATTGGAAAAGCCTCAATTACATCACAAATGGTCCAATTAAAGTTTTAATCTGGAGGTATCTCCATATACTAAAATTTGATTGATATGCATGTTACATTGTGCAGATCATGATCCTTGGTGTGAATTGTCAATTTGTACTGCCTAACATGTGTTTGGTAGCATCATAGCTCTACTACTATGATATTTGCTTGTCCACTTATAAATAGGCAACTAAGTATTAAGTAACCTCCAAAACTCTTGATATCTTGATTAAACTATGGACAACATACATAATGACAGGCAATGGAAATTATCAATTTCTATGGCACCTGCCAAGAAGTTTGCACCAAGAGGATCTGGGTTCTCCATATGTGCATGTGTAGGATACACGCCTCATAATTCAATATTAAATCATGAGGACATGGATTAACTCATGATGAACAAGAGGGGCAAATGGCCTTGAGATCACTTATAAAGAATTATTATGGTTATTGAAATGATTTTCCCATAAGAAAGGATGAAGGACAATAATGAAAAACTTTTTTACTCCTAGTTATTAGAAGCTTGCAACAAACCTTGTAATTTGGTACAATAGCCACATAGAATGCATAAAACACCTAATGGTCATCACCATCAAAATCATGGTAGATTATGTTTAATGAAATTTTTATATGCAAATTATAGGTTAGCAGATGATATTTTGTGGGACTCTATAAAGCATAGCAAACTAGAGCAAGGGAGAAATTTGAGGAAGTAGCATTTTTCTTCCCACAAAAAAGGAAACCATGGCATAACAGCAATGGACATACTACTAAACCTCATGAGTGGTTTGCTTCCCAATGCAATGTTATCAGTGCTGAAATATGACAATGAATGTACATATCATCAATAAAGCAAAAAAAAGGCTGAAGCCCCTCTATTTTAGAATGACATGGCTTATTCAGCCAAACTTTACATAGATACACACAGGTACATGTGCCAGTGCATACCTTTTCCAAATTAGAGGTCCCTTTTGGTTGCCAATGATTTTAATGCTAAAAGAGCTTCACAATACTGGTAATGGACTATGTACTAGTTGGAGACCAATACCGAACCATATCAATGCACAAAAAATAACATAATTTTTTGTTTACAAGGTTTTTATGCTTCCTTTATTTTGTTTTGAGTAGAAACTAGGGTTTTGCGAGTTCATTTTTGATGTTTAAATGTAATGTACTTTAATTTTTTTTTTTTTGCAACTTTTGCCCATTTATGGGATGCAATAGAAAAAGAAAAATGAAGAGGCCCTTACCTGGATCAAACCACCTATTCACTCTCTCCCTCTCTTTCTCCCAAGATCCACAGTACCGGAACAGGCACCCATGCCGGTAGGTCAGCAGTACGATATGGTACACTCCCATGCGGTGCTATTCTGACGTGAACCAACAGAAAAACCAGCAAGGGAGCGGGAGACGAAGAAGGACGGAGAGGACAAAAGAGAGGGAGAGGGAGGAAGGAGGGATGAAGGGAGGGAGAGAGGGAGGAAGAGAGCAGGAGGGGCTGGTGGAGAGAGGCGGAGGGCGGGGGAGAGGGAGAAGGAAAGAGAAAAAGAGAAAGAGAAGCTAGGAGGGAGAGGGGAAGGAAGAGAGGAATAGAGAGGGCGGAGTGAGATAGGCAAAGGGAGAGGGGATAGAGGGCTTCGGCCTCTTTTTTTTTTGAATTTTTTGAAGTGAAGTCAGTAGAGGCCGGAGCCCGTGTCTCCACCCGTCTCCAACAACTTGGAAGAGAGAAGGCTTCAAAAGCCCTCTCTCCCCCACTCCCTCCGTCTTTCTCGCTCTCCGCCGCCCTCTCCCTCTCTCTCTCTTCCTCTCGTTCCTTCTCCCTCTCCCCCTCCCTCGTCGGTTTCTCGATCTAATGGCCGGAACCATCCCGATTGTCCTTTGGTATGGCTCGACGCCCCCAAATCGGGCAATTTGAAACAGTACCGCCAACATTGCTTTCTCTTGTCCTTCTCTATTTCTCCTCACTTACCTTGAGACAGAGAAAAGGCCTTTCTACCCCAATTATTTAGGCCCTAAACCAATACGGACCCTTACCGGGTCAAACTGCTTTAAACACTATGATTCCAGACAGTTCGACCTGGTAAGGACCGATCCGCACCCATTCAGGCCAAATATCGTATCTAGACCATGAACCATCCCCAATTCATGTTCGGTATGATCAACCAAACAGCAGTTCGATATGATATCGTATACCATGCTAAAAACAACTTCCACTGTTCAAAGGAACACAATCAAGCTTATCTGATTTGTTGTGGCTCCACTTGGGATTATGCTAGTGACTAGAATCAGCTTTCATATGTATCAGAGACAAGCATTCTTTGTATGCTTGGATTGCATGGTAGTGCTTCAAACTGGCCTTCAATTAAATTGTCATGAAGAATATTCTTCTTGATGGTGATTTATTTAATAAAGGATAGAATCAGCCTATCCAAACAATGCTTGTTGCCTACACTAATTTTTAGATAAGATCAAAGATGCTCCTTTTGCATAGAGCAATTTCTATTGTTGTCCTTTATGCTTTCACTAAGAGCTATCAACAAACAACTCTATATTTAGTGTTCATCCAGAGGATTTGAACACAACCTTATGATGGCCTTCAACACCGTCAAACAAAGAGCAATCAATGGGCTAAATTCTAGTCCTCATGCATAGCATGGTTTGATTCACTAGATCGTTCTCAGTGCTGATTTCACAAAGGCAATCCAGGAGAAAAAGGTCGATCTCTTCATATAGTGCTCCTCCTAAAAAAGACTATAGTCTGTGACTCTCCACTCCATGTAGACAAAACATTACCAATCAAAGGTATCATCTTAAACATCACTTTGCAATAGACCTTGGTCTTGCCTTCTCCATCCATGGTACTTGTCATCACAACAAAGTTACAACTCCAATTTAATTAGTTGTACATCTTAATGCATCATGGTCGTAACGCCTTCATGTTAGGAATCCAACCCACTAACATAAGTTGGTGGTGGTAATATCAGCTACCTATCCATGTTGTTTGCTTTCCAAGCCATTTCATAAATGATCCTTGTTCCACCCATTATATATTCTTATGCACTCTTTGATGATTCTATGGGACCATTTCTAGCTCCCTCCTTTATCTCCGTGTAAGAGCATCAAGCCATAATTGGTGTTCATTAAGCTCAAGATTTTACTACTTAGTGTTCTACCACTACTTTTTGCATGCTCTCTGGACACTCCTCAAACCCTTCGAAGAGTAAGCAGTAAATTTTGATAAACCCTCTTCAAAGCTAGCTATCGTGAAATGACTTTACGACACAAAGATTGTCCAACTTCAGTAGATTAACTCCAAGATGGATGTTGGGCTATACTTATTCACTTAAATTTGATAATAAAAGTCAGCATGGTTCCTAGCAAATTAGTCCTCATGCAAAAGAAGCATATTAAGATCTATTCTTCAACTAGGAGCTTTTATACTTCAACCCTATCGTCTCTAAAACCAATGAACAAGCAACGAAAGAGATTACTTAAGAATACCCAACCATTAGTAGCTTTTGGTAGCCATAGGAAAGGCTTTCACTATTGAACTTCATGGGTCGAGAGATAAATAACAATGCCAATATTAGAGCTCATATGGATGTTTGTTTGATGTACATGTTGTACTTCGATAACCCCTAGTATTATAATGCAAACTCCTCTAAACTGTCTATCCATGAAGCCCATGAAGCCCACAGCAAATCAGTGAACCCAAAGTGTCACATCTTAATCCATTACAGATATATTCTTATTTAGGTTAGAGGCTCCTCATGCATTCTTCAGTAAATAACTAGAGAAGAATATATAAAAACCAAATCAAGGAGAGAGAAAGAGAGTATGTGTGGGTGACTGTGTGTGTGAACAATTTCGATTTACAGGACACGGTTCATAAAACAGTTCTTGAAAATATCATGCACTGCATTTACTGAGATCTAGCGAATTATAAACAGATAACACTAGGGAGACCTAGGTTATTCTAATTGCATTTATTGAAGCACTAGAGAGACCTAGGTTATTCCAATTGCGTATATTGAAGCAACAGAGGCCCTGAATTCATCTATGATATCTGTATAGGTCTATCTACACCAGCATTAGTCCACTTTGAAATCCAGCAATAGTATAAATGAATTCTGAAGCAACTATGTATGTTGGATACTCCCAAAAACTACTCTTCTCCACTTGTCATTTAACACCATAAGTTGGGATGATGTTCCATAGTCATAATTGGTCGCTAGATGTATTACCCATGACTGCAACTTCCAGTTCGAAAGCCTCATGCTTGTGTTTTCTCAGTTTATGTGCTAAAAATAAGGCACCTGTTTCACATCATGTCATAAAATTTTATTGTCTAAATGAAATCTGTGGGTTATCTAGGCTTCCTGCTGTAAGAACATATAATCCCTTATCAGACTCCAAAAATCCTCTTCACATTTCTCATTTGCATCTAAAATTCAAACTCAAAGTAGCTGGTGTAAGTGCCAACAACTGACCCACTTGTCAACATTGTTAGAAGTTGGTAGAGAGCAGTTGATAGATCAATCAATAGGAAATCACTTTTGAATGTCATATAGTTGCTATTGTTACACTACTGTCAGAAATAAGTACAGGGTGGCCAGCTGGGAAGAAGTATATTATTCATCCATTGAAAGAAATTTAACTCCTAAAAATTTGATTTTCATCTCATTTAGATCAGTTTGTTACTTATTTTCTGGCAGATTTAGAGCATCACTATGCATGGGATTATGAAACCTTGTCCAATGATGTATCTCACTTTTCAAACCACCTACTAGGTTCTGGTGAGATTCTAGCAGATAAGATGGCGTCTCAGCATCGTCATCAGTAATCTTAAGAGTGGGCTTCAAAAATAAATGCAAGCAAAACTTTATTTATACAGCTTATTCTGATATTATTTCTCAAACATTATTTATGCAAGACAAAAATTCTACATGGGTGTACTTGTGCAGTCACATGGACGCAAATTAACTACTTTTGCAATGACACACAGGAGATTACAACTGAAACAGATACACTTAACTACAGAATCCCTTACCAACTTATCACTTATTTTTCATGTTGCATAAAGAAGTTAATTCATGCTCCAAAAGAGTAACTGAATGGGAGGACGAATAACTTATTTAGAATGATCTCATAATATCTTCATTGCATGATATTTGTGTAAAACAAGATAAGTGTCCTCGTGTGCAAGTGATTTAATCAAATTGTCAATAACAATTTGATAAAAGCTGAAGAAAATGAGGATAAATGGATAAAATAAATCTGACTGCTACATGAAATAGGAGACATGGAATTCAAAAACTACCTGCATGCGTAACTTGTCCTCCTCAATTCCTATAAGAGAACCAAAATTACCAGAAAGAACTTCCAAAGCAGCTTCATACTTCGCTTGTTGTTCCAATATTGAGATATAAATAACAAGGGCTGGCATTGAATTTGACAAGTTCTCTCAATAAAAGTAACATCACATCTAGAAAAATTAAAGACCTCCAAAAGATTTTTACATAGAAGAACAAGAGAAAGAAAAACAGCCTACCTTCTGGTTCATGCAAGCTATGTGAAGCTATGTGCTTTTTGAGTAAAGCCTCAGCTAATGACAATAGTTTCTCACCCCCACTACCGCATAATACCTACCACAAGCAATGAATCAAACTGTATGAAAAGCATTTTGGTCACTCCAAATTTGTGACATTAGACTTAGAAAGTACATCAAGAAGGAATTAAAAGGTTACACGTAGTGAGTAAACAACTAAGCATGGGCAGTCAGCAGCTATATGCCTCAAAGCAAGTATGCACGGCATTTACACTAGGACGACAACAGAATGGTTGGAAAAACAAACTCAGAGAAAGTTAAATTCATTTGGAGTGTGGTAGAGCACAAAACCTAGAATAGGGTCTCATGCCAGCCTAACACCAAATGCAAAATGGGCATAGGTCTGGAATAGGTTATGCCCAGTTAAACCATCTGAAGCTCATTTTTTGGACAGGTTATTCCATGTCCATCTTGTAATAGAGCTAATTCCTAGTGTCTATGCCAAATTCACCCCTTTAGATTGTATCCCCGATTTTAACTTTATATTGTAAATTATGTCATATAAATATTATAACAGAAAATCAATATTACAAACATAATATGATATGTTGTAAAATATATAATATTACTAGAAGAATACATTTTTTTAATAAAATAAGAAAATATTATAGAGTTGTTCTCATAATTAAAATACATAATATCTTAATATATCATGATATATTATAATAATTATTAGTGTTATTAATGTAATAACTTGTTGCAAAATATTGCCACAATAATATATTAATAGTAATTTTACATATAGAATAAGATTATATTATAAAATTATAGTGTATTTTATTAAAACTATATTATAAAAATTTTAAATATGATCATATATTCTATTAAAAATAATGTTATTGTATGTATTATTTTATTGTGTAATGATATTCCCCTAATATTTTAAATTAATTACCAAAATTCTTTATACTAATATTATGCTATATTATCATGTAATACCATATTGATACGACGAACAATATATCGTCATAATATAATATCATAAAATTATTATTTGGTATTAACATAGGATTCAAAATATTAATATATTTTTTAGTTATATTATATTCTTGACAAATATACTTATACTATAATATTATAATATGGCAATTATGATATATGATATTACTCTTTAACATTAATATTATATCTAAATTATTAATATTATGACTCAAAAATCAATATTGTTATATAAAACATACTACAAAAGCAAGGGTAGTTTTGCCATTTCAAAAAAAATATGGATAGTTTATTCCAATTTTTAGCTTGATCAAAAATTTTGACAGCCAAAGGTTATTTCGTATAAGACTTGGAATAGCTTTCCTTATTCTTGTTTTTCTTATACTTCTACCAATTGCCACCTTGATGTGTCGCAAATACAAGAGAAAAACATGCAACGCTGCTGGACTATGATAAACTAGAACATGTAAGCCATGATTATAATGAAATGGAACAAATAAAAAATGATCCGTCAGTTATCTATTGACCAACTGGAATTTAGCATCAGCTTTTCTTATCACGTCCTGCTTCATCTTGTAATCTACCTTGGCCACTCACAAGTCAAAGCTCACTCTATCTACAAAAAACTGCTATTATTTCCACACTTAACAACATTAATTGCTAATAATAACAATGATGATCAAGTTCCAAAATAGAAGATAATCACAAATATGAAGTCATTCCAAGTATATATGCGATTTAGCTATCCCCTGACCCCTACAAACTTGATTGATGTTATTTTTTCGATAAGGCTTCACATTAGCCTGCTAATTTTAGATTCAAGACCAAAGAGTCTAACATTTTGATGCAGAATAATGAAAGGAAGAAGAGAAGAGGAGGGAAGGAGTAGAAAAGGAGAAGGAAAACAAGAGGGGAGATAAGGAATAGAGAGGATGTAGAAAGAAGGAGATCAAAAGCACAGAAAGGAAGGATGAAAAGGAGAAGAGAAAAAAGCGCTCCCCAGACTTGGATTGAGATGAGGGCAAACTTACCCAGAATAATGCCTAAAAATTTTTAGCGCAACTTGAAGCCTAAAATTAGCCAACCTAAGACTAGTTTGACAAGCCTCAAGCAAGCCCATGATCAATATAAACCTATCCACAGTTGCAAGATATCTATGCTAGTTCCATTAAAAGCCTGTCTTATAATTATCATGTCTTAAATAAGTTGATGGTATTCACTTAGGATAATGCTTATCCTTAGCAACAAATCCACACTTCAATAACAGCATATTTGAACATAATTGTCACGAGGTAGCTACACAAATCAAGTGAATGACGAACACATACGATATCATGACTAGCACATGCATGTTCACCAAATCATAGCTCTTCACCTAGGGTTACAAGGACACACATCCAACTTCAAAAGGCCACCATAACATGCATCCACGAGTCAATAGATGTCAGATGCATGGGATATGCAAAAGAACCAAAAGTCAGGTCTTCAGGGTTAGTAAAGAGTGGAAGTTGTCCAGCAGGCGAGTCCAACACAGCTCTCCACCAAATCCAAACACAAAAGGGATGGGAGCAAGCATAGTCAGGGAAGGCAGGGAAAAAGTAGAGAGGTCAAAGGGGAAAAAAGGACAAGATAGAGCAAACCTGGGAAAACTATTATTTAGAAAACCCTCCTTGCTATTGTACACCTTTTCACCTCTCACACTCATCACTTTCCTCTGCACCACTCATTGCTATTCCCTGACCCTAAGGAAAGAAAATGAGATTGACAGTGAAGGAAACCAGAGTGCAATTATGCTTTCTCGGAAGACATTGAGATGGAATATAATCCAGGTCTTGGATTGGGATATTTGCAGAGCCAAAATGCCTACTTTGCAATCAGTACACCATAGAGAGACCAGTTTACAGCTATTTCGCATATGATATAGTGATAGTCCTAATCACATGGTGAATGGTAACACAAACCTCAACCAAAAAAGAAAAACACAACTAGTGCCCGCATAAAGGAGCAATCGGAGAGTGACACATCAGTTGTGTATCATTTATTTGAAACTTTTGTATAATAAAAAATAGTAAAACAGAAATTTCACACAAAGAAGTTCAAATTTAAAACAAAGATGTTATTACGACTGCTCCATCACTCCCCTATACTTCAAATATCTTCTAGAAATATTTATTCTTTAATAAAAATATTTTTGTATATTTTCTATAATATTCTTATCATAAGAATCAAAATTTATTGAAAATTTCTATTTATGACCTGTATCCAATTTTTCTTCCTGCTGAATCAGACTCATGTCCATGCTCATATAACATTGTTTTCAACTTCTGAGTTTTCAGCTTCTGATCAAGTAATATTTTTGTTTTATCTTTAGCCATTGGGCTGATTCCCTTTATCTCTTCAGCTGGCTTTTAAAGAATTTTGTCCAAACCTCTATTTTAGCACCTTTTCTCCCTTTACAGTAGATACCTACACAAAAACTTCTGCATGTATAGCATGTGACCAACCATACACCCTTATACTGTTTTACATCTAGTCATAGCCTTTCATTGGTGACTCAAAAAATTATTGGATATAACAATGCGAGCTGCTCAATGACCCTCTCATTCTTATGCAAGAGTTTATGACCATTAAGGATGATGGAAGTTACACCAACTCGGATAATGTAATGTCACTTGACTTTATAGAACTATTAGGGGAAAGCCAATGTCATTGATAATGTTATGCCTAATCATCACCTTCAACATTTAATCGTAAAACTACTCTATACATTTTTCAACAATAAATTTTGACCATCTAAACAACCTTAACATAATCCTCAATGGTTTATCATAATACCGTCACTATGTGATCATAATAGCTCATGTTGGATAAAAATTAGCTGACCTAAAACTTTTTGTATTTTGGGAACTTTTATTTAGGTAACTTTTAGAGTGAATTTTAGAGTTCTGGTTTCAGTAGCATTAGTCTGAAAGGTTCCTACTGTAGAAATATATTGGGCTGTCATAGCATTGTGAGATTTTTTCCTTTTTGTTATTTTAAGTACTTTCTATGTAGTGTATTGTGAGATTCCAAATTTTTTCATTCTAGAAAACTTTTGGAGCACACTTACATGCAAGATTTGTTGTACCGGTCGGTACCATATCATACCGGATATATTATACCATATTGGTACCGAACGGTACACCATCTTGTACCACCGACACTCGGTACATCTCGCCGTCTCGTATTGTACTACATACCAACACTGTAATAGGATGGTACCAGTACGAGATTCGGTATGGAGAAGGCGAATCTTGCTTACGTGATTAAAGCTCTAGTTTACTTGTAAAAACACAATGGAAAGTTTTAAAAAGACCTATTAGAACTGGCAAAGCAATATATGCGAATCAACTGAAACAAATTAAAATTCAAGGCCAAGTTCAATCATCTTGTTCTCACCTATATCTCTTTAGTCTCCCGCTCCTCTAGTTTCCTCTGATGTTATCTTTGTTTCTGCTTATAATGTTTTTATTCTGCCTAAACTGTTTTCCAAATTTCAGTAATGCATCAATTACACACCCTCACATTTTAGCATGGAACTTTTTAAAACATTTTTACTCCTTTCTACCCCCATCACAAACACCCTACAACAAGCTAATTTGACCTTTTATTTTCTTCTAATTTGAAAATTTCATCACTGCTGCCCCACATACAGGTTTAGGACAGCAAGCAATCGTCTTAAATCTATTCCTAATCTAAAACTTTCCCAAGTCCTTCCATTCACCATAGGCCAGCCCTCTCTGGCCCTGCATCAATAGCCCAAATAGATTTTGCCGGGCCAAATACTACCAAGATACTGGTTGCAAACCACAGGAAATTTAATTTTATACGACCAACAAGGTTATCAATCATGATTGAGAACTCTCTAAGTTTATAATTTACAAAACTATTATACCCAAAGTATAACCTAATTTCACAACCATTTGGGCATCTGATTCCAAACTTCTTTGCACATTCATTGAACCTTAAAATAAAAAAATGAGCCTGATCGGATGTGCAAAAGCATAATTCCATGAATATTATATTTTGGTGTGGGAAAGGCTATGAGAAAAAAAATGCTATGATAGAAAAGTTTGAAAAATTAGATGAGCCATAGGTTCCATTGTTACAATTGTTTAGGCATTAAAAAAACACGTTTTTATTGTTTCGGTTATCTGAATGCCTAGGAATGACTTACCAGTAGCCTCTTGTGAACCATGGAAAAAACTCTTCCACTCAATCATTTCACCTAAATAGTTCCCACTCATGTTGGAAGAAATTGCACAAGTACCATATCAGGCATAGGCTATAAACCCAATATGCTTTTTTTATCAAACCATAACTAAGGTAGATTCAGCATGTAGTAAACTAAGATATAGCAACTCAGAAAATTGTTCAATCCCATGAGGCAACAATTATTACAAATGTGTACCAATCATAGGATGCTGCTTTAATAAGATCGCAATTAATATAATCACAAAGTGAACTGATGAGTACAAGCCAATACACTTGAATCTACAGAACAGATGCAAATGAAACAGAAAAAGAAAAAGGGCAAGGAATGCATAAAGTGAACATGAAAAACCTGTAATTGTATGCTGCAAACTGCCCAGAGCAAAAACCTTTCTTCACCCGCAATTTTGTACATTTTAATGGCTGTCTGCCAAAAGGCCCATAAACAAGCATTAAATGCTGCAATATAAGACTACTGACATCAAATACCAATTACAAGAAAAGCCAAAGATCAAGAAAAAAAGCAACACGCCACAGATACCATCAAACCTGTTGTTGTTTCACGAATGAGTACTCACGAACATAACAGTTAAAAAGACCCATCATCATTTCTAAGTTGTTTGGATATTTTCCACATGCATGCTCATAGCAAGAAGTAGCCAGATCCACTGTAAGAATATGTGCCCACCAAACTCAAGATGTTCAAAAATATAAGTTGCCAGAAAGATAACGGAATTTAAATGAAGATAAGAATGCAGACTGACAGCGATCAAGCCGTTGGAAAACGATCTGTAAAGTGCTGACAGTGAGGTCATCAACGGGAACCACATTATCTGAATATAACAGCTCCTTGGCATTTAAACAAACACTCAGTGCTTCATCAGGTTTTCCCATCTTCTCCAAAATAAGAGCTTTGAGGGCCTAGCAGAAATAAATTTCTAAATCAGACTTAAGGATATTTCACAACCAATTGCAGACCAGAGGAATAAAAGTAAATAACAGGCAGAAAGTAGAACACATGCATGCATGCATGCATGTACACATATATATACAGATACATAAATATATGCAGAAAGACATTGCACTAAATCTAACAGTAATTCAAACAAGAGAATGATCCTAGAATGCTACAAGGATAACAGATGGTCATAATAAGGATGACGGAGATTCTGTTAAAAGGATCTAAAAAGAGAAGTTCAAGGCATAATAGGGCTAGAATGAAAGTTGTGGGAGATAAAAATGTTTTGCAATGCTAATGCCCCCCTTACCATTCAGATAAGTTTCCACCAAAGGTGATGACCCTAAAAAGCGAATACACATATTTCAACAATGACATATAACACGACCGTTGAAACATAAATAACTACATCTTGAGCATAGATTCACCAATATAATGGACTAGAAATGGAAATTCCAGGAAAATGTAAGCAATATTATCTCAGGATTTTAAACCAAAGAACTGGTCTAGGTTCAATTAACAACCCAGTCACAAAAAAATAAAAAACTACATTCCTGACCAAAGATCCTTTACTTTCACAAATAACCAACTGAGAAATAGTTTTTTTGGCATCCTAGAAGAAATTGATTTCTCTGAAATTTCTAAAAAAGAAATTACAAATAACATTGTGATGCAGCTGTTAGAGAACCTGCCACATCTGCTACATCACAACACAGCCTGTCTTGGGTTACATTCACCTGTGATCCTGCTGGGAGGCTACATATGCTGATGGTAACAGGTGTCCTGGTTTTGGCACAGCACAAATCAAAAATCTGACCATAGCATATTTTACTTTTGTTGAAGGAAGAAAACAACAGATAAAAAAAGAACATCAATGTACCACAGCATAAGGTAGGACACTATGAATGGGACAAATCAAAATATATAGCTTCTTTCTTTTCCACTGGTTTAATTTTGAAATCATATCTTAAATATAGCTATAATATCCCGATTTGGGGTTTTTATTTTTTTCAGTCTGGATTAAATCTGAACAAAATCAAGCATTATAACCAACAGGCTGTCTCAGTAGATTGTTTGTTCCCTTTTCAGCTACGACCATTTAAGTGGACTAAATCAGGTCACATCTCCAGCTACCGAAAATATTAGTCACAGTACTGTGTAGTAACATGACATCTATTCAATAAGAGCCGCACCACATATTAAATAATAAAATTTGAGATCTACCTGAATTTTGACCAAAAAAATGTTGCTTATATATCCTTGTCAGTCACATCCAAGAGACTAAAACTTGTTTTTTTTCTCCTTGGTATACTATTTAAGATTCCACTAAATAAACAACAATTAGGATTGCCTTTGTGAAAACCAGGGGAAAACAATATTATAAACTTTCTGTTATTTATGCATTACCATTTTGTGTCACTACAATTGTCAGTTCCTTGCCATGCACATGTGTCCTCTCTTATTTCAACTCTTGCTTTTGACAATCAGAGGCCACTAGCTTGTCAAGCCTGACAAACTTCCAACAATCAATCCAATGAAAGACCCATGCATACAACATGCAAGTTTTCAAACTTTTAGCTACATATCAACTCCCACGTTAAATCCTTGCTTGCTCATCTTGATTACTATAGAAACATCACTAAGACAACTTGAAAGCAGTAATGCAATAAAAATAAATAAAAAACAAAAATGTAACATTTAACAAGTTTTATCTAATTACTAAAAAATGTATGTTTAGCATATTTCCATCATATTAGTTATACCATCGTTGAGAAACAAGAAAGGGGTCTGTGTAGCAAATATAAGTGATGATTTCTCCTACCAGCACAATTTACCTTCACAAATCTTGATCCTCATCAGTCATGTGAAAAGAAAAGAAAAGGTAGACATCCTTGTCACGTGCCCTCACATGCACAAAATTGAATCCTTTCTTATGAACCATTTATTAAGGTAAAGAACTTGACCATTTCAATTTCATTATACAACAATGGAATCAATCAATGCCTACAAAGTAATAAGCCATTCTTCCTGTGTGAATCTCCCGATGTCTTATCGCAAGCCTTTTCATTATCAGCCTTGAACAAAATAGCTTTGCTCGCCTTTCAATTCGCACATAAATAACTTTGAATGCAGTAGATAATAAACAATTCTTTTAGAAATTCTTTCCTGCTAAGTTCCTTTATCGCATTAATAAGTAAATTTTTTGGTCATATTCAAACTTATCTTCTTTCATATGCTTACTAAAGCTTTCTATGTCACATTTCTCCCTAAGGTCAATTTTGACATGCAAGGTGTGGCATCTGGAACCAATTTATTTCAACTATGCTTTGTCAATTACCGCGAGCAGATTCTTCCACTCGTAATCCATTTTTAAAGGTTGTCCCAACAAAACCCCTTTTGGATTGCAAGTCCTTCAGTCTTTACAGAGCATGTGTTTTGGTAAAGACCAAGGTATCCATTTAATGGTATAAAATGATGCAAAACTTCATAATTAAGTTGACTAATTAGGACAATTACAATTTCTTATACAGCGTACGATCTTCACAAATTTTTACACAAAAATAAAATTTGATACAAAGACGAAAAGAATCGAATTTCAAATTATTGTCTCTATATAACAATTTTCTTTTTAATGATTCTAGTTTTCATTGATCATATTTGCATGTTACTGCTTCCTAAGACTCAGAAAATTATGACAGATGTATAACAGAATAGACTAATCAATTCTACAGCAACAAAGATAACTATTCATCCGTCTAGTTCAGTCCTCATTCCTTTTTTTTATAGACGCAAAACATATCCATGTAGTTGCAAATAAAAGAGCATACCATGTAAATGTTGGAAAGAAATTTTATCGCTAGAAAAAAAAGCAGGTGCCTTTTTCACATTGGTAAGAATCTTGTATTTATTGAAATAAAGCTTGTATGTGAATTATGGAAGTAAGTACGATGATTTATTGAAAAAAATATACAGATTGTTCAAGATTTGTTCTTTTTTCATGTATTCTTGGTGATTGCGTGCGCTAACCGAAACGCTGATGTGCCATTACATCGGTTTTTGAATTTGAGGAGTAAAAAAATCTCCTTTATTTCCAAGAAATATTCTTCTTTAACGTGTCAACAGTTTACAGGTCCAGCTCATTCATATTAATTTTCAAGAATGCAGCTGTTCAAAATATGTGATCTTTCTTTTTTACTCGTCCAATGGTACAACTGTTTCCGCAGAACAAAATCAAAAAGTTCCCATGACGAATCTTTCTACCTTGGAACTGAGTTCTTGATTCATATACGATCAAAGAAACGGACCAAGAAAGTTAACCCAAAAAAAGTAATGGATCGAGAAAGAGAGAGAATATGATGGGATCCGAAAGAGCTCAGAAAAGGAAATAAAAAAGAAAATTATTATAGAGATGGAAGAATCTTACAAGGGCGTAAGGAGAGTTAGGATACTTGGCGAGGAGACCGACGGCGAGCTTGTGCGCGGTCTTGAACTGCCGGGAGTCGACGGCGTCCCATATCGGCCGGACCCGCCGCTCCGGGATCCCTCCGGCGAGCCCAAACCTGGAGGCCATGACCGCTGAGCTTCCGATTTGGGACTAGAGTTTCGGCGGAAAACGGGAAAAGGGAGCTAGGGTTTCTCGGGTTCTCTATTCCTCGATGCCCCTCGGACTTCCGAAAGAAAAGAAAGGGAGAGGAGTGAGGTTAAAGAGAAATGAGGGCGGGGAGCGGGCGGGGGTTTTTTGATGGACGCCGCACACGCGCCGAGGTCGCATCATAGAACAACAAGGGCAAAGACCTAAGGAATCCCGGTCAGCTGACGTGGCGGACTCCGCTCGCCGTGTCGCGAAAACTGGGAAATTTATGATTATGCCAGCGTTCTGATGTCTTTCTCGTTCTTTTAACTATTATGGCACTGATCAGTAAGACAAAACGGAGGGCGAAGACATATGGAAGCCGGATCAGCTGACGTGGCCGACTCCGCTTGCCGGCGTTCTTTTCATTTCATGCCAGCGTTCTGGTGTCTCTCTCGTTCTTGTAACTATTATGGCACTGATCGGTAGGACAAAACGGGGTGTGATTTTGTAAGGCGGTTCGCGTCGGTGAAGGAACGTGAGTTAAATGATTCCTTGGTGACAAGTTAATGAAGCCGAACCGGCGGCTTCCCTCAGAGGGGAGACGCCGGCTCTAAGGCCTCTGGTGCGAATCCGCACGCTCTGTCGCGGTCTTTCGAAAAAAGAATGCATCTAACATTGTTTGGTTTGTTTGGGGTCCACCCAACGGATAGGGCACCAAGAAAACTTTTTCAATAAGGAAAAGGTAGAAAAAAGAATGAGAAAAGTAAACATTCACTTCAGGTATTCAAACACGTTTGTTCGTGTCCTCGGGCACTTGTCGCCTATCTCCATCCTCTGGTTGTTTAGTTTTTCCTTTCTTTCCCCTTTTTTTTTTTTCCCCTCTCTTATACTTATCTCTATACTGCAACTGGCAATTGCCGCTGTTGCTGGAAATTAGATCCAAGGGCGACCGATCTGCTAAGAAGGAGGAGTTCCGATGAAAACTGACAGGCGGCGATCCGTCGGCGGGCGGTGTCCTCTGTGGAACCTGCAAAACGCCGGTGGCCGGGGTTTCCGGCGTCGGCCCTCCGATGCCTAGAAGGCAAGTATATAATGTGAAGAAATCAATATCCAAAGTTTCAGAGTCCAGCCCCCTCCAAAATAATAGGGTTCCCCTTTTATAAAAGATGACTGAATTACCTGTGATGTGATAGGGTGAAGTCGCTGTATGATTGAGCATGTCGAATAAATTAGTGCACGGGGACATGAATTAATGCCTTGCCGTAGGAGATCATGCCGGAGTCAGGGAGCTATCATGGCTGATCGGATGCGCATTAATTGTTGAGTAAGCCGGAGGTCTGCTGGAGCCATACGCATTAATTGTTGAGTAAGCCGGAGGTCTGCAGGAGCCATGCGCATTAATTATTGAGTAAGCCGAAGGTCTGCTGGAGCCATGCGCATTAATTGCGGACGACGGTGACAGGGCATAGTCCTTGGTCAGGCTGCGGAAGGACGTGATTGTGGCAGATAGGTGGCGAGGTCGGGTTTCCAAGATCGGGGATCGTCGAGGTTGGTTGCCAAGCCATGGGCCCCGAAATCGGGTGCTCGACCGGACGCCAGGTCGGGCGTTTCGAGGTCGGACGCCTAGTCGGACGTTTCGAGGTCGGGCGTCTCCGAGATCGGGCGCTTCAAAGTCGGGCATTTCTGATCATGTGCCAGCGATGTGCTCACGTGCTTTGGGGTGACTTATATTCTCCCAACAACCGCTTTTTCTATATGACATGATTCTGTAGGCATCCATCAATTAGCTAGGGGTGGTGATGCTTATTCTTCTTGTTCGATATAAGAGTAGCATAATTGGGACACTATATTTATAAGCTAGCATGAACATATGGAATTGTGATGGAATCTAGACAATTAGTGTTTCATTTGTTATTGGGGTCAATGATGAGCATCCTTCATTGGAAATGGATCTAATATAAAAGATTACATCGTAAGAAACATCATCTTTAGAGAAGTTTCAACTTCTCATCGTGCATTGCTCGTATACTCATCTATTCACGAGATATAATCATCGCTTGTTTTGAAATTGATCCCATATGTACAATTAAGAAGCATATGGTAAGTCCCAATACAACAATAAGATCACTCTATTGTAATTTGGGTGTCACTGATTCATAAATATAACAACAGTCTCTTCGTACTGAAGAATAGGACTGCTTACATTCAAACCTCTCTAGACTTTATAGTGGTTGGAGACTCATGCCCCATATTACCTTTCCTTTCTTATTTTTTTGGGTACATCTAGGAACTAATGAACTCTTCAAACTGGTAACTTTTCATTACTTGGAGATATAAAAAATTAGACAAAGTGAAAAAAAAAGTGCACACTATTTGAATTTATGCCCTCGATAGAATAATGGCAGCAAGAGGGGAGAGAAAGTAATAGGCTTGCTTTCTTTGGAGAGAAGTTCCTAAATATAAAAATTACAAGGACGTGCCGATCAAAAAGATTAAAATAGCATTTGTCTTATCTTAGCCCTTCTATTTAAAACAACGTAAAAAATAATAAAAGAGTGCATCTTCTCACAAAATATTCCCAAAAAAAAAGGAGGAGAGTACATTTAAGATACAATGATTCGAATATAAAATATCACAAAATCTATAACATCAAACTTTTATGGCAGAATCAACAGTTATAAACATCAAAATCTTGTGGAAGAGGAATCCTCAACTAGAGAAAATTTTGGAAAATTCGAAATAGAAAACTTCGAAATGCTTTAACAATGCTATGTGTTCAAATGATAAAGGATGGTAGTGACCAATAGTATTCTTGAATAAAAAATTAAACAAACAGGTTCATAAATAAAGCCAAGCATGAGATCGACTGGATTACTAAAAGTTCATAATCTAATAAAAAACAAAATATATCTAGTATATTTATATTAAGAAACCATCATTCCATACAACGCAGGGAGGCGTGTGTTTTATATATGTTAAAATAAATCGTTGTGGTGAGTAAAGCTGCTTCCCCACACATTCTCACAGTGATGTTAAAATTATAATTTTTCCTTGTGTAGTTAAGCAATATACTACTAGTTTTACAAATGAGAGATAAATTTCAAATACATGCTAACTGAATTTAGTACCATACAAGTCCAATTCAAATCTTAAGTGAAATATTAGAGATATCTCATCCTCCTCCTGAGTAAAGGCATAGGAGATATCTCCTAAAGCTAGGTGCGAAATCATTTTCCGCATGATAACGTCTAGTTGGAGGGATCACTTGAGCAATAAGCAATTACAAACTTGACTGTTTATTTTTTCCTCCTTTTATATGATTTTTTTTATTCCTTCCGCACCATGGCCATTATTAGATCCTGTGCTCAAAGTAGAACAGCAAACACGCACACATGCAAATCACGCCTCGACAACCAGCCAAGGCACCGTCGGAGACCCTTAGAAATCAAGCGCCCCAACCCAGATCTGGCCGGAGCTCCCTCCTCGGATGCCTCGCACCGAGCCATGTAACTCGTGCCCGTTTGCCTCGCAGAGCTCGGTTTCCCCCAGAACCACGTGCGCGTCTTGACCCCGTCTCTCTCTTATTCTCACCGCCGGCCCACCGTACCGTGCCCTGCCCTTCTCCGTCGGGAATCCACCGTCCTCGCGCCCTTCTCCTCCCGTCCTCCCATCTAGAACCCCAAGATCTTCAACCAAATTATTTTTTAACATCGTTCAGAATAAGATGATGGGTCCGGAGACCCACCCCGGGTTCGGATCACCGCGCCTGGAGAAGATGGAGAGCCTCGTCCTCTCCGACGGTCCCTCCGACTACCGCAGCGCCATGTCCTCTTCCCTCTCCGCCGCCGCCGACGGTGGCGATCCCCTCATCTCCCCCACTCCCCCCCTCTCCACCGCCTCCTCCTCCTCTTTCCTCGATCCCCCCTCCTACGCCGACGTCGTTTTCAGCCCCCTCGACAGCCAGAACGGCGCCGTCGTCGACTGCCCTTCCCACCGCCGCGAGTCCTCTTCCCCCAGATCCGACCGCGACGCCGTCTCCGAGTACGCCAAGATCACCGTCTCCGACCCCCAGAAGGAGCAGGACGCCGTCAACTCCCTCGTTCCCGGGGGTGGCACCTACGTGACCTACCTCATCATCTCACGGACTCGCGCCGGCGGTGCGGAGTTCCGCGTCCGGCGGCGGTTCCGCGACGTGGTGACCCTCGCCGACCGCCTCGCCGAGGCCTACCGGGGGTACTTCATCCCGCCGCGGCCCGACAAGAACGTGGTGGAGAGCCAGGTGATGCAGAAGCACGAGTTCGTCGAACAGCGCCGATTCGCCATCGAAAAGTACCTGTGGAGGTTGGCTGTGCACCCGGGGATCGGGAAGAGCGAGGAGCTTCGGGTGTTCCTGCAGGCCCAGGGGAAGCTGCCGCTGCCCGCAATCACCGACATGGCCTCGAGGATGCTGGATGGGGCAGTGAGGCTGCCGAAGCAGCTGTTCGGGGAGGGACCGGCGGGGCACGTCACGCCGCAGGATGCGGTGCAGCCAGCGAAGGGGGGAAGGGACCTGCTGAGGATATTCAAGGAGCTTAAGCAGTCAGTGGCGAATGATTGGGGAGGGGCGAAGCCTCCGGTGGTGGAGGAGGACAAGGAGTTCTTGGAGAGGAAAGAGAAGATGCAGGATCTCGAGCAGCAGCTCAGCACGGCCTCTCAGCAGGTGGGTAGTAATTACGGTTCCTGATTGAAATCGTGCCCAAATTTATTTCAACTTGTTATGGCTTAATTTAGATCAAAATTGCAAATTTGGACGGATTAGCTTCAATGGGATAATATTGGGGGCCATGATATTTAGCTTAATTTTATTTAAGTTCAACCGGATCTTCTGTTGAATGTCAAGTAGAGAGGTAGAAAACATATGTGATATATATTTAATCAGGGAAGCATAACAATAATGCGAATGTTGGTAATTTGCTGGAAGGTGAAACAGCTAAGCTTATCACTTGCAAGTGCAATGTGGATAACTAGCTGTAAGACTTGAGATGCTATTGAAAAAAATGTTATGGTAGTTCTCCCATGGAGGCTTTTCTAATGAATGCTATACTTCAAAACCCTGAAGAATGATAGCGTTATCATTGGAAGAGAGATATAGTCTGAACAAAAACAATAAAATTTGGAAAAGAAATGATAAAATGTTATTATTTCTTTAGCCATAGAATAGTTTCATGAGATGTCGGAGAGTAACAGGTGTTGAAATTCTTAAGGATACATGTCTACGTGTTCAACATTTTTTTTTCTTTTTTCCCTTTCAAATGTTTCTATTTTTTTATGGATCTGTTTCAGTACATAGCATTAGTCTTACTCCATTTGTTTTATATTATTTTTTGTTTTGAATTATCCCTTTGCTCTTTCATGTTTGTAGCTTTCTTGAGCATGAAATTATTTTGTGTGGGAATAGAGAATACATTGGTAAACAGCATGTGATGTTCCCATTAAGTTGAGTTTTTTGCTTTCTTTATGCAGGCTGAAGCGCTCGTTAAAGCTCAACAAGATATTGGTGAAACAATGGGACAGTTGGGATTGGCATTCATCAAATTAACTAAGTTTGAGAATGAGGAAGCCATATATAATTCTCAGAGAGTACGAGCTGCTGATGCCAAAAGTGTAGCAACTGCTGCTGTAAAAGCAAGTAGATTATATCGAGAATTAAATGCTCAAACAGTCAAACATCTGGTAATAACTGAACTGATTACAGCATGAAATTTTGATTTTGGTAGAGGCTAAAGCTCCTCAGCAGGGCCTTTTTTGTGATTGTTTATTTAGTTCTTTAAAAAATGCTTTATGGCAGGACACTCTGCATGAATGTCTAGGTCTGATGTTAGCAGTTAACAGTGCATTCTCTGATCGGGCCAATGCATTATTGACTGTACAAACTCTAATGTCAGATTTGTCCTCCTTGCACACAAGGATTGATAAACTTGAAGCTGCATCCTCGAAGATATTTGGTGGTGACAGATCAAGAATGCGAAAAGTGGAAGAACTGAAAGAAACAATAAGAGTTACTGAAGATGCTAAATGCTGTGCATTAAGAGAGTATGCAAGGATCAAGGTAATGTTTTCAGTCTGTCACATAAAAGCCCAGAGCAAGGCACAGCTACCTATGCTTGGCAGAAGAAATTGTGTCAATTATATCGAGTTTTTAAGTTTTCTATTACCTATTTGTTAAACTAATTAAAGATAATGTACAAACTTCAGAGGCTATTACCAGCAGGCTTTAGAAAGTAAGAATTTGCAAATAAATTTGGAAATGACCATAAACACAGCCATCTAGCAAGTAAGAATTTTTCCAACTATATGGGGTTGGCTTTCTAGATCCTTATTCACCAAGTTTTTCGATTTAGGGCTACACCTGATGTTACTCCAAGCTTCCTCCATGTTTTTCCTCACAATCTGCATTGATGTTGTCTCAAGTCTTTCACCCTTTTTCGTACAACCTTCAACACGAATTAAAATACCTCTCCTTACTAGAGCCGGTTAATATTTATGTAATTGTATAGATAAAGCATAACTAAGGAAACATGTGGGAACTCATTTATGAAATTTGGTTTCTGCATATGAGGAACTCATTTATGAAATTTCTGCAATATTACTGTGCTAGATGCTCAACACTTTCAGCCATCTTATGGGGACCAGTCATCTGTGTAAAGAATTAGATGACTAGGATTATCTAATGCCTGAATAATTCACTCATATCAGTACATGCAAGTAAGGTATCAGTTATATTTAAGTGCCAGGGGGTTCTGAACCATGACAACATTAAGTTCCATGTTGCCTTGTTTGAAGTATTTGAGGCTTGCTATATGGATCCTTAATTTCATAAATTTCACCTTCTTAAATTAATACTTCTTTCATAGTTTCGGCTTCTTTTTGTCATTCATTGTGAGCCCATTGTCAACCCACATCCTTCCTAGCTCAGGGTTGGTGATGGAAGTGCTCATAAAAATATGAAGAATGAGTCAAACATAACACGTCTTCTCAAGAGTCATGTTATCATGTTTTACATGTCTCATAAGTGAAACCAATTAGAATGTTTTAGCTAGTTATTAAACATCAGCCTAGTTTGTTTTCATGTTGTAATCTGAATTGACGTTGTCCTCTTCTACATCTAAGAGAAAAAGCTGCACTTATTCATTCACATTACAATTCAGTTCTTACAGATCACTTACAGTATTTAAACACTTAGGGTCCTTTTTTGGATCTGTATTGCTGCAGTGACAATGCTATAAACTAACACATTTGACTAGTTTATAATTGACATGTTAGTGGCGCACAATGCTTTACTTCAACCCAATGCTGTTATAACTTTTCTGTCTATGTTCTTTGTGACCTTTTCATCATTCTGGATAATTGAAAGGATGAAAGAATTTGTTTAACAATCAGCTGGTTATTATTTTATATGTTGATTACATTAACCCTTATAAACATGCAATTTGTAATATTATGTAAACTGTTGATATGGAAGCCTTTCAGGTAACCTTGTGCTGCTGTAAAGTTTATGCAAAATGTTAGTAAAAAAACAATAGAAGTTGTATTATTATCAGATGCCCAACTGGTTAATATTTGCAAATCATCTTTGTAGGCATGCAAGGTATCAAAATCAGCTAGAAGTAAAAGCCTGTCTATAGTAATTTACTAGCCTGCCATACTGTATAGCACTCCACACGGTAAATGTGATTGTTGTTCCTCATTACGGCTACCACAAATTGGTAGTGCATCAAATGGTCTTATATTTTAAAGGATTTATTCTTTTTCTGTAAGCTGAAAGGCTTTCAATTGGAAAAAAAAATCTTATGAATGATTAATCCACAAAATTCTAGGTTGCTATAGAATACATTTAATTATCATGATCATTTTGGCCTCTGCTTCATCCTTCAGACTACTGTTTATCCTATTCTGAGCAGTGTATATCTTGAACAGGCATAAATTTCTGTGATCTTTTCTATAGAAAATATTTTGAATCGGTAAACAGGCACACCATCTTTGTAAGTAAATTTTATGCTTTAAATTTGAATGTTCTATAATAAGCATTTTTTGAAACAATATGTGAAATTGTTCGGAGATTGTCGTTGGTAAGATTCTGTACATAAAAATGGACCATGCTTGCTCTCTTCCTCCTTTTTCATCTCTTATAACGACTCCGGTGTTGCAAATTGGTGACCCACTAGGGAGCTTGAATATAATTGCATGAATATGGTTTTGAAGTGCTGATCCTAGTATCTGATAAAATTATGGTCTACTCTGACAACAGAATCTCTCTTGTTCATGCTACAACAATTTCCTTTCACCCATTTCATAAAGCTGAATCTTATACCATTATCATTGAAGTTCATCTGTCATTATGCATCACTTTTTGGTTAGTTTTGCTGCCACCATTGAGCATCAATTCAAATTCAGATACATTTCTTGTGCGTCTCTCACTCTTTGAATTTCCTGACATTAGCCATACATACATTCCTCTAGAAGTTAAATTCAACTATATGTCTCAGTAAAGCTTATTGGCTAGCAGGTCTTTTCTGGGTTATGAGTCATGTTAAATGTTGACCTGATGTCCTTGTTGTAGCAGCATCATTTGTGCTGCCACCTCACAAATTTCAAAAGAAAACTCTAATCTTGCAATGAACACGGTTGGCTGTGATTAAAGAATTTTTTTATTCTAAATATGTTTAATATGCTAAGAGAGAAAAAAGGGGGTGGATTTTGGAGAGTTATTGCAGCAACCATTTTCTTGAAATATTAATCAGGTTTCCATGTTGAGTAAGTAACAGATTATATTGCATTGGAATTCCAAAAAAGATATTATTGTTAAAAGAGATCATGTTTCTTTCCTCATGTGTTGTCATGTGAGGAAACCTTAGAATGCATAATGGAGAGAGACACTCAAGAGTTCCTGTTGTATATTTTTTTTCAGCTGAATGGGGTATCGTTTTTGAAAATCTCACCTTTTATTTAGAAAATTCATAAAAATTCTTTCTGAATATTGTTTAAGATAGCTTGATAGTAGCTTGCTTTAGCTAATAGTAGCTTGTTTTCATACATTATTTTAATATATTTTCTTTTGATATAACTATAAAAGAGCACACATTTTGCTCATAAGTTTGTTGACAAATCTTATATTTGGGATTTTCTGTACTTTGTTTTTATGATTACGAATATTTCTATATTTCAACATAAACAGGAATCCTATTTGCTTGGGCTTTGTTGATCCTACTCTGCTGTTGCTTCTCACCTGATAAGTTTGTCCAAAATGAATGTACATTGAAATATCAAATTCGTGTATTTCTACTAACTTATGTTAAATTATGATTATATGGACAGAGGATTATGATTGAACTTGGAGATGCAGATCTCTGATACAGTTATTAACATTAATGCAGGAAAATAACCGGAGTGAACTCAAGAGGTTAGACAGAGAAAGGCATGATGATTTTCTAAGTATGCTGAAGGGTTTTGTAATAAATCAGGTACTACATTTTGCTTAATGTCTTTGAATTTTTGGATGTTCGACTATCAATTATATTTAGTGAAGAATCTTTCATTTTCTTTTAACCATGATGATGGTTGGAGAATGCATGCATTCAAGTTTTAGTTTCTTTTCACCCAATTATGCTTAAGTTTCTGCAGCCTCCAAACATCTCAAGAGTAAGATATAAAATAGATATTTTGAAATCTAAAAGGTTTTTTATCTTACTCTCCAAGAGAACGTAAAAGTGTAAGGCTCTACATCTGCTAAGTAATCAGTCATTTTTATCTGGGCTAGTCTCTTAGTGTTTGATGGTTGCCGATGGCAGTAGAAAACTCTTATATGAGTTGCAAAATGAAAATTGATAACTGATGGCAGGGTATCAGTTACAAGAATTGACAGAAGCTTACAAAAGGTTGATTGGTCCTTATAGAAAGATTGTGGTTGTTAATGTACTTTGGTTCAAGGTTTTCCTCTATTTTGAGTATGTTGCCTATTAGTGTTGGCATGAAAATTTAAATGTATAGGATGTAGATGTTCATTTTTGTGAGGACCTATGCGAGCATGTATTTAGTTCCATCTCGGCTATGCACTAAGTAGATCTTGGGTACTTATATAGAGCCAAGAAACCCAAATAATATCTTTAGGCTAGTCTTTTTAAATGTATTGGGTTATAACAAATAGTGTCAGAGTGGAGCCGGTCTATAGCCTATGCGGATTAGGGGACTCTATAGCACGAGGTTATTTGGATTGACTGCTGGCTAACCATAGTGTTCGTGATTGGATTTGAATAAATTTAAATTTTTAGTCTGGTGAGGATTCCAGAATCTAAATGAAAAGATTATGTGAAGATTCATGTGGACGTGCATTTAGTCCCTCATCAGCTATGCACTGGGTAGATCTTGGGTACTTGTATAGGGCAAAGAACCTAAATAACATCTTCTGGCTGGCTTTTTTGGTTGAGGTCTTGAGTTGCTGCAATTTTAAGGTGTCTTCTATCTTTTGAAGGCATTGAACAAATATTACTGGGGTCAAATATTATAAGCTTGCAAGTTGTGCTAAAAATCTCTTCTTTAATGGCCTTGTTAAGTATCATAGAATCTGCGCTCCTTCGCTGGTTTTTTATCGGGTGCATAGGGATGCTCTTTCAGGAGATAGAATCTTCCTTGAACTATGATCATGCAGAAGACATTTAATATTTAATATAAGTGCTGTAATTCTGTTAAGTAAAACTGGTGTCAAACTTTACGCATTGTTTGCTGTTTAGAAGGTCACTCAACTGGACATGATGGTTTTGTTTCTAAGGTCAGAATTCTACAATCCATTCTATTTTTGTTTCATCCTTCTTTTTTCATGAATAATGTGATGGGTAATCTGCCTTTAGGGCATTTGATGCTGTTAATGTTTTCAGAACGATTAATGCATTATGGAAGCATAAAGAAATGAACTAGGTTTTCTGCTATCCTGTCAATCAGATTTTGTTTGGATATCTGTTATCCGATCACCTTTTTCTCTCACAGTTCTGCCATGAAATCCAAAATAGGTAACAACTAAGTTGTTTGGTTGAAGGAAATCTAGGACCTTTAGTGCTTCTCAGTATCACTTAAATGACTTGAAGTTTTCTCCACATGATACATGGTACCTTGTCAGAATTATGTGGTATATATACTTGGTTTATGACTGGCCTGGGGACTGCAAAGGTCATTATGCGCGCTATATGCTTCAACAAAGCTGCACTGAGCGCATGATCTTTGAGCATCCTCACTTGGTCTTTAACACTATAATTGAACATGATATGGAAACATCTACCATCTAGTTGACATTTTCCATTATGAAGCTTTCTTTTTATCATAAACTTGTTTAATTTCTTGTTTGCTCATCTGGTCCAGAACTCGGCCATTTGTAAGTACTTACGTATTGCATGTTGAACAGGTCGGTTATGCAGAGAAAATTGCGAATGTTTGGGCAGCGGTGGCAGAAGAAACGAGTGCATATGCTAGACAGTGATAAGACTTCAAGAGTATATTGAGGTGTTTTTCCAGCCTGCTCTCCGCCCACACGCCCATGTACACTACCAAGTAGGAAGTAGAACCAACCACTCCATAATAAAAAGATTTTGGTGGAGTTATTTTTATTTTATTTTTATTCTATTACTTTTGGTGTACGGCTCCTCAGCTGTTATGGTTCTAAGTGGGACCCTGCCCTTGTTGGTCCCTGCGGGTTGCTGTGACAAGAAATGATTGTGAAATACAAACTTTAACAATCGAAAGGAGTTATTGTTGGCCCACAACATTCCCTGGGGTAAGAAAGGTGTGATTTGTTCTATTAGTGGGTCATAAAAACTGATACTCTGCTGAAAATTTATGAGCAGAAGATTATTTGCATCTGTCGAAAAATTATGAAGAATTTAAGATCTATGTGAAATTGTCTCAGGGGGGAGCATCTATTTTTTTTCATGATAGAAACAAAGATAAGTGGAATTTGAAATCCAAACACTGAAATAGATCAGATATTTTTCTGCATTGTATGATTAATTAGTACAGTCCAAATTTTCTTTTAGATTTGTATTTG
Source organism: Phoenix roebelenii (assembly GCA_025769935.1). Lineage (NCBI taxonomy): Eukaryota > Viridiplantae > Streptophyta > Magnoliopsida > Arecales > Arecaceae > Phoenix > Phoenix roebelenii. The sequence goes on from JAOXJJ010000195.1 coordinate 7,182,096, forward strand.
CAAACTGCATTTCATTTTTTTATCCAAGAATAAGGATGGTCAAGACCATTGCAATAAGGACAGAGGAAATTGGAGGTTAATAAGTCTGAACAAGAAAAAACTCTAATCCAAGCTACTGTAGAGTCCTCCTTTCGCCTATTTCCCTTCTTCTGCACCCTTTGTTTAGTAGCTGGGCATCCAAATCTCGGGCAACTATCAACTATTGCCATCGCATCATTCAGTTGCATCCAAAACAATCTACAGCAGGAAATACGTGAAGGACGTGACCGTGTCTATTCACTTGCTAAGACATATATTTCCTGAATGCTAATTTTTTTGTCATCAATTTAGTTCAATCACTCCAGCATCATCTTGTGATAAAGAGAGCAACCCTGCAAAAATTAATAAGAATAACGAATAATCGTCCTAAGCATCGAACATATATACAGGTTTCAGCGTTTAAACCCAATACCTACCCACCCAACCATCGACCAGAACTTAATCAAGAACAAAAGAATCCAGAATAACCCCCCCAACCCCTAGAAGTCAAACCAACCAACCTAATCACCGGATTTAGACGCTTCAGCAGCGGGGGCGCCGCCGCCACCTTCTTCAACAGACGAGCCCGCAGAAGCAGCCAATTCCGGTTTGATCTGCTCCAGCTGCTGCAGGACTTGCTGAACCTCCGGCCGGGCAGCCGGAGAAGGATCCACGCAATGCAGTGCCAGCTTCAACGTGTTGAGCAATTCATCCCCGGTTGTCGTCCCGGCCTCCGCATCTCTCATGAGCTCCAGATCAAACACCTCATTTGTCCACTCCTCCTTCACGATCGACGCCACCCAATGAGGTAGATCCATGCCATTCGTCGTCTCTCCGGGGGACTTTCCCGTCAAGAGCTCCAGCATGATCACTCCGACGCTGTAGACGTCGGTCTTCGTGCCGGCCTTCTTCAGCTTGGAGAGCTCGGGAGCGCGGTAGCCGAGTGCGCCGGCAGTGGCAATCACGCTGGAACTGGCGGCACTGGTCATGAGGCGGGATAGGCCGAAATCGGCGATCCTGGCATCCGTGTTCTCATCCAGTAGGATGTTGCTGCTCGTTAGGTTGCCATGGATCATCTTCATGTCGACATGAAGGTGGCATAGGCCACGCGCTACCGCCATGGCTATGCTCATCCTCGTCGGCCAATCAACCCGTGTGTTGGGGCCCCGAGCTGCAGATCGACGACAAGCAACACAGATAGAACGAATGATATATTAATCGGTGATCAAGTCTTTAACCTCGGAACTACTTTTCTTCAAGGAGTTTAACGCAAAACTAACATTTAATGTCCAGTTCTAGCGATAACACACTGCTTCTAAGCTTTGAGTTTGGATTGCCAACTTTAATCAAATGTGTGAAAGGTGAGTACTATCTAGGCTAAAAGAAACAAGAACGATTTAAGGTAGCCTCATATAGTAGAAGAAAAAGATGCAAAGCGGCAAACTAGTAATTGGAGATCGAAAGCACGTACAATTTAGGCTATATGAAGCAGAAATAATGAGGTACGTAATTTCATGTGGTTAGCAATACAATGCAGTAATCTATTGGTAACTGGAGAAAGGGAAAAGAATCAAAAAACCAAGATACTTAGAAGGACAAGGTGGTCTGATAGGGCAGCTCCATTAGAGTTGGTTAAAAGGTGGCAGATTAAAATTGGATTCAAAGGAGAGCTTACCATGTAGGAAAGCTGCGAGGCTTCCCTTGTGCATATAGTCAAATACCAGCAACTTCTCGCCTTTGGGGCCCAGATAATAAGCTCTGAGAGCCAATAGATTCGGATGCCGGATCTTCCCGAGCATGCTCGCCTCCGCTTCGAAGTCCCTCTGATTCTTTGCCATTCTTTCCCTTAGCCTTTTCACCGCGACCTGACTCCCGTCCTCCAGCGTCGCCTTGTATACGGTCCCGTAGGTACTCTTCCCCATGATCTCCGCCGTCGCACACAGAAGGTCGTCAGCCGTGAATGCCAGCGGCCCATCAAAGTGGACGAGCTTCCCCCCGGCGTCCCCTCCTGCCTCTGCTTCAGCTACCCCCGCCGCAGGCCCCGGCTTCTCGCCTGTCCCAGCTCCCGCTCCGGCAGCTGCGCGCTCATCACTCGCAGCAGCAGCCCCTCGTCCGACCAAGCAGCAGAGAAGAGCACAGCAGAGTAGAAATAGAACCACGAGAACAATCCCCGCAGCTATGAGAATAATATCCTTGGTGCTCAGTTTGCGGTGGTGATGGGGCACCGTCGAGATCGTTGGAGAAGAAACATTCGGATGAGGGGGAGGAGGACATGGGACCAGAATGCTGTACCCGCAGAGCTGGATGTTTCCCCTGAAAGAGCTGGAATTGAACTTCTCGGAGAGGAGAACGGGAACCGGACCAGATAAGTTGTTGTTGGAGACATTGAAAGCAGTGAGATTGGTTAGAAGATCGAGGGAGGCCGGAATCGGTCCGCTGAGATTGTTCCCCGATAAGTCCAGCTGAGAAAGGCTGGAAATATTCCCGAGGGCGGCCGGAATCTCACCATCGAATTGGTTCCTCCCAAGCGAGAGGACTGAAAGGTTCTTCAGCCTATCGATGGTTTCTGGGATCCGATTCTCAAGGTGGTTGCCCTCAAGGTTGAGCTGAAGTAATGAGGAGAGGTTGCAGAGAGATGGAGGGAAGCTTCCTCCGATGGAGTTATGAGAAAGGTCTAGAGTTTGCAGCCTCGGAAGAGTCCCCATTTCTTCAGGTATGCTTCCATTGAGCTTGTTGTTGCTAAGAGTTACTTGTTCTAGCATCGGCAACTTGCCGAGGGAAATGGGAATGCTTCCCGAGAAGAAGTTGTAATCTAGATTCAACGTCCGAAGTTGATAGGCTTGGTTATCTTCCCTCCCTCCCCAAGCATCAGGAATGGAACCGGAAAGGTTACTGTGTTGAAGGTGGAGGAATGTGAGGGTAGGGAGGCGAGTGACGCCGAGGGGGATCACTCCTGAGAGGTTGTTATAGCTAAGATTGAGCCTGTAGAGCCTTGTGGAGTTCGATAAGGAAGAGGGAATACTTCCTGTGAGCAAATTGTTGCTGAGATCCAGAGTCTGGAGCACGAGGCAGTCACCAATGGAAGGTGGGATGGCGCCCGAGAAGCGATTGTTGAAGAGATAAACGCCTCTGAGATCACGAAGGAACCCGAGCGCCGAGGGGACCTGGCCACCGAGGGAGTTGTCATGGAGGCTTAGCTTTCTTAATGCGGTGAGCTGGCCAACCTTCTCGGAGATGTGCCCACCCAGTCCCCTCCATGGAAGCTGGATAGCTATCACCTTTCCGCGGACGCATTTGATCCCCACCCAGGCGCCGGAGCAGGCATCGAGGCCGGTGCCATTCCAGCTCCTGAGGAGCCCTCTGGGGTCATCCAATGCATGCTTGAAGGCTTGGAGGCCCTGGTAGTCGGCTTGGGTGATGATGACTCCATCCCAAGCCCGGCAAGAAACCGGGCTAATCACCATGAAGTGTAGAATGCCAAGGAAGGCCAACAGGCACTCCCATTGGAAGAGCTTTCCGAATGGGCTTCTCCTGGAGCTCTGGTACTTCACGTTTCTATTCTCCCCACTTGAAATCTGGCATTGTCTTGCTGTATCATCCATGTCGATGAAGGGAGGAAGGAAGGTGCACCAAAAAACAAAGGGAGTAAGGAAGAAGATGACTGGTCCAGAATGCTACTCCTTTACCTTTCTTCTCCTACTTTCGCCTATTGGAACGAAGAAGATGGAAGGAGAGAACGGGGGAGGGAGAGAGAGAGAGAGAGAGAGAGAGAGAGAGAGATGAAGGAATAGGTTTAAACGAGAGAATCTTATTCTTGGGGAGACAAACTAGGCGAGTCAGATGGTTTTGTTCAGGGAGCCATTTTTTGTGTGGAGGCAAACGGCTAGTTTTCCTTGCGTCGGCAGAGGGAAATGAAACGGGCGTAGCCTCTCCGGTGGTGCTTCTCCAACGGCTATTTTCTCCGTGGGTCCCACGGCTCGGGAACGGCATCGATGCCCGATCTCCACACAGTAATTAAAGCGTCAATGCTCGGTTGGCAGAACGAGGTAAAAATCCGCTATCCATTTTGGCTGTTCAACGGGCGAAAGGGGCTGGGTTAGCTTCCGCTCGAAACTACATTAGATCCAAATAAATCTGTATATTTATAAAAATTTAAACATCTAACTAATATTTATATTTATAATTATATCTATTATATATATATATAATTAATTAATTAGTATTTAAATATCTAATTTTATTTGTAATATTATTTAATTTTATATTATATTCAAAAATAAATAAATAAAAATATATAATAATATTAATATACAATTAACTTGATTTTTTATATGCTTACTAGTATTTTTGATTTTTTGGTCATAAAATTTAATTATTTGGAATCCAATCCAGTTTTAATCCTAAACTATTCTTCACTTGTCTTTTTTCTTTTTTTTTTCTCCATTCTAATTATTTATAAAGAATAATAAATAGTAAATGTAGGTGTTTTTACCTACCCGCTTGCATTTTTTTCAACCTATCTTTATATTTATTCTGACGTCCTGCCATAGAATATGGCTTTTCATCAGAAATTGAAAAATCCAAGTCCTTCCTACGATGTTTATTATTATTTTTATTGTAATAACTTTTTATTAACAATTTAAAGAAAATATAATTATATTTATTATGTGCATAGCATCTATTATTTTTTTTAAAAAAAATGGTAACCTTCATAGATGGAGCTCTTGGAGGATGAGCCCTTCATTATATTAGCTGGTCGGGTACCACCAAATGGTCAATTTTAAGGATGCAAGAGACGTAATCCCTAAGAAAAGCCTTTCTAACATGAGATGAGATCCTTATTTTCCTTTTTTTACAAAAAAAACCCCTCAAAAAGTACATGCATTATTATTTCCCATGAGAATATCATCTCCCAGGTCTATACAACCACGAAGTTAAGACCGGCAAAAAAATCATTATTTTTTGCTCCATTGGCTGTCTCAACCACCGCGAAGTTTAAATCCCAATCCTCCAATCCCTAGCTTACAAAATTTTCATTGAAGGTATGGCGATCGGCAGCCAAGACTTTTTTTTTAATGATATATATTAATGAAGAGAAGCTCTAACCAGCCCCCTACCATATACCTATTCCCTAACTGGGTCGAAGTCCAGGTCCCAAGTAAACACTTATTGTATAAGAATATCGAGTTAATAAAGGGGCATTTTCCCTCTAAAGAATATGATTCATGGGAAGAAGACTCCTAGAAAAAGAATGCCTGAGAATGTACTTTTGGCATGTTTAGTTAAAAATAGAAAAGTGACAGATTTTCAAAGTGCTTATGTTTGGTTAACTATCAACTTTTTTAGAAAAATTATGTGTAATTCCTATTATACCCTTAATAAAAATTAGGTCTTTAATGCCTCTTTAATGCTGAAGGGTCTTTTGGGGAAAGTAATTTTCTCATGTTTCTCATGGAAAAGACTTTCTCATAAAATGTGGGAATCATATTCCCATGAAAATACAATTTTTCCATCTCTCTTTTTTGAAAACTCCAACCAAACAAGAGGCATCTCATTATTTTTCCGTTGACCACGCTTTCCCCCATTCTTTTCCCGCGAACCAAACAAGCCCAAAGTGGCAAGAGGATGAAATATCCAAACTAGGTTTGGTGGTGTTATCGCATGATATTTTTGACTGCTAAATCATAGTAGTGGTCGCCGTAATTACCTTTTTGTATGCTCCTATTGTTTCTCCCACTTTACATAATACTTTAGAGTAACAAAAGAAAAGCTTGCTATTAGATAACATAAAAAGTGATAAATATTTGAATGGTAAAGTCTTATTGATTGATTGGATCATAGCCATCCATCAACACACTTTTCAAAGCACAACCGACAAGTTATGAAGCTACAACATTCTAGCAGTCTCTTTGCCAAGTATTCGCATACATCTTTTTCTTAAAACAGTTCACATTCATCATGTATTAGAAGGAATTTAGTAATAAAATAAATTGGTGTTTTAAAAAGAAAAAACCCTGATGGCTAACTTTTCATGGAATCATATTAGTCATCAAAATATGTTTTTCACTTAAATCAGTTCAATGCTCTGGAAGTAATGCTATAAGACTAATGTTATGTACATATAAATAGTTCTCTTACCACATAGCAAGAGAAAAGCAGTGCAATTCAAGAAATTTATTGCTACATACAAGGTCGGGTGATTATGGATTGCTGAATTAGCAATGAGCTTGATAATTTTCTATTTTCTTTTTTGCATGCATAATAGACCCCTAAAGGATTTTTGAGTGTTCTTAGTTATAATTATTGAACATGTTGCCGCTAAATTCTGAGTCAAGGCTAAGACGCTACTCGGCCCGCTTTATGGTCGGTAAGAATCGGACTGAGTGAGATTGGATGAAACCGAGATGAGGAAAAACTAACTTGTAAGAAGTCCAATTGCCGGAAAGTTTTTGGCGAGTACTCTCCGATGCCCGAGTCAGAATAGTAAAGCAACAATGTGCAAGAGAGAAAAATTGTAGAGAGGAATTTCTAAATGAGTTTACCTGAAGATCTCCAAGCCATCTCTTTATGTAGGGTAGAATACAGATCTATTATCTAATTTAGCACGACGTACTTTAACCGTAGGATAACATTTGACATCATGTTTATAACGTGGTAACCATTCCGTGCGAGCAGCACACTGTGGCAGGTATCGTCGTAACCGCACCACACCTCAATTTTATCGAAGTTATTTACCACAAATATTTCAAAGTCAACAAAGGCGGTCAAAGCCGAGATTAAGATGTCCAATATTTTTCCATTAGAATGTATCACTTTGCCTTCGACAGAAGAACAAGCACTTCCCTTTAATTAGATCGCACAAATCAAACATACCACATAATAGTCAAAAAGTTCCCAGCTGTCATCGAGGCATGACAGTTGATGGTCATCGCTCAGCCCCGTCCATGATTTCTGCATGCGATAAAGCACAGAATCAAGAAGCCAGTACTCATGCATTATCCAAGAGGTGGCCACAGGTTTGTCACCGTCCTTTGCTCATAGCATAAACTTGAGATTCGTCATCTTTTTCCCCCATTGCAGTGGATGAGGCGTTACATATGCCATTGCCAGGCGCCAGCACCACGCAGCAGCCCGCCATTGAAGGCGTCGAAATGAGTGAACGCATCTCTATTCCTCCCATGCCTGAATTCAACTATGTGCATGCAATGCAAGCGCAAGAATCCATGTTAATTAGCTCAGAAGCAGCAAGAAAAGCATGCATGCAAGAATTTGATAGATAGATCGATGGAGATGATATGTGCAATTAAACTTGCTTCCACGGTTCCAGAGCTCCGTGGTGTGCACGTCGAGCTCGCGGATGAGACTGAGATGAAACTGTTCCTCTCTGTGCACCTTGGGACCCAAGATAATGCTCGATCAGTTCTTTGTCTTCGAGGTTGAACGTGTACCCGGCAGGATCAAGCTCCACTGTGGGAACCATCATCCCTCTGTCGTGCATGGTGTCGTTCTTGGTTCTTCCTCTGTCTCATGCTCGGTGTCGTTCTTGGTTTTTTTCGCCTCCCCTCTTCTCTCTCAATATTTACTGTGGACAACGGTAGCGACCGCAAGAAATCTCTTCTCAAAGAGCTCCAAGAAAACTATTTCTTAGCCGATACCTATGTCTCTATATATAGTTATAGGTATATATATATAAACATATTAAGATTTTTTACACTTAATTCCCCAGCTTAAGACCAACAATATGACCCAGAAGAATTTAATTTCAACCATACCGGAAAAAAAAAAGAAAAGAATTTAATAGAAAGTTACGATGCGGAGAGTCTGCATAGGCCCGACACGTGTCGACAGTCGAGCGAGTCCTCATAAGATGTTCTATAGAACCGTGAGTAGCATAATATTGCCTGAGGGGGGACAAGATCCTTATCACGTCACTAAAGCCATTTTGGACACAGAATTGCTGACAGAATCGAGTCATTTCGACCCAGATCTGCGAGGGCTCGGAAGATTGTCGTGTCTTAATTCATCCCCGATCTCTAGGCTTGCAGTCTGCGGACGGTCACACAGTCCCGAGGGCCGTATGGACGTCACGATGTATCTTGAGAGCTGATTTCATTTCCCTCACGGATGTCTCTTACGCTAGGAGCTTGTTTGGTTCGCGGAGTAAGAAGGAAGAAAAGTATGATTAACGAAAAAGTAATGAAATGCTTCTTGTTTGATTAGAGTTTTCAAAAAAGAGAGATGAAAAAGTTGTATTTCCATGAAAATATAATTTTCACATTTCATGAAAAAATCTTTCCCATGAGAAATATGAAAAAATTACTTTTCCATGAGGTAGGAATCACTTTATTTTTATTTTTTCCTCCAAAAGGTCCTTCAGCATTAAAGAAACATTAAAGAGACATTAAAGACCTAATTTTTATTAAGGGCATAATGAAAATTATACATAACTTTCCCAGAAAAGTGGATGGCCAACCAAACATAAGCACTTTGGAAATTTGTCACTTTCCCATGGTGAACCAAACATCCCAAAAGTACTTTCCTGAGCATCCTCTTCATAGAAATTTGTTTCCCAGGAATCATATTCCTAAGAGGGAAAATGCTTTCCGCGAACCAAACGAGCCCTAGAATAAATCTGGAAGCCGAACAGGAAGATAGATATTCACAATATGCTGCAGGATATCTGGAGACTGACGAGAGAAGACAATTTTTTTTTTACGAGGCTCATCTATTAACCTGACATTGACTTTAAAAACAATTCAAAATATTTTATTTTTAATTTTTTTAGTTGCACTTATATAAAAATAATATAAATAGCCTGTCATAACAAAAATAATAATAAAAAAGAGCCACGAGCGCTTTTTCTTTTTTTAGTTCCATAGTCCACGGTGCGCTCTTCTTTTTGCTTTTGGTAAGCTCAATAAGGCTATGTTTGGCAAAGTTTTTCAAGAGCCAGAAAGCACTTTCTATCCCTTGAAAAGTATTTTTAGATAGAACATAGGTATATAATAAAATATTCCTGAAACTGAAATGGAAGAAGCATCATTTTAGAGCTTTTCCAAAAAAATACTTTTAGACTCCACTAGAAAGCTGTTTTGAGTTATAATATTTTTTTCTTTTTGGACCAAAATACTCAAGATAAAATATAATAATTACAAAATAATAATAATAATAATAATAATAATATATAATGATAATAATTCTAATATTTTATATATTTATTATCGTATTATACTATAAATATAATATTATATTACATTATATTATAATACATTGATACATTATGTTATATAATATTAAATTATGTTATATTATTATGCTATAGTATGCATTTTCTTTATGATCATTTTGTCATACCAACGGTTTGTTTGCCAAACACATATTAAAGTCTCACAGCATTTTAAAAATGTAGTTACCAAACAGCAAATAGATTTTTATAAAAGCTTTACTTTAAAAAGCTCTACTTTCGAAAGCTCTACTGCCAACAGCTCTGCCAAACGGAACCTAAACCTCAAGGGGAATGAATCAAAAAAATGTTAATTAATTCTGCAGTGATTTCTTCACCCTCTCCTCTAAGCCTTGGTTAATTAAAGATGGTGGCCGCCCTCACAACCTCAACTTCAGAGCTTCCTAGTTCCTAATGCATCTCTAAAATACCGACACAAGTCTACTCTTCTCAAGGCCATCAGCTCACTCGGGATGATTTTGTTCCCGGCATCAATGATGCCCAAGCGGGCGGCTGTGATTCATGTAAATGTTGACTCCGAATGCCATGTCTCCTCTACTTTGGACATTCCCCACTTCATGGGTACTTCCACATTGGAGACAAAATCTTCATCGCCAAGTTCAAGGTTGACGAGGCCGTTCCCGCTTGAATGGCTTCGGGAGCCTCCTTCACCCTCGCGGGTCTCCTCTCCTCTCCCTCCAGAGACAGACTCACCTCCTGATAGGAAAAAATAAGTCTGAAGTCAAGTCTTGATCTAAAATGTGAAAAAAAAAAATCCAAAAATAAGTCTGAAGTCAAGTCTTGACCTAAAATGTGAAAAAAAAAAATCCAAGTCTGAATTGATTAGCTGGGAGACCAGAACCCTGTCAAAACTCGGAGAACCATGGCTTGCTTTGCACGGCAGGATTCTTACAATATTCAGATAAACATTAGTTTACCAAAAACTTCTGACAAATTCAATGCCACAAGTTAAGGATAAAGAACTAATGAAGCTCATCATCTACTACCCAATAATTCACCATCTCACAACCATGTTTGCAATTTCATTTACCAAATTGCTACTAGTTGTCATATAAACAAAAGCAACCACAATATCGTTGTGTGTTATACATGGGCATTATGGGGCGCCATTCTTCGATGACCCTTCTAAACCCAATAGGCAGATCCCCTTTCAAGTGGAAGATCAAAAGAGAACCCACCAAATGAGTATAGCTCTTCTCACTTTTCTTCTTCCAAAAGGTCCTAGCTGAGCCTGTCCAATAAAAGAAAAAAAAGGAAAGAATGCCCTCAGATATTTTTACAAAAAAACTAGATCCAAGTATTGCATATCATAACATTAAACCGAATATTGTTTCACAAAATTTTGCCTTTAAGGGAAAAAACCAATTTCTTATGACACATCTTTTTACCATATCCAGCATTCCTTCAGGTACCATTGCCAAATAAAGAGTTCCATTCTAGTGCGACTTTCTGAAATTTTGACCAGTCTTCTACACTCAATTATAGAAAGCACAACTGGATTCAAATTCCATGCTAGACCATGTGAGAAAGTCAAAGCTGTATGAGTCAGCATTTCAATATGGTAGACTTTCTTTTTGCAATAGTGAAGTTCAAAGACTCATGACCTAAATTGTGGCTTCTTAAGATCCTTAAGTGCAGGGGCCACAGTTACATGCATCATAGACATAACTATTCTTTAGCTATAAAGACAAAGGTTAACCATTTCTTTCCTCAACTAATCAGGAACTGAATGTTGATGCGAAAAGTATGGCTTAAACCTATATCATAGATGGTATTATGGACTTTGAAATGGCCAACCTCATGAAAGTGCCGATTCCTTTTTTTAACTCACAAGGAACTGAATGAAAATGGAGACGTGTTACCAATTAACAACCTATTACATGCATTAGATAAGAATTGATAAACTAAAATCCAATTTTACTCTCCCTTGATGCATAAATTTGATTCCATTTTACTCATGATGTCAACAAAGATAGCAGTCTTCCCCTCTCCTTCTTCTCTAGGGATTTAAACAATAACACCACATGGCCACACTCATCATCCATCTCGGAATCATCTCTCTTGTATCGTCATCTATGTAAACTCTTACACATTTCCAAGGATTATAATAATCATAACCTCAGTTATGCTTAGTGTTGTTGCCGATGACTAATATACTTTCCCTTATAATTATATTGGTATGCAATAACCACACAGCACTGTAGAAGAGCATATTCCCTTCATTCACCCTTCCATGAATCTTGCCAGCCATCCCCTACTATCTTTGGGTTGAAAAAACCTGTACAAATGTCAGCTCACGATTTTTCAAATTTCATTATTACGTAACTACCCTTCTCCATTTCTACTAAGAGTGCCCTTCAATACCAATCCTTCAATAAAAAAGATGAACATAGAAGAAAATGAAGGCCAGAGGTCACCCCACAACCCCAAGCATACTTCGGGGAAAACCATCCAAAAGATGATCAAACAAAAAACCAAGAAACAAAAAGTCCACCCTAGAAACAAAGTATCTGGTTCACGATCGCTAGCTATAGAGCCCTAGTTCTAATCCCAAGGACGAGCCATTTCCAGGGCTACATCCCCTGTTTTATACCAAAACGATAGCAGCAGCAGCAGCAATAGGAGCAACAACAATAGTAGTTGAAGCAGTAACAGTAGCAATATTAGGAGTAGCTGCAGCAGCTGTATAAATCATGCTAGCAACAGCAGCAGCAATAGTAGTAGTCGGAGATTCTATCGACCTCCTTCTCTCTCCCTCTCTCCTTCTGTTTTTCTTTTTGGTTTCTATTGGAGTTACAGTTGATGTTATTGAGAGTTTTTAGATCTTGTCTAGTGATTGATGATGCATTAATTTTTATATTGGCTTGTGTTCTGCATTTTAGCTTGAGTTGGATTGAGAATATAAAAATGTGCTTGAATCAGATAGAATATAAAAATGTGTTTGAAGCAGGCATATAGATTGGGGGATTTTGAAGTTTTACCTTGACTTCTATTCTTTTTGTTGTGCTGTATTTTCTTTGTTTTAGGAAAATGAAAAAAAAATCAATCTCCTACTTTTTTTCTCTTGTATTATGCTTTGTTTTCACAATTTTTATATTGTAGTAACATAGTAGTATCATTACTTTAATCATAGTAGTAAGTAGTAACATACTAGTGTTACTACTATTGTCGTAATAGTAGCACCATGTAAAATTAATATGATTTCTGTATGTTGCTAAGACAACCATGGCATTATGTTCTATAAGTTTAGAACGAACAATAAAATTGCAAAAGTTTTTGAAGTGTTATGTTTAAGTAAAACTCATGACTAATTATTACCATTGTACCTCCGGATCATGTTATATGGATGGTTTATTGGGACTAACACAATGTTTAATCAAAAATTAAAATATATGAAGATATATTATTTGTAAATTTTGTACAAAATACCTCACCTGGGTAGTCACCTCATCACATAGGCTATCGTCTAAGCTTTAGGAAGGTCCATCGCCTAGGGTCGCCTAGGCTATTTGAGAACTATGCTTTCTTGTTAATCATCTCGAACTTTTGAAATCCAAAACATGACACATGGAAAAGTGAAAAATCAAAACGAAGAAACGAAGCAGAATAGTAGAACTGATTATACATAGGAAACTCAAAACATATTTAGCAACTGATGCAAAATAATTTGGACATTCTTTTCCCATGACCTGATAAAGGACCCCATAACGTACTACAAAAACTTCCTTCAACTTCTAATCCTACTAAAATAAATAATCATCAATTATTTTTTGACATAAATTTCCAAACCTATGTTTGCTAGATGTCTTACGACTGATAACGCTAGATAAGCATCAGGGTATCTAAAATGCCGTCCGTTATTTGCATAATAGTAAAAATGACAATATCATAGTTTAATACAAACAATAAATTTTGTGAAGTGATTTTCATAGGAATGTTCTGATTTCGCAATCCAGAGTTAAAAATAAATCCGTAACTCTAAAAGGTTAGACAACAAAAAAAGGTCATGATCACTTAAACATGATAACAAAAGAGAAGGCCCTATTGGTCGTATGTCAGATAGACAGCAGTAAAAGAGTTAGAACTATCTCAAAAAACTTGAGCATATACCATAAAACATTTGGAAGTTATGTAAGTTCCAATAAAATTATTTTCATCTCTAAGCAAATTATAGGAGGCTGGACAGCAGATAGATCAAGATCTGGATTTCAAATCCCGGAAACGACCTCTAAGATCCCTATCAACTGCTCCCAGATCTGAAATTTCCAGTGATTAATCTCAGATATTCATATAAAATAAATATCAAGTATAGAAACATGAATTTGCAGTACAAAACACAAAACAGCCAGGTCTAATCTTACTTCACAGAACAACCACATTAAAAAGCACCAAAATTTTCCCACAAAGCATAACACAGAGATTAACGAGACTAATACATATTAGCAAAGATTCTTCAATAGATCTGAAACAATTCCACTGATGCATTCATCATCCAAAAAAAGTTGCTAATATGTTGCATGAATTATCAATCTCCTGAAAAGAGATTAGTAGGCATTCATCATCCAAAAAAAGTTGCATGAATCCAGAGTTCTATACCTCTCCTGAACCAATCATCCGTGGATATACATAAAGAACCCTAATTTTCCAAGAATATCTTCCTTCTCCTACCTACCAAATACCAATACAAGGTAATGGGGAGAGAAGGGAATGCCCTACGTAACCAACCTCAATGAACGTAACCACATGACCGTCAGATCCACATCAGATGCCGACCGCAGGGCCAGCAGAGGCAGCGGCTCCGCCGAGGAAGGAAAGGAACCCGGAGGTGGCGGCGCCGGGCTCTTGGTCGTCGAGGAAGAGGTCCTCGGGCACCCGGAAGGCCCCGTGGATGGCGACAATGGCAACGCCGACCATAAGGGCGGAGATGAGGAGGGATCCGACGGAGGTAAGGAAGACGACAAGGATGGTGAGAAGGACGAGGGCGCCGAGGGTTTCACGGTCGGAGAAGGTGCGGCCGAGGATGACGAGCGGGGGATCAGCGGGACGGAAGAGGTAGAGGAAGCACCAGGCGGCAAGGAGGGAGAGGAGGACGAAGAGGGAGAAGGGGTGGGAGAGGAGGGAGAGGGCGAGGACGGCGGCGAGCAGGGCGAGGTAGTTGACGCGGAAGTAGGCGAGGTTCTTGCGGACGCGGGAGGCGGCGTCGGCTAGGGAGTCCGGCCGGGAGAAGGCGGACCGGTCGATGAGCTCCGACCAGGGTCGGCGGTTGGCGAGGGAGCGGCGAATGGAGTCGGAGAGGCGGGAGAGGAAGCGGCGGGAGGCTGGGGTGGAGATCGGGGCAGTGGCATCGGCGCCGGCGGCAGATTGGCCGGTGGAGAGGGGAAGGAGGGGCGGCGAGGCGGAGGAGGCCATGAGACTAGAAGGCGACTGCGGTTTTGACTTGGAGAGCGAAAAGGAAGCGGTTTTGGCCTAGTTAAAAGGATCTATTATACCCACGCATAATGGATTTCGATTGGTTCGAACCAAGAATGAAGCAGTGTCAATTTTGTCCAGTTCATAGTTTTTTTTTTCCTAATCTGCTTTTCATCTATCGCGAGTCGATCCCTATTTTTTTAACATTCATGAGTTTTATCTTCTACGCATCTAATATTTTGGAGACAGAAATCTTGTTATGGAGACAGAAATCTTGTACGAGATAGCTCATTGAAGGGGATCTAAATACTAGTTTTTTTTTTCTTTCCCCCACTGATCTACCATCATAAGGAAGAGGAAGAAATCAAATCACCAAAATGGCTCAGATTATGAAGTGGTCCATGAAACTGAATTAGATTCTGAAATCAGTTTTATTTTTGGTGCTATCTCTTGGAGAAATGGACTCTTCCAATTCCCTCCGTGCAATTAGAGTTCCCATCAATCCCAAATATGCTGTATGCTGATTGCAGAGGAGAATAGTTCATCGGTTGTTTCAATTACAAAAGTGGAGATTGAGAATAATCTAGGAGAATTGCCTTCTGATGGAGCCCTCGGTCTCGATGATTTACAGCCTCTTTTCTTTAAGAGCTTCTAGGATTGTTGCTCTGAAAGAATTTTTTCAAGTAATGCCTAAAAATCTACCTCTATAATTTTAATCCCTAAAAATAAGCAGCCTTGGGAGCCAAAACATTATAGATCGATAAGTTTATGTAACATGGGCTATAAATTGGTAGCAAAAATCTTATTCAATCGGATAAGCCAAAAAGTTGATGTCAAGATAAGCAGGGGTCCTTTGTGCATTGTAGAAATATTGCTGATAATGTATGCTGGCACAAGCAATGATGCATACTATGGGAAAAGCTTTTGACTGGTGATCAAGAGCAATATAGAGAGCCTATGATAGCAGTCATTAGGATTATCTTATGGCAGTCCTTCATAATTTTGGTTTTCGTAATCAACTTATTAGATCGAGAGTGCATTACTAATTCTATCTTCTCTGTCAATATTGATGGTGCTTCTAGTTGCTGGTTTACATCTCCTATTACACTTTGCCGAGGATGCCCGCTCTCCTCATTCATGGCCCAAATTCTCCAAAGTGGTCTCTTCTGAATAAAAGTGAGCGGGCAGGCTATCACCTGACTCGGTCTGCTTACACTACTTGGAAAAATATTTATCTTTCGGTGGATTTTGGATAATGGTGGGTCTGTTACTTTGTTGTGAAGCTCATGGTTATCTAATATTCCACTTGACAGATCACCTTTGACGTTTAATGTGGGAAAATGTGGCGAATCTATTGACTAAAAACAGAAAATGAGACGATGCTTGCTAATTGCTATGGAGATGGTTGAAGCCATTACTTCCAATCCAATCCCTGTTAATCCATGTGCTCATTGATTGGTGCAGATCGAGTCAAATATTCTAAAATCAGATTGCGTGACTTCATTACCTCTCCTTCCCATAACATGAATGATGGTATAGTTTTTAAGTGATTGTTGAAAGCTCAGATTTGTCGGAATAGGTTTATCTCATAGATCCTTCCTAGCTCATTGTGAACCCTTTCTTTGTATTGCGACTGCTGCAAGGGAAGGAAGACATTAATCATATCATATGCCATTGTGATCTTGCAAAACAAACCTGGCATATTCTTAATCACAAGCTTAACCTGAATCGATCTTTCAGGACGGTATGACTGATGATTGAGTTTGGAGCATTATTTGTTATAATGGTTGACTACTTAGAAGGAATACGAGAGTTTTCACGGTAAGCGCGGTATTGCACATGAAATTACCATCTATGTTATCAGTCATGCTAAAGAACTTATTCGAGCAGCATATGATGATACTTCCAATGATGCCTCAAGGCTTTGGCGACCTTCATGCTCTTCGAGCACTCCCTCTAAAAGGGACTGGAGCTGGAAGGGCACCTGTTATTTGCTAAATCTGTCTCATTGCACAGTTACGAAAGCTGAACTAAGAGCTGCATGGGAGAGGCTACGAACTACTGTCATCTTTGAACTACTGTCATCTTTGGCCTAATGCAACTTAGGTTGAGGGTGATCCCCCCTTCATTGGATTCAAACTTCTCACTTTGCAAGCACAGCCATCCTCATCCATTATTAGTAGATATTTAACTATTCATCCGTTATTTTTAGGAAGCTAGGGGTTGGGAGGGTTGGTGAGCAGGAAATCCCTTCCCGAATCAACTACCTTGGGAAAAAGATATCACCTTGAATGAATTCATACATGTAAAGCAACAGTTTTTCCCTTGGAAAGGATACATACAAGATGACAAGGAAAGTTGGTGCTCCAAATGGCCTTCTACATCAATAGATGAGCCCCTTTTCCAGACTTTCGTACTTTATTAAGATTCAAAATCAACAATAGAACTACTAGAAGCCAAGAATATAATCCTAACTTGTCTAATAATGCGTAAGTTAGGCTTTGCTTCAAAGAAAAAGCTTGTTGAAGCTTAATGGGGAAGAGATATGTGCTGTATTCGAAAGGACAGAACAGAATGAGTTGCATGAAATGGAGGCCATTGTGCAATGGATATGCCCAAATTCCGTCTTTTCCAAACCAAGGATTCTTTCTGAGTGCGTGCGGAACAGCACATCCTAACTCATCCACCAATTGAAAGTTCAGAATTATCTGATTAGCCTAATTTATAGGATAATGATGAATAAACCTAGATTATCGGTTTTAAAGAACAAGCAAACTTCCTCATGTGCAGAATCTGAAACAGATGAGTAAGTTTCATTAGTTGACTAAGGGAATATGGAGTCAGGAGATGGTATTAGAACAGATAGGTTGGTGATCATTCAAAGACCTCGAGTTCTCTGCTCCAAATTCCTAATAGAAAGAGAAAATTCTACTTTTTCACAGTATAAAACTCTCCCATGTAAGAATCAGTGTAAGCAACCTATTGAGTTTTGACTTATCTTAGTGGACCTCAAGTTCACTGTTATATAATCCCTCCAAGTTTTGCATGCATAGAGGGGTTCCTAGTAATACAAGCTCCTTTTCATGGCTTCTAGTTTTGTTCCAGACGTATGGGGATGGATCAATAACCTTTCCCCAATCACCCAATGGAACACAAATTTCAGGTCTCTTTGCATCTGTACGACAACATCAACACATCCCTCCATGAATCTCTCAGTCACCAAAAGCTCCCAGCGCCAAAACACATATGTCTCCTTCTCCATCTATGCATATTTTAATATGCCAATCTCCCTCTGGACATCCAGTCCTATTCACCTGAAAACCAAAACTCAGCCTTCCTTGGAAGAAGATGATGTTCTCCATCTCTTCTTTGATATCATCAATAGAGTTCTCATGTACGGCCCCAATAAGAAATCCTCTTTCAGATTCCCTGCAGTACAAATTATAGATGAATTCAGAGATGTGTTTAATATTGCATTCCTCACTCTTGCTTTCCTTATCTGCATCTATGAAGGCCCTAACAACCTTCGCCGAGGATGCCTGGACACTTTGAGGATCCAATTAGGAAGCTCAAGATCCAGAGAAGCATCAAAGCTTCTTGTGCGAATCCTTGGATCCAATCTCGAAGAGCAATGGATGAGATCACTAAACCTTGCTGTAACGAACTGGATTCTAGAGTTTCAAGCCTCCAATCACTCGTTTAAAACACCTTCACCCCTGTTTTCACATGCCTTCTCTGCAAATGGGCTATGGAAAGTACAATTATATTGCCCAATCATAGCCATGAGCATCCATGATCCTGGCACTACAACACAGGATGAACGTCTGCTCTTTTCTCTGAAGTACCAACAACTTGAAGGCGTCATCCAACTTGCTTACAAGGTCATCTTCCGGGAGAGCTGGATTGATGTGGTGGTGACTGTGGACAACATAAGGTTAGTGTGCTATTATATCAATTCAAATCAAACATGTATCTATGAATGCACTGACAAGCATCATCTGGCTCTAAATAACCCCATGACAATACTCTTTACATCCATGTCATTCATTGGCTGCAGTCAGTAAACAAACTAGGAAAATCCTGAGAATCCATCCTGAACATGTTAACAAAGTCAACAACTAGACTATAATGTCAAACATGCATACTATCCAGCTGAACTGCATATCTCTGAAGTTTTTAATTTATCTAATAAGTGATAATTCAACTAGAAGCACCCTTACTCATTTCATTGATGCCAGATGCGACGTGAACCCACTGGTATCTGAAACTCTAATGGCTGAACGAGGCTATGGATCTAAGGAGAAACACTTTCCATCTCGTATAACTTTGCAACTCACTCCAATGCTGCAGTCTGATGTGTTGTCGCTTTCATTAAGTAAATCTTCTGACAATCCTACTCATGAAGTTAGCCTCGAGAAGGCCCTTGAAGGCTCATTTGATCCCCCAAATTCTTATTTCGGTTTCAAAGTCTCAGCCACAGAAACCGTAACTATGAGCATGAAACCATGGAAATTTGAGCAATCAGCATATGGAGATAGTGCGATTTTGAATTGGTTTCTTCATGATGCGGTGAAAGGAAGAGAAGTGTTCTCCTCCAGGCCTTCAAAGTTTGAATTACTTCAACCAAGAGCATGGTTTAGAGACCGTGACTCAAGTGCCTACAGGCCTTTTACAAAACAAGGAGGGGTGATCTTTGCAGGTGATGAGTATGGAGAGAGTGTGAAGTGGAAAATGTGTGGAAGAGCTTTAGGGAAGAAAATGGAGTGGGAAATCAAAGGCTGGATTTGGTTAACCTACTGGCCCAACAAACAGAGAACCTTTTATAGTGAAACAAGGAGGTTAGAGTTCAGAGAATTACTCTACCTTCCCCCTCGAAAGTAGCATGAGATCAGGATCTATGCCACTCATAAAAAGTAAGATTGTGTTGCTGCCATGTAAATTTGTGCTTGGCCAATGATCTGTATGATTGTAATATGTGAACTATGAATTTATACAATTCTATTCTTGTTAAACACCTAATTATCTATGTTAAGACAAACAAATTCCCAAAACTTGTGGTGTTAGGTGATCCTATTGCTCCACCAGCACAAGCATACATCAGCCCTAAATCTTCTGACTTACAGTTACGTGACAAGAGTTGCCTTATTCTATAAGCTAGAGTAGAAAGGCATACCATATTCTACTAAGACTTTAAGCATATGGAAGGCTCTCTGTCAAAGAGAGAGCTCTTATTTATTTATTACCAATGGATTTGTTTCTACGCCAGGGAAGATTATTCATTTGTTCTCCTAGCTCATATAACATTTGTAGAGCTGGTTAACAACCATTCAGGTAAGAAAGCTGACAAACAAGGACATAGAAGTGGATGGTAGTGCTATTATGAGACTGGAGACATGATACTACAGTTATGAATTTATTCTACTATATATCCCTCAAGCTTCCAAGTGAATCTTCATAAAGCTCCCCATTTCTGTGACTCCACGTTACACATGCCATGCTCTTGTCAACAAAATTGGATGAACAGTAATTGACTAATTGGAGAACTCATCGGCTCTTACAAGCTTTTCATAATGTGAGCCAAGCAACCATCAGAAAAATATTAAACTATGACCAGTGCATGACTGCTAATGGAACCTTTAACAAAAACGAAAGAAGAAGAAGAAGAACTGAGCTTTCTGCCTAGAGAATTAAAGTAATGTTTTTGACCATTCATGCCATTTTCTATATTAAATATATTATTTAGTGGCATATAGACTTATAGAGATTACATGGAGCCAACATCATGACAAAACACTCAAGCAAACTAATGCATAAATTGTGATCCCCCAGATTTTATACCAAAATATAACCAGGTCATTTTTTCCAAGGTTTTTGATATTAAGATTGACTAACAAAATAAAGCAATGATAAAACTACTGAAGATAAAGATACTTGCAACCAAACATGTCCTGCAGATTCCACTAACTCAGTGTGAGTAATGAAAATAGAATCATCAGAAAATGATACTTTACCATAATCAAAGAGACAATCAGCTGAAATAGAAATCATGCAGAATCCAGTATTTATGTATTTATTAACACCACTAGTTCAGATAAAGATGACCACGATACTGGCAACTTGATGTTCTTCCAAGTAGATATGATCAACAGTAAAATATCACAGTTAACTGACCAAACCAACTAAAGTCTCAAGTTCATAATAGACATTTTGTTCATAGCATATGCATTCCAGCAGATGAATGTAACAGACCAGGCAAGCACAGAACCTAGAAAGTAGAACCATTCCACCCAAAGTTTGAACCCTGCAAAGTAGAAAAAAATAAAGCCTTTAATACCTTAACTAAAATGTTATGTTCCAGAACTACTCTTACTAGCAAGAAGTAAATACTTCAAAACTAGAACTAATGGTGATAAACATGGGTCATAATACTAAGAATATCTAAACAGTGAGTGATTATTTACATGATTTACTGCTGATGTAAAGCATGCAAACATTGTGCATATTCTTGAGTTTGGTGGACCTAAAAGAAAAGAAATTGCAATGAGAAAAACAATTAACCAGTAATGACCCATCTTAGGGTCAGATTGAAAAGTTCAGATGGCTCGCCTTTGCGTCATAAAACTTGAGAAAGAACCGTGACTTGGGAACAGACAGCTTTGTTTCTAAAATCAATGCAATAGAAGCACTCAGTTTCTTGTTTACATCAGGATTCAGGCCACCAATCGAAACCAATTCACCATATGCGGTTGGCTGTTCAGTACCTCCAAATGACATTGGTACTGATCCTTTCAGTACTATCATCACGTACTGTCAACAGACGAAAAACAAAAGTAAATTAATATGTTACTATGGTGACCAAAAGAACTAAGTTCCTCAGGCAACTTAAATTCAAAACCCAACTAACCTTACTGAGGAATACAAGAAATCAAGATAATAACATGCAATAAAATAGCTTAGGAAAAACAAAGCAGAAACTAGTTTGAAGCAACAATATTCCATATTTCTGTGATTACAGACAACGAGTTAGTAAGTTCGACAAAAGAGATTTATAAAATGAAGGTTCATATTTTCGCAGGGCATCAGATTAGTACTTAAGTCAACATATAAAAAATATGAGGGGATTTACATCTCCACTTCTCTCACTCTACTCTACCTTGACCTGCTAATATAAGTTACCACAGCAATGATTGTAACCAGTAAGAACCAGTCGTTAATTAGACTGGACATTAAAAACTCGATGACAACCTTCTATGGCACCCCCAAGATAATGGAATAGCAAAAAAAAAAATGTGGAGATGCAATTCCCCAGATAATAAATTGAACTTCATAATACAAAAATCTCCAATGCACACGGAAGTCTATCACGGAAAACACCGAAAATAATAGTAAACAGAAAATTAACTAAGACGAATAAAAAGATCGCGTTTTGAAGAAACAAAATCCTGTCTTCAGTTCATAAAATTAGGGCAGTAACCCTAGCCAGATAACAACCCTAAAAAAAAGTTCTATTGCATGGAGAAATCAGCTTATTCTTATAGTATCGAATCTAACTGACTTTCAAATAGTAAAAAGTAGACAAACCAGAAGAAAATTAGATTAAGAAGTACACTGAAGGACTTACTGACAGGATGACAAGACATAATAGAAAATCGCTTACAACCTAAAGCAAGTTATCGTCTTTCATATCAGGGCAGTTTAAATGGTTGAAGAAACGGAAAACGCACAAAAATTTAGGAGATGGCGGATGGAGAAGAGATGATACTAAGAAGCGAAGGGAGGGTAGAGAGGGGTTTAGAAGAGGGGAACCGACGGCTTCGGGTTTGCCGATGAGCTTGGCGACAGTCTTGGTGGCCTCCGAGAGGATGGCGGAGGTGTCGATTCCGTCCAAGCTGACATTGGTAGAAAGATTGAGGCACGGCATCTCTGCAACCCTCCGCTACGCTCTTCGTCAGCCCTTCTCTGGTCTCTCTGCCACGATATCCTCAGTCCTCTGCAGTGGCCGCTTTTCTCATGTGGGGCTGCAAACGGATCGGGTCGGACCGGGGACAGGGGACCTGACCCGGTTTTATAATTGGATCGAGATTTTGGACTTGGCCCAAATCTATTGGCCGACCAAATTGGGTCGGGTCCAGTTGATAGAGCGAAGTTATATTCGGACTAGATCGGGGCATGAACTAGATTACCCAAAATGTTCGGATTCGGATAACGACCGGATCGGATCGAGCTAACAGTCACACCTAGCTCTAAAATATCATATCTGATAATTAATATAAAATTATTAAAAAAATAAAAAAAAAATAACTTGAACTTGAATGGTCAAGACCTTTTTTATCAAAGTAATTGGTCATTCCTAACTCTACAAACTACGGTTATAAAAACAAATATTTTGATATACTTAAAGACATTGTAAATAAGAATTTACGAAAAAAAATAATGAAATATAAATGCTTTAGTATACTCAAATAAAAATAGATTAGAGGAGTTGTAATTGTTGAGATAAAAAAAAGAAGAATTAATTTAAATAAAAGTTCCTTCGATGAATTGAAAAGGATATCAAGAATGAAGGAGAAGAAAATCTATGCGATTCGAATTTTTGGGTTAGACTGGAGCAGGTTCGGATTGGTCAGACCTATGTTTCTTAAACTGGATGATATATAGGATGGGTCAGAACGGGCAAATTGAAATTTGTTTGTTAGGATCAATTTTGAACCCAATCTAATCTACAAGTTTTCAAATACGGATCGGATCAAGTTTGATCGAATCAGAACAGAATTAGATCATGAGTAGGTAGCCATTTGCAGCCTTAATACTAGGACCTATCCATATTCAATGAAATTTCTACCTGTTTATAATACTTGTGTTATAGTAAACACACTCTTCAACTGTCCACACTCATCCTCCATTCTCAATTCGGTGACAAGGTTAAGGAAAAGAAACATTGTAGAGTATACTTATCAAAAGAATGATACTACATTCTAAAATTTATTCCATTTTCCAGCATGGCATGCTATAGTGCTGTCTCAACCATGCACCCTGAGAGAATTGGCATGAGTTGCAAGGATTGAAATCATACATTGCAGACTTATCACCTGACAGACATCATGTATTGTGATAAGTATTGTGATAAAGACAAAGTTGAGTATTGGTGCAATTTACAAGTAACAGTGATGCTAGAATACCATTCTCTCCACCAAGTGCCATAAGGGAATTGGCATGAGCTGCAAGATTATCCCCTCGCAGACATTATGTGTTGCAATAAAGTATAGATAACTTCAAATCTTTTTATTCTCATTCGATCCAATATTTAGATAACAGTTGATGTTAGATTGACATCTATCATAAAGCCATCTTGATTTTGAATGATGGTCTCGCAACCTGCCATTGACATTGATGGAAAAAGAGAACGCTTATATATGATGGCTGTAATTATTCACAAATACTTGCCCCATGTTTCTTTTCTTCCTCTCCCTTTTATAATACCCAAATTTTATATAAAATACAAGACATCTCCTCGTAGAGTAAATTTTAACAGTATACACTCATAAATGAGAAGATTGCACATATAAGATTTAGTCCTTTTACTATATAGATATATCGTTAAAACACAAACAGTTGCAACAATATATGCACCCAAAATGTACTGTCTTGATTCTCCATCTAGATGATCATCTTTTAGCATCTTGGTGGAAAAAATTTGTAACTCTCTTTCGGATTGTCCCTTAAAATGCATACTCCATGAGACTCCATCTACCAAATTTGTCTCGCGTCCCCTGATCAATTTTCTTCTCTGC
This sequence comes from Phoenix roebelenii, assembly GCA_025769935.1. Lineage (NCBI taxonomy): Eukaryota > Viridiplantae > Streptophyta > Magnoliopsida > Arecales > Arecaceae > Phoenix > Phoenix roebelenii. Next base: position 7,206,558 of record JAOXJJ010000195.1, read on the forward strand.
ATGAGATAATTTCTGATAATTTGTCACTCCCAGATGTGAATGCAAATCAGTTTCAATTTGATTACAGGATACCATTTATCGCTGCTCATCGAACAAATCTTCTGGTGGATCATACACAATCATATCAGGGAACAGTCCCAAGAAGTCCTGCTTTACTTTTTCCCTCAGTTCAGGATATGGTATTAGACCCTTCAAGATAACCCGAAAGGGCAGAGAGAGTGGTGGATCAGGTGAGCTCCTCATATCATCATAAATTTCCATGGCCAGCACAGGCAAGCCACCATCACTGAATGCCCTAACAATGTCACCGTAAGTGTGCTGATCAATGTGGACACCTTCGCTCTTCAAGTCTGCCCAAACTTGCTTCGTCTCTTTCATGTTCTTATTCCTTGCAAGCATCATGAGCATGTCTCGGTAGAAATACATATCAGGCCGGTACCAAATTTCTTTCCGCACTGAATCATATATCTGAAAAAAAGCAATTGATTTAAGTAGTTTCCTATGTGTATTCAACATCATGTGTACCTAAACTCAGCATTTTATTTTTAATTTGGAAGTTACATTTGGTTTCTTAACTAAGATATAGCATTCATTCTTGAACATACTTCAGCAATAATATTTAAAAAATTCACGTTGATTTGCTGATGCACTATCTGAATACAGAGAGCATTTGAATATTGCACTCTTCCAAACAACATCAAGATTGAATAACCTTGCCAATATTGTGCAGTTCAGTGTACTTGCAATCCTCATTAAGCCACAACCTGGTAGAAAAGCAAACAGATTTTGGTCTTGCAGGGCAAGAAAGGAACTCTTGATTAAGACAACATCATTGAAGTGAAAAAAAATAGAAAAGAATGGGAATCTTTTGCAATAAAGGGAATTGCTGCAAGTATCATATAGAAACCAATCAAAATAATAGCAAGCTCTAGTGCCATTAAATGCAGCAATGTGAACTTCCTTGCTGATTGGTGCAATTACACAACTAGTCAAGAAATGGGGAAATAACAAAGCTGCTCCATATTTTAAGATATCATTAGATGGTAGTTATGTATCTTATGTGCTACTAAGTTTCATTACTGAGAACTGTATGGCATCCTGCGTCACAACTGCTTGATGTCCAACTCAGGCATGACACAAAATAGTTTTAACTCTGCATCAAAAACTTCAAAAAGCATTTCCAATTGATAGCACAACACTCAAATCTCATGAAGTTTAGGCTTCAATTAAATTCATTAAGTTTGGAATTCAAAACAATACAAATTCTATTGCAGAAAAAGAGCAAGATTTAGAGCATCTTATTCTGTCCTCAGTTTTGAATCTGTTTGACGACACCAAAGAAAGACAAAAAGAAAGAGCAGAAAATCAAGTGGAAATTCATATCTTATTAGCAAGATTGATCAAACGAAAGGGTAAGTAGAACCTTTAAACAGGCATATATAGAAATTGAATAACAAATATACCATGAATTCATTGTATGAATATGCATGGGTCGGGTCAGGTCAATTTGGAGATATACCCAAAACTGAACCGACCTTAGTCAGTTTCTTAAAACTGAAACAGAAACCGAACCAACATTTACAAAAACCGCTTAAAACCAACCCAAGAAATTCGGTTCGGTTCACTTTGATTTATCGGGTTGATGTTCAATAGATTAGGCTAAATAAGCTGGGTTGTCTCAGCATAAAAATTCCATTTTATCTAGGGTGTGTTCAATGGACTGGACTAAATGCCGAGCTAAGTCTAAACATAAAAATTCTATTTTGCATATAAGAGAAAATACAAGACAAAAATAAAAAATTGAAATATATACACACACACATACATGGGTCGTGTCGGGTCGGACCGAATCGGCTTTCTAAAAATTCAAACCAAAACCAAACCAAATTAAAAAAAACAATACAAACTGAACTGAGGAGACCAGTTCGCGCCAAGTTCGTGGTTCAGCCGGTTTTTTGCACATCCTTAATTTGTTGCACAGAGTCACACAAATTGCATAACTTATTGCAGGATTCAAACTCATGACAAATCTCTGTATGTAAAGATGTTGGTGAGGCGCCAAAAAATCTGGCTGCTCAAACTATAAAACCCAATAAAGATAAGATCTGGGACAAGCTATTGGTCTTTGATGTGTTGATTGCAGCTGCTGTTCATATGATAATCATTGAACACTCATTTAACCATTTATGGTCATTTATTTTAAATTCAACTGAGAAAAAATCTCAAAAAGACGATTGAATATTTAATATTGTTATCCTCTTTTTTCAAAAGAGAGTGCTTGCTGATGACCAGTGACCAACAGATTTTCTACAAGGAACATGACAAAATTGAAGAAGCTATAACCTTTTCATCTGACCAACAAAAGGTTTTTGATGAGGAAGAAATCAACTCTTATTAAGGCCTGAGTTCGTAATGCAGACAAACTATGGGCAGAGCACAATTTAACCTATCAATTAGTAGATCACCAGTGGATGCACATCAATCAAAATAAGATTTCCTCATGGGTTGCAACACTTCATTCAAACAATGCACAAAAGTACTCTTATGTCAAGTTTAACACATTTGGTGGCAGTAATCACTGAAGTCTTCTATTAATTGTGTATACATAAATTTGAAATACAATGTCAGGCAAGCAATCTTGCTTTCAACATTAAGTTTAAGCTCCCTGATTCTGCATTTACACATCTAAGATTGTCAGTTATTCCAACATGGCACACCTAAGAACAAGGACGCAATGTTTTGCCACCGAACCTACCTCCATGCAGTGGGTCAAACTACAACTTCATGTGGATCCTTTGCGTACCAATGAATAAAAATTCTAAAGCAGAGATGCTACAGAAGACCATATGAAAGAGTCGATAAAATCTGCCATATCAACAAAGTCACAGATCTTAAAGGAGGCTTCTATAGACTAGAACTCCTAATAGTTCTTCCTAGAGAGGATCCCAACACATTGGACTAGACTACACCATCTCTTTGAGACCCCTCGGTCCCTGCCTTTCTCTTCTCTTCTCCTCCCAATAAATACATCCACCGCCACCTCCATCCGTCACCATCTCCAGTCAGCCGTCAGCAATAATGCCGGCCCACCTCTACATTGTAACCCCCTGATTTGTGCCATATAGGCTGTTTGCTGTTTGCATGTCTGTGGAATCCATTGAATAGTGCAGTGTCCCATATTAAATATTTGGTCCTCAGGAATAAAACATCATGTTGCATCCATATAAGCTTTCTTAGCCATTCCCTTTTCTTATTCCATCACACAATATAGGCCATAATAGAAAGAAGCATGTATCTATCGGTATCAGAGCCATCAATCCTACAATGGCTGATGGTACCAGAACTACCAAGCTAGATGAGGTCATGAGTCAATCGAGGGAGGCAACTGTGCTCCATGGTCTCATCCTAGCTGAAGTACAAGAGAATTTGAACATCAACGCTTCGATGAGGTCTTCCAGAAGATTGCAGACATAGATTCCAAGAATGATTGCAGCATAAGGGAGGTGATTCGCACTAAGGAAGAATCTTCGTCCAACCACTTGGTGAATCAACTTGAGCCTTCTCCCACACAGAGGTATGAAGGAGGTATTCAAACTTGAGCAATGCACTTAGACTATCCCACTTTGATGGCACCGATCCTTATGGCGGCATACAAGGCGGAGCAATTTTCTCTTATCATCAAACTCCAGTAGAGCAAAGAATGCTCCAAGCTTCATTCCACCTTGAAGGAACAGCAATTCAATGGTATCATCAGATGGAAAAAATCAGGGGCCACATGGGATGGCAAGATTTTACTCATGCTCTTGAAGTCCATTTTGGATCCACAGAGTATGAAGATGCAACAGAGATTCAACAATATTGATCGGTGCAAAACTATCAGAACGAACTCAAGACCTTAGCCAACCATACTGAAAGTCTTGATAAGCATTTCATGATTGGCTGCTTTCTGGGAGGATTGAAGGGGGAGATTCTCCTAAGTTTTCAATCATTCCAGCCTTCATCACTCTTAGCAGCAATCAGATTTACCAGGCTACGAGAAAAATTAGCAGCTAACAGAAGAAGCCAAGGTCTTGCTAAAGGCCACTAAGACGAGAGAGTGACGAGATAGAGATCTCTGCTACAACTGTGATGAGAAATTCTCGACAGGTCATTGATGCAGGACACAAAAGCTTTTCTTCATGAAGGGTTTGTGGACTGAGGAAGAACAAAAGTACGAAGATGAAGAAGTGACACATGAATTGGAAGCAACCGAGCTATCATGCGCTGTTGGATCCATTAACTGATGCTAACCTTGAAGCAAGGTTGCTTCAAGGGGCGAATGATATGGACCATATAGGCTATTTGTGTTAGGAGCCATTAAAGGATATGGGAATAAGCTAACATGGTTAATTTGTTGTTGTGTTGTTTCTCATGTAGCTATCTTGTTAGGATATGGATCGGTTTGGTTAGACATGTAGTTAGGGTGGCTGTCAAGTCTGTATGTTATATATCTGGTTCCTCATGAATAAAACATCATGTTGAGTCCATAAAAAGCTTTCTTAAAAGACTGGCTTCTCTCGAAGTAAGCCATATCCACTCCCTTTTCTTATTCCACCCCACAAAATAGGTATCATAGAAAGAAGTGCATCACCCCCGCCTTTTCTCCTCTTCTCCTTCCAACAACTCCGATCATAGCAACCTCAACTATCACTATCTCTGCCCACCTAGTTAAACGCCAGCATTGCCACTAGCATCACCGTGTTATGCAAGCCTAGCCTTCTTTGAACATAACCAATATTCTTTATTCCTCTTTCATAAGCCCTAGTTCTCATCCCACCCTGCTACCACCTCCCACCACCACCTCTGCTTCAGCTTGAACACCGCATCACTGGCCACAATAGCAAGAAACCCTGATAAGGCACAAGCGACCAGGTTTTACAATTCCCCAGAGAAAGAAGCTCCTTTGAGATCTTGCAAATGGAGATGTAGATAGAAAGGTGGGGCCAACAGTGAGGCCCATGGTGCCAAGGCCACAGTAGTGGTTGACAAGGCCCTTGAGTGGGAGGATGGAGAGGAGGGCCTAATAGAGGACAACTGGGGAGGGTGCGGCAGGGAGGAGAGCAAGCTTGCATGCCAATCCTGAGAGTGCCAAAAAGGAACATGACAGTGTGTGATGATGCTGGTGATGGAGTGAGTGACCATGAATTGCTAGAAATCAAGGCCATCATGGGAGATGCTGAGCTTGCTAGAGAATACCAGGAGAAGGAGGTTTAGCAACTTGAACTTTGGGAACACATCAACCCTGGAGAAGAAGAAGTATTGATTGTGTGTCTAGGTTTAGGGATCAGAAATGGAATTACTGTTAGGGTTAGAAATAAAGAATCAGGGATGGAGGGAATAGAAGAGGAAGGGATCGCTATCATCGGCAACAAAATCCAATGTTAATGGTCGACTAGGTGGCCAGAGATGGCGGTAGACATATGTGGTGGACAGAGGTGTCAGGAGGAGAAGGGGAGGAAAAGTCATGGGCGGCGGAATCGTAGATCATGGTGGGATCCTCTCCAGGAAGAACTAACAGGAGCTCCATTAGAGCCCCTTCTGCTCAGTAGAAGTTCTCCCTAAGATCCACAAATTTGCTGACATAGCAGATTTTAACGACTCTTCCATATGATCTTATATAGCAGCTCTTGCTATAAAATTTTTATCAAAGTATATCAATACCAGCCATGATATTGAATTTGAGCAACCTTTTAAATAGGCTTTCAATATTCCTCATAGACTATGACAATGTCGAATATAAATATAACTAAATACCTAAATTTGGAAGAGAAGTTTTGTTGGTGCACCCGAAAGGAAACATATAAGAAGAAATATTACGGGGAAAAAAATTCAAAGTCTACTTGCAACGTAGTAGAGTTCATTTATAGGGAAAAATAACAATGAAGGCCACCTTAGTTTTTAGACTAATCATAGTGAAAACAATAGCCGATATAAGATATTAGATTCTTCTTTTAACAAATTAATTTGCCAAGAAAACAGAAAAAATGGACTTGGAAGCAATAAATTAAGAAGCTTTCTGACCTTCATGGAGAGAAAGACGTGATCTTGCCGCTGGAACTCGGCGAGAACGGCGAAGAGATCGGTTCGAAGGAGGCGGGAGACGTGCGAGCGCATGAATTGCTCCAGCCTCGGCCCGCCGACGGAAGCCAGGCGCTTGAGCTGCTGGACCACGAAGAGGCCCTCCTTTCCCATCTCCTTTTTCCGCCGCCAGATCGATAGGCTAGGGCTCGAAGCCAGCGAGGAGGCGAAAGAGGAGGAGGAGGAGTGGCGGCAGAGGACATCAGCTCCTCCAGGGCCGCTGCCGCCATCGCGGAGAAGGAGAGAGGCCGGGGCTAGGGTTAGGGTTCCGGCGAGCCCGTCAATGGCTCGCCGCCTTAGTAAGCCTGAAAGGACGCGGAGCATCGGTTGGCCATTTCGGAAAATGAAGGGCGTTTCGGAGGGATAGAACTCGGCCTTCGCGTGCATGTCACGTGCACTAGATATGGCGTGACATGCTACGGTAAAATTCATATATTCTTTAGGTAATTCGGGCACCGCATGAGCCGACAATGGTTGCCGTTTACACAAACATTCCATAAAACCGCCAAGAATTGGAACATACGCTGAAATATAATTAAAAAAAATGGGGACTTTTGTCAATTTTGTAATGACATGATTTAACATAGTGGTAATAGAATGGTTATGCAGCCACTATACATAGAAAATGTCTCACAAACTGATATATAATTTAAAAGTTTAATAGGATTATTCATAACTTTTCATTCTACAGAAAGTAACAAGGACATGAGATGTCCACTAAATTAATTAAAATATTATAAAGAACTATTTTTGATTTTTCATTAATGCGGTGACATGTAATATCAGTTAAAAACTGTATGAAGAAACTTGTTAATTTTGCATTAACCTGGTTGCAGAAATATGAAAATATAGGATGAATAATTATTTGAAAATCCTAAATCGATTTGTCCCTAATCAAGTTAGATGCTTTGGCTAATTTTGAACTGATGTTGGACAATAATTTGCCAATATCGGTCCAATTTCTTTTAGGTCAGTTGGTTCAGAGTTGGACCAAATATGTTCCTTTGTCTCAGGTTTGTCCGACCCGGTCCGTGTACCCAAATCTCACTAATTTTTTCTTTTTTTGGTACACTAGCTGCTCACACTAGCCTCACGTGAGCACTGCCATGAGAGTCTAGAGAAAAAATACGTTTCAGAGATGGGGGAACAAAGACATAACGGTCCAGAAAATTTTTTTTAGAGTGGTGGGCAGCAAAAAGGATAATCCAGTTTGTAGTTTTGTTCGTCTTCTAATAGATATTCACAGCACACTTCTCCAATAAGCGAATGATCTGCCGCCCACGTCCCCTTATATAGGATCTACTCAATAGTCTCAGCTGGGACTACTCCTTTTCTATTCTTTTTTTTGAAGGTCGGCTGCTTAAACTACTCCCACATGAGCACAGCCATCTTCATCATTATCAAGAATACTTTTTCGAAAACTAAAAACTTTTTCGAAATGCTGAGCAACAAAGGAAGTGACCCAATCAGTAGCTTGATTCGCCTTCCGAAGGACGTGCTTGACCTGGATAGACCGATACTTCCGTAGCATCTGACGCACATCAAACAGTATCGGGTGCTTCACCTCCTTCCGCCCCTCTACCTAGAGGTGATCAATCAAGACAATGGAATTTCCCTCCAAAATAATCATGTATGCCCCAGTACATGTCTTACATGTGATAGCCCCTCCCATGTCGCCCTGAGCTCCTCCCCAAATGTCGAGGCCTCAAAGAAATGACGCCCTCCGACGGTAATCAGACTGGAGCTATGGTCTCTGATCACAAATACCACACCTGTCTAATCTCCATCGACGGACAAGCTCCTATCGAAATTTACTTTAAAATAGCTAGGGGTGGGGGCTCTCAAGAGATGAGAACAAATATGGGCGCTAGTAGGGGTGGCAATCGGGTCGGGTAAGACATAAACAAGTCAGGTCAGATGTTAAACATATCGGAAAAGTATAAACCTAAACCTGACATTTTTATTAAACAAGTCAGAAATTACAACCCGAACCCGACTTGTTTAATAAACAGGTAACCTGATCCGACCTGTTTAACCTGTTTAATAAACAGGTCGATTGAACAGGTCGGATTGGTTTATGCTTACCTGTTTAACTAAATATAAATGTAAATAATCAGAAATAAAATACTCGAAATAAAAGAGGCCGTGCTCGGTGCTTCCCTCGTCCTCCCCATCGGGGAGCTTATTGGCGCTCCTTAGCCCGCTATCGCTGTCATCCACCAGGGTTTCTTCCGACAAGAGAGAGAGATGGGAGGTTCGACGAAGAGAGAGAGGTGGGGGTTGGGGACCTTGGGGTTCTGTTCGGCAAGAGAAAGATGTGGAGAGGTTGGGAGGGTTCGACACAGAGAGAGAGAGAGGTGGGAGGGTTCGACGGAGAGAGAGAAAGAGAGGTGGGGGTGCCTGCTGGTTTAAAATGAAGAGATTGAGACTTGAGAGAGATACGACTCATAAAACTACGACCACGGCTCCTTCGCCGCCGCTTGCTGCCTTCTCCCAACCCATCCGCCGCTCCCCATCGTCGCCTCGTCCAGCTAGTCCAGAACTACGAGATCGATCTCGCCGGGTAGATGGAGACCGTCCCTCGGATTGCAACGTAGATGGGCTTTCTCGGGTCCGAGCCGTCGAAACCCTTGAGCTTCTACGCCGTTACCTCCATCGCAATCCGTGGGCTTGCTTGGGTCCCTGCTGCGATCGCCGTTGACGGGGGAGGTAGAAGTAGTCGGCAAGGGGGAGGAGAGGGCAGAGGCGAAGAATCCGGAGGAGAGGAGGGGAGACCGGGGGAGGAGAGGGGAGATTGGGAGAGCGACATTGAGGGAAGAGGGCGGCGCAGTGAAAATGTGAATTCGAGACTGGACAAACCCTAGGGAGGACTGAAGAGTGAGGAGTCGTGTGGTGAAAATTAAAATTGGGCCAAGCGGATGCGGCAGGCCTTTGGGCTAGAAAATCTGATCCAACCTGAGTTATCCGATCTATATATTAAACGGGTTAAACGGGTCAGATATTTAAAACTTGTATCCAATCCAATTAATAAATAAATTAAATAGGTCAATCTGTTTACAATTTAGGTCAAACCTAAATCTGTTTATGGTGGGTCGAACACGGATCGGCGGGTCGGCCATATTTTGATCGCTGAGGCTACGCTTCAAAACCGTAAAGGAAAGAAGCCCATTCCCTTCTACCCTTCTTCACCAAACAGTAGCATTTCCTTCGAAGGAGGGGAGGAGCAGGAGAAGATGCTCCGAAACCCCGGTTCCTTGAGGCTGATCGCCTCCCTCCAAAGACTAATCCCATCCTCCGGCCACCACCTCCTCCAGCGTTCGCCGGTAAGCGGCACGGCCAAGGGCAAGACCAAGCTCATGTCCGGCCAGCCCCTGAAGCACTCCACCCTCGGCAAGAAGAAGGCTGCCGGAAGCGAACCCTCCACCACCCGTGGCGGCGGCCGCGCCCGCAACGAAGCCATCGAGCGCCTCAACCGCATGGTCGACTCCTGCCTCCACGCCCCCACTCCGCTCCGCCACCTCATCACCAAGGAGCGCGCCTGCGAGGCCGAGCGGGAGAAGCTCGGACTCATATCCAAGGAGCGCCAGCGCTAGATCGACCAGGAGAAGGCCCGCGCCAAGGCCGGCGGCGTCGCCTCCGAGGAGGAGCCCGTCATTATGGGGACGCCGGGGCTGGATCTCATCACCCTCGGCCTCGTCGACAAGGAGGGCATTCCCAAGTACGATCTCACGGTGGAGGATGGACGCCGGCTCGCCAAGGAATACAGCCGGCTGCTCATGCGGAAGCACCGGGCGAGGCAGGCGGCGGAGACGACGCTGCTCCGGCTCAATAAGGAGTCCATCGCCACCCTGCCGGACCACCTCCGGGCGGCGACGCTGGTCCCGGACCTCACGCCCTTCCCGGCGAACCGGTATATGGCCACGCTCACGCCGCCAATTGATGGGTACATCGACAAGGTCAAGGAGGCTGCCAAGAAGCATTCAGTGAAGGAGAAGCTACGGTAAAGAAAGGAATTCTGTTTTTCCGAAAAAAGGTGCTTTCTTGAGGTTAGAGATTATGGATTTCTTTTTTATATTTGATCTCTGATGAATGGTTGGAGTTCCTGAATTGGTTCTCGTGGATTCTTTTGTTGTAGTTGACGAATTTTGATGCAGATTTTATCATAAATCTTGAAATTGGTTTATCTTGGGAATGAAATTCATTAATAAATTGTAAAAAAAAATCCTTCTTTTGCATCTCCTACAATCTGAATATCTCTCAAGTGTTAGGTGTTGCAAGTTGCATATATATTGTATTGGTGCTAGATTGCTGCTACATATAATTGATCTAAATTATTTGTGTTTTTTTAAATTGATGTTAATACTTAAAATATGACCAGGTACATATTTCCAACATCAGCAGAAATTGTGGAAATTTTCAACTAAAAATTCTAGAGAGGGGTCTCTATTATTTGGATCTTCTTGTACTCTTAAGCTTCTGAGAAAAATAATATGGAATCGTTTGGTTTGCGATAATGATTTTTTTGGAATATTTTTTTTGGCTGATGCCTAAGTATACCATGCCTGAAAAAAATAATTTTTACATATATAGTTGATGAAAAAGTAGCACATTTCAGAATGACTTATGTTTGGTTGAGCATCGATTTTTATAGAAAAGTTATGTAAAATACTTATTATGCTTTTAATAAATGAAAAGATTTTACCCCATTCTATCTAAAAGCTCAAGGATACTTTTTGAAAAAAAAAATATTCTAATTTTCAGCCGCTGAAAATTAGACTTTTCTATATCTTATATAAATTTCTCCTTTCTCGTGTAATATAGAAATTTTATTCTAGCAAAAAAAAAAAAAATCTTATTCCTATAGAGAAGCTACTCTTCTATCTCTTTCTTTTGAAAACTTCAACCAAATAAATCTAAATCCATGCTGCCAAAGCCAGCATTTCATGAACCCAACAAATTTCCGTTGTGCGGATATTCAAAAGGATACGAATCTTATTTTATTATAAGAGTATATGAAGAATACCGAATTTATTTGATTAAACGTTTACATGGTTTGGTTTACATGAAATTAAGACTCCATTGATCCCAACTACCTGGTATATGGGAGACTCCAAATAGCCCAAATCTAGAAATCAAGAGATTTAAGAGCAACCACAACCACTACCAAGCCTGCTACATTCAGCTCGGACCACCGAGTTCAGCTCAGTGGTGCGAAATTGATCTTTCAACTCATTCACGGTAAGTCTTAGATGAAACCAATCAACATATAGATGCATCAATACTTCCAAAAACAACTCCCAGAGTAAATTCTACCTTTCTGAACATCAAGCTACTACGTCCTTTCCTTATATACACGGTTGATCAACTCGATGCTTAAAAAACTGTAATGTACAATGCCTGCATATATGATTGGACCAAAACAAAGCAGAATGGATGATAACACTTAATACTAATAGTACCAAAAGCTCGGTCCCCATACTTGAAAAAACCAAGGAGAACTTATTCTGTCAGTCTCATGAATAAAAAACGGTCAGATGTCAGAACTCCTGCTGTTTAAAACTAAACCATCTCGGTAGAACTTGGCCAAAAGAACAGCCAGCACAGGGCACCTTGCTCAGATGCTTCACTCCCCTCCGCCCTCCTCATGCCCATTGTAGAAAAAGCTCGAGTCACTAAATCCTAGTTCCGGCATTGCCGAATCATCAGGCAGCCCTAGTTTCGGCATTGCCGAATCATCAGGCAGCCCGTGCTCCATCTGCCTGACAAAATCATCATAACCACAGTCCATGCCAGCAGGGTTTTGCTCCATATGATGCAGGCTTCCCAGCATCTTAGCATCCGGATTCTGCAACTGGAATGAGAAAGCTGAGGGACTGCTACATTGCCAGTTAATATCACCAACAGGACCCGACTGGCATGCGATGCCATTGATACCCTCACCACCAGCACCCCTATTTGTCAGATCAGCATCCATCGCCGTCAGCATGTCTCCAATGTCAAACCTATCTTCAGGAAGATCCTCTATCTGATCGAGTGGCCCAAATAATTCCTCGCCGGGCTCCTCCTTGGCAACTGCTGCTGCTGCAGGTGGTAGGCCATTATTTCTGATCTCATCCTCTGGTTCTTGCCTTGGCATGATCACGATGGGTTGCCGAGGGTTTGAAACATCAGAGACATTAGAGTGGTGTGATGTAGTGGTAGATTCGCAGGATTCTGAAGTTGTGATTGGAGTATTGGCAGCGCCGTTAAACTCCGGAAGATTGAGACGGGCATAGGAGCCGTACATAGCCCTTGCAGCTTCATCATAAGCAAGAGCAGCTTCTACAGCAGTAGGGAAAGTTCCAAGCCACAGGCGACTGCCCCGACTGGGTTCTCGGATTTCAGCAACCCACTTGCCCCATGTACGCTGCCTTACACCACGATACTTGCAGTGTGGGTTGTCTGGTCCTCCTTTACCTTCCATACAACCCTTCCTTGAACCCTTTCCAGGTGCTCTCTGTATATGTTTCTGGCCATCCGAAGCGCATTCCAGCTTGTGGTTATGCTCTTTCCACCAGGCAATAGTTTCTGACACAGAATTAGGTCCATTACGACACCTTCGGGCTCTCCTCTTCCTGAAAAAAGACATTGTTCGGTATAATTACATGGTGAACAATAACACTACACTTGGGACCAACCGTAGACAACAAGGTAGAATCACGAGGAAAGGAACAGATAGGATAGCATGAACTTCAGAAATAAATTCACAATATTAAAAGAAATAACAAAAAGCATTCAACAGCTCATGTACAAACTACAGAATGTTAGCAAAGTTAATGAACCATGTCTAAGCAATGTCAAGATGAAATAACTGACCAATCTCACACGCACAATTGTATCAAAAAGCATCCGCATTTTAAGGCACCCATAATGAAGTTATCAAAAGGACGGTTGACCAAAAATAGGGCATTCAGCTATAATTCCTTTCTCCAATTAACTTGTAGACCTTAATGCCTTCAAAACTCCCTGGACACTATCTCTGGGATTTACTAGAACAAAGCCTAGTTAGCCAGGACAGAAATATCCTGGCCCGTACCAAGCATACACAAACACAACTAAGACCCATGCATCTGTTGAAAACCGAATGCTCCGCTCTAGGGGTGCATTTCATTCACAAGCGGAATCGGAAATGGAATGGATTGGAATGGAAATCAGAATGGCCATATTTTCCGACGCATTTAGTTCATGACTGAAATCAAAATCGGAATCAGAAAATCAATTAAACGGAAAGGTATTTTTGGAAAATCAATTAAATAAAAAGAAATTTTTGGAAAATCAATTTTTTTTTTTTAAGTAAACCTGGCAGAATGAGATTTAAATATTAGAGGGATTCTCATCCCCTCTAGGGGGAAATTCTCATTCCCTCCTGTAATGGGAATGGGAATGGGACTCCTCCTAAGCAGCTAAAGCATGAGTCACTCATTCTCATTCCCATTCCAGAGATCAACTCCTGCCAACCAAACATCTCCTAGGAGACAAAGACCGTTGCCTGATTTGGTTACAAAAGTTTTGAGTTCTTCATGATGGTTTGAGCAGACAAACTCAACATATTTTGTTTTAACATATGCTTCTTTCAACTAGAGGCCTCAATCCATTTCCATGCCCTATAACTCATCTCCCAGTGGGACTTTGAAACAAGAAACTTCAGTACTAACAGTGGGCAGTTTCTTCAGTACTAACAGAAAGCAATTTTGCTTTGGGGCATCACTATAAGAAGTTCTAAGATGATTTGGAGGAAAGTTTTATAAGTCAAAAAAAGGACAAGAGAATTGAGTTTATCAATATTCATACCTAGTGATCTGATGCAATCAATGCACCCATCCCTTGTTGCTCTCCAAATTCTACTTCAACAAAAATCACAGCACAGATGCAACACAATCAGTAGACCATGTGATCAATCAGAATACAAAATAAAACTATGAAATTTAAATTAATAAAAAAATATAAAAAGAGAAAGAATAGAAAGAAAAATGAGAAGAAAAAAGGATAGACTTTACAACCCACCCACCTCCAACCACCACCCCCTTTCCTCGTTTTCCTCCCTCTCATCTCCATTCCTCCTCTTCCCGATAAACCCCATGCCAATAATATGGGATATGCCCAGGAAAAACAAGTGAAAACTAAAAGAATGATGAGTAAAATTATACAGACCTCCACAAATCAGCTATTTTACTCAGACTGACAAGAGAAAAAAGCAATGATAGATTATAGAAGAGCACATAGGTGGCCTCCCAAGATCGTCATCAATAAATATCTGAGGCCTTTGTACTTCCCAACAAGATTCCCTGATGTCAAAGGAAAGTCAACCACTAGAGTCGCATGACATGCCTTCCAGTAACATCTCTATTTCACGATTTTGGCTTTGTTCTCCTGTAAGTAAAGCTCCATTCATCTCCAGAATCATATGTAGCAAAAGGACTGCCCGATGACTACTTCAATCACACAATTTTAAAATGTCTCAAAAATAAGAAGTTGATCTTACTATCAAATTACAATCATGTTCACATAGAAAATCTCATTACAAATGTTTCTATGCAGTTCCATGACTCCTTAGGGAAAAAAATCAGGCCGCCACAATGCTTACTGTAAAATGTTGAAAAGAGCTGAGTCGCCCTAGAAATGCAACTCATATAGATTTGTCATGTTCTTCCCTGTCTTTGGAATCATTTTGACATAAGACATAGCATTGTACATGACTGAATCACCAAAACTAGAAAGTCAATTATCGCAAAATGTTTTTTTTTCTCTCTCTTTGTCAAACTTTTATTCCAACCCTTCCTTCTGAACCAATATACAGCCACTCTCTGCCAGACTCCATTATCTATGCTATATAGCAACCATATGAAAATAATGGACTATGAGCAAAACTACTTGATTTTTGCGTGAAGAGAAAGAGCACTTGGAATGACATGGTTTGCAAATTTTACCCAGATACATGAGTATCAAGGGCCTTCTTCTATCATCATAGAGACCAGCATTAGTTAAGATACATAATTGCCAAAGATCAGTTAATGATGGTGTGTGGGGTTCAGTCGAACTAATAATAGCCCATTAAAATGAACTTTAAAAGTCTTCAATGAAACAACCATTAACATCATCCAAATTTACCTCGAACCCAGTGCACCAACTCTCTTTACAAGTCAACAGAATTTTCCAGAGATGATCTAGTAAAATCTGTTACCCCATATGCTAGCCTTTCTTCTCTTATTTTTAGGTTTTCGAGGAGAAAAACTTATACTCCCAGATAAATTCCAGTCTCACAGTGTAAAATTTAAATTCCAGTCTCACAATGTAAAGTTTAACTGCTTTTTTTTTTTTACTTTGAGGTTTTCAGAGAAGAAATTTTTTTACTACCAGATAAATTCCAGTCTTGCAGTGTGCACTTTCTTTATCCTCTTCGTTATGCAATTTCCCTCGTCCTCTTCATTGTGCACTTTCTTTAAAATGATGATGATGATCAAAGTATGTCCTATCCCAATAGAAGATAACTATCCTCACCATATACAATTCAGACTCAAAACTCTATCAAATATGCAAAAATTTGAGAACCTGAAGCCTGACACTCTGGTCCACGCTACTCCTCAAGATGCGGGGCCTGGTTCAACTCGGTTTTAGGAAATATTCGCCACACCCGATAAAGAAATTTCACGATCGAAATGCAAGACAGCGAACTTTATACCCAGATTCAACAAATTCCAGTACTACCGAATTAATCTTCCCCTTTTCTGTAACATCAAAACTCCAGTCCTCAAAATAGCACCGCAGTATCCATCAAACTTGATGACACGACAACCGAATCGAACCCATAACTTACATCCCCTAGGCCTCGAGGATCAACGAGAATAAAAGGAGTAAAGACTCAAGGAAACCTAAATCCCAGACAAAAACTATCGAAATAATTACTAGGTGACGATGAGGAAGAGGGAACCCAAACCCTAATTCGAGATCACAAAGGACAAGAAAAAAGAAAGTAAATCTTAAGCAAAGATGATGATGGAATCGAAATCACTGAAACGAGAACCGGATTTCTTACCTTTCTGGCTCTGTCATTTCCGCTACTCTCCTGCTTCTTGTGACCTTGTTTCTCCTTCTGTGAGCCTCTCCTACGGTTTCTTCTTCTTGGATCTTCTTCTAGGGCTCCGCTCCGGTCTTTTTCGATTCCTTATCGGCTGAGATATTTCCTTCTCCTTTTCTCTTTGTCCGTTCTTCGGAAGGTGGTTTCAGTTCCCACCGACCATAGAATGCTTATGACCGAGAGGGTGCCCCTCTTTGCTTGCAGGGGCGAACGACGGGCGCACCAAACACAGAGGGTGACGTGGGCTGCGTCGTGGCGAGAAACCAGCCGTCGCTGTTGGTACGTGTCAGCCAAACGTTCCGGAAGAGTGACGAGCTGCTCCGACGCATCGCTTTCTTTATCCTCGGGGAAAAACTATTGCGTCACTGCGTGGCGGTGCATAACCATGGTGGTTCCTGTAACAGCGGCCGTAATTGACTTTGGCTGCATGTACGACCATGTGGTGCGTACAGTGAAGGCAAAAAAAAAAAAATCATCCGAAGGAGAGGATGTTGCACAAATATTCGAGCTCAAAACCCTATTTTAGAGTGGACAAATTTTAATATTAACCCCACTCGAATACCAAGAACTATATTTAAAATTGAGTTTGAAGTAGGGGTGACAATCGGGTCGGATCGGACATAAACAAATCGGGTCAGATGTTAAACGGGTCGGAAAAGTATAAATCTGAATCCGACCTATTTATTAAATAGGTCCGAAATTACAACCTGAACTCAACCTGTTTATTAAACTGATAACCCGACCCGATCCGTTTAACCTGTTTAATAAACAAGTCGATTAAACAGGTTGGATTTATTTTTTTGACCCGTTTAACCAAATGGAGAGAGAGATGAGAGGGTGGGGTTGCTTCTGGCGAAAGAGAGAGAGGTGGGGGGTTCAACGGAGAGAGAGAGATGGAGGGTTCGACGGAGAGAGAGAGAGATGGAGGGTTGGGGACCTTGGGGTTTCTTTCGGCAGGAGAGAGATATGGAGAGGTTGGAGGATTCAACGGAGAGAGAGAGAGAGGTGGGAGGGTTCAACGGAGAGAGAGAGAGGTGCCTGCTTCGATAGATCAGGCCTGACACGGGGCTTAGGGCTTGAGGGGGATGAACTGGTGGTGGTGGCGTCGGAGAAAGGTTTGGTGGGGGGGTTTGTGGGCTGGGGGGATGATAGAGGGAGTGAGGCATACCAATTGAGAGGGCGCCTATGAAGTCAGAGGCAATGAGGTCGGGGGCAACGATCCTTGAATCTCAGTGGAGAGGGTGAGGCCGAGATTAATGACAGCGGAGATGGAAAGATCGAGTTCGGCAAGAAAGGGATTCAAGAATAAGGTCGGCCGCCACCGCCGCCGGAGCCATGGCCTTCTTTTCCATCTCTTCCTCTCTCCACTCCCTTGACGTGCGGTCCCTGACCTTTCGAAGACCTGAATGAGGCTGTGAGGTTCTTGAATCTCTTGATGTAGCCGTCGATGATCTTGTCCCGGGTGAGACTGGGATCAGGGGGCTCGATGACGATGAGCTAGTGTTCGAAGTCGCACCGAGGGAAGAGAGCTCGGGTGGCGCCAGGTGAAGAATCTGGAGGAGAGCTGGAGAGGAGAGGGGAGAGGGACACTGAGGGAAGCCCTAAGGACAAGTTGATCGTGCCCTTGCGGTGAAATCGGGCCGAGGGCTCGAGGTGGAGTGCGATGCGGGCATGCGGCAGGGAGTTGGGCCGGCCCTAAGCCTTGTCTTCTGACCCTTATCTATCAGCCTAACAGTTAAACAAGTTATACGGGTCGGACATCTAAAATATGTATCCGTCTAATTAATAAATAGGTTAAACGAGTCAACTTGTTTATGATCTGAACCTGTTTAGGCTAAATCCAACCCTGTTTATGGCGGGTCGAACATGGGTCGGATTGGCGGGTCGGGTCATATTTTGTTACTCCTGGTTTGGTGGGGGGGTTTGTGGGCTGGGGGGATGATAGAGGGAGTGAGGCATACCAATTGAGAGGGCGCCTATGAAGTCAGAGGCAATGAGGTCGGGGGCAACGATCCTTGAATCTCAGTGGAGAGGGTGAGGCCGAGATTAATGACAGCGGAGATGGAAAGATCGAGTTCGGCAAGAAAGGGATTCAAGAATAAGGTCGGCCGCCACCGCCGCCGGAGCCATGGCCTTCTTTTCCATCTCTTCCTCTCTCCACTCCCTTGACGTGCGGTCCCTGACCTTTCGAAGACCTGAATGAGGCTGTGAGGTTCTTGAATCTCTTGATGTAGCCGTCGATGATCTTGTCCCGGGTGAGACTGGGATCAGGGGGCTCGATGACGATGAGCTAGTGTTCGAAGTCGCACCGAGGGAAGAGAGCTCGGGTGGCGCCAGGTGAAGAATCTGGAGGAGAGCTGGAGAGGAGAGGGGAGAGGGACACTGAGGGAAGCCCTAAGGACAAGTTGATCGTGCCCTTGCGGTGAAATCGGGCCGAGGGCTCGAGGTGGAGTGCGATGCAGGCATGCGGCAGGGAGTTGGGCCGGCCCTGAGCCTTGTCTTCTGACCCTTATCTATCAGCCCAACAGTTAAACAGGTTATACGGGTTAAACGGGTCGGACATCTAAAATATGTATCCGTCCAATTAATAAATAGGTTAAACGAGTCAACTTGTTTATGACCTGAACCTGTTTAGGCTAAATCCAACCCTGTTTATGGCGGGTCGAACATGGGTCGGGTTGGCGGGTCGGGTCATACTTTGTTACTCCTGGTTTGAACCTTAATTATAATTAAAGGCTATAATTAGAAATTAGACGTTATATCATATTTAATATATATAAATATTATATTTCTAAAATATTAAATTAATATATATTGTAAAAAAAATATATTTTTTTATTAGGTTTGGGAACCTTAGAGCTGGATATTTTGTGGATTGAGCTCGGCTCAAAAAACTTTTCAAACTACTCAAGCTTGATAGTAGCCGAATCGAGTTAAGCTTGAATTCAAATTGAGCGCGAATAGTTTCTAGGCTACTTTTTACACCTTTGTAGGCATTCGGCGATGGCTTTCTCCGTCTCGAATGTGTGCGCTAATCAGTTACAAAACACGGTAATTAAGATTCATGAGTGAAAAAATAGAGCCCTTGGTTTTCTATCAGCAATCTTATCCATTTGTCGAGAAAGGTGTGATAATCTTTTGATTTATTTTTAATATGAAACAAAGTGATGATGGGTAAGCGATTTATTTATCTACCAGGGGACCCCTTGGTGGTTGGTAGGACTAGTCAAACCAAGATGGAGAAGGCCTAGTCTGGTGTGGGTCCGGCTGGTCAACATGATCGGTGGTAGATTCGTACTAAGGAAAGGTGTTGAAATTTGGACGAAGGGAAAATGTTTGCTCGGTTAGAAATGAAGAAACTAATTGCTGTAGATCTCTAATTCTTGATTTATAAACTATCCTTCTACCCATCTTCCTTCAGACAATGCTGCAGAAACTCACTATTGTCTCTAATGCAACAACTATCCCTTTTTTTTGGCCTTAAGATTCCTTTATTCATCATAGCAAAGAAGAGTCATTAAGAAATTTGCAGGAGAACAATGGAATCTTTATATGTAGGCTATTAATGGCCAAATTTTTGAAAATAACCAACAAAACCTTTAATCAATACTTATGGAGGCCTATCTTTGAGTTCACTCGCATGAATGTTATTTCATGGTTCCCTATCTGCATATTTTGTAACTGCTGTTGTATTTCATTTTACTTAGAACTCACTAGCTTTAACTTTGATAGCGGCATGATTCATTATGGAGCTTGTAGTTGAGTAGATTTACGGTCCAAAGTTCTAGATATTCCTTTATAAATATGAGTGGATCTCATTTATGTGATGATATAGCTCCAAAGCAAGAAGGAGAGTCGGAAGATTTCATTTATGCTATTAATATTCTTTGAACATCTCATGTTATTTTAGTAGACCACTTAAAAATTTTGACTAGTTGGATGCCTAAAAGGGGAGTTCATACCGATGGTGTTCATATATTACTTTCTGATACCTAGGAAATTATGTGTGAGTTCTTTTGAGGCAACCCATATTTAGATAGATCTAATAATGCAATAAATTGGGTGGCTACTCATGCTGCAAATAATGATATCCGAGACTCCCCCGCCCCTTTCCATTTCTAAAATCTTTTGTTTTATTTATTTTGTATAGATATTTTGATACTAGAATTGTTAAATATAATTGTGCTACTCAAAAAGATTATCTCTGATCTAAACATAAGAGACATGGTGCATATGTTCCGTCTTGCCGATAGATTTGCAGGTAATGTCCGGCACAAAAATTAACTACAAAATCAATAATTAGATAGTATTTTTATAATTTTTTAAAAATTTAAATTAATTTTATTGACTGCATCCATATTTCTTGCATGCGAGCCATCAATTAACTCCACGTCACCTAGCCTAAGCCGACTTTTCCAACCAATTCGACCGACCCGACCCAAACTGAAAGACCATAGACTATGAGGTCAAAAGTTATATATATATATATATATATAAATCTAACACCCCATCGTTACAAACCTACTCCCGAAGAGTTTCCACCGAAATCGCAGTGATTTCCGCTTTATGATCTTTACCTATATAGCCCGTCACCCTACAACGAGCCGAGAAGAAGAGGATAAATCCCTCCTCTTCCCCATCTTCTCAGTTCCTTCGTGCTCTCCGAATCGCCATCGCTCGCACGATTCCTAGCGGAACGGACGTAGAGGCCAAGATCCAAGGTCCGCGCTAACGTGGTCCACCCTCTTGGCTACTCCTCTCGTAGTTTTTTTTTTTAATTATTTACCCTAAAATTTCAAACCTTCCGAAATCTCTCAGCATCTGTTACCATCTATTCACTCGGATTTCTTGTTTTCTTTGTCGAAGTATCTGGATTCTGGTGTGAAGTTTTAACTTAAGCATGCTCTATGTGCTCTTATAGACCAGGCCTCCATGGTTAATAACAAGCACGTGGTTATACTCTTTCTTTTATGTGGTATCGGATGCTAGCATGTTGGATTTGTGTATTTATACATGGAGTGCACGTTCTTTTCCTGTCCCATTTCCCTTTCATTTGATTCTTCCCCTTCCATCACGACGGCCCTTTCATTTGATTCTTTCCCTCTTCCATCTCCCTCTTCCATTCTGATCCGGAGTTTTCTCGCGGTTTTTCTCTGCACGAAAAATTGTTTTTTTTTTTTTTGAACTCTTCTTGAAACGATAGAAAAATTAAACTGGGCATCTGGAAGCTTGATTGTTGTTCGAGCTGAGAGAAAACTAGAGAGTTTCAGTCCAATTTGATGGAAATTAGGGTTTTTGTTTAGTTGAACGTAGAAAGTTTTGGTGCATTTTGTGAAGTTGAAATTAGTCCAATTTCCGGGTTTTTGTTTAGTTTCAGTCCATTGATCCATATATAGGATGTATGACTTATTTGTTTTTGTACAATAACTGATGAGAATTTGTTGAAAGTTGCTTTAATTTTTTGTTGTCGGGTTAATTTATAGCCAATGTTCCTGCCAGTAGTTGTCATTCACGCATAATAACTTGCTGGATGAACCTAGTGGCCTATATTTGATATAATTTCCTGACTGGCATAAAGCATGACACTAGTTCAACACCATAGAGCATGCCACTAGTTTTTCCTGACTGTCATTCACTAGTTTTCTTTTGGAATTTTTTTCTTATTTTTCTAATTTTCCCTATGTTTAGAAAATTTTAAAAAATAAAAATATAATTGTGATGTTATCGTGATGTCCTGTTGACTTCATCGGACCAGCTGATTGGACCAATCTGACCGGTCGTCCCGGGAATTGGACAACTTATTGATCGTTGTCCTGTCCGATTTTAAAAACATTCTTTTTCCATGGTCCATTAGATTTTTTTTTTAATTTTTAATCTGTACTTTATCATTCTAGAGAACAAAATTTGGTTGACTCATTTTTTTTTCTTTTAACATTATTGTTCATCTTTAATTGTACCTTTTCTTTCCAATTACAGGGTGGGGCCCATGTTCATTCGGCCCGCTAGAATTCTTTTTAATTATAAAATTAGAGTTGCGCAGAATGAAAACTTTTTCTTTTTAGACTAGAATGCATACTTCAGTTGTGCATAGGAGGTGAAGGATGTTTACAAACTTGCTATATCGTACATATGTTAATATTTTTCATCATAATAGAATGAGAATCTATTTAAGTTCTCTTGTGTAATATGTTGATTTTATTAACAAAGTAACAAATAGACAAATCCGATATTTCTCAACACATAGAACTTTCAAAACCATTGATTTTTTTTTTTTTGAGAAATCTAGATACATTGTTTAGTAGAGTAAAACTTGGCTACACTCAAGTAGATCTTCACTCGGATCTGATCAGGTCTAGATCGGACGATGGGAGTCCCACGTCGACGATTCGAGTTGTTGGATGTGATCTATTACCTTTAAAATGTTTACAAATAAAAAATCACGTGATTTGGAGACTCCAAGTCTATGCATCAAGTGGTAAAAAAAATGCATTATTTCGTGCTGTTTGAACTATCCAATTTTTTGACCACTTGCTACATTGACTAGGGGTCTTCAAATTACATGCTTTTTGGTATGCAAACAGTTTGGAGGTAGTAGATTATATCCAACGACTAAGATCATCGATGCGAGATCTCCATTATTTGATCTAGACCTGACTAGATCTGAGTGGAGATTTACTTGAGTGAAGCCAAGTCCAACTCTCATTTAGTAAAAAAGTTGATATATTGCTTTGTACTAACAAGAAGAAAAAAAGAGAAAAATGATAGTCCGCCGACCTCATGCTCCCATTCCAGTGAATCAGATTCAGCCCCATACTGAACCATTCAGGAATCAGGCTGGAGACAAATATCAGCATTCTATGTAGTAAAATATGTTTAGTAATTTTGCTCAAAAATAATAGTACGTGAATATCTGTGTATATATTTAGTTAACAGTTTCCTAAGAATCTGGAGGGTCAGGTATTCAGGGTTACCTTTTAAAAGCATGCTTAGCCCATCCCTGCTAGTTGACTTCAGTTTTATGAGTCATTATTCTTCAATTATTGACTAATTAGATATTAGCTATAGGATAGTTAGAACATGGGTATGCCTATTCATCCTAGTTTTGTGTCCATGCAAATAATTGCCATGCATAACTTGTATTAACCTATTTTAATAATTTCTATTCAAAATGGAAATTTGGATTTTCATGACTGCTCATTTATTTGAACTACCTTCTCGTCTCACAGGTGTGATTGGTTGAGGTTAAGCTTCAATTGACATTTCTCACCATTATGCTGAAAGGACCAGCTTCTCGCTGCAGCCATCCTATTGATGCAACTCGTAAGAAGGAAAAAGTGTTCATAATTTTCCAAGGATATTTGAACTTTAGATTGGCTGTTTGACTTCAATTTGAATTTCCTTAAAATTTAAATGGTTCTAGTGAATGGACTAGATATGTCTAGAAAACACTTTTGACTCACATTTAACAACATACTGGACTCTAGGATTCTGATTTGCAGTTTTAATGCTTTTAACCTTCATAACTTCAGAGTATCTGTACTATTATTAAAAAAAAAAAAACTTCCATATTTCTGTGTGTTTCTATTGAACAATCTGTTTGATCTCTTGTATATATAATGCTTACTTGCAGCTTTTGAGGCATTTTATCATGGGTCTTGGCATGGAACCCAGCATGTAAGCATCAAGAGTGGAAGCATTTTTGTTCAATTTAATCACGGAGGATCTATGCTAGAGGATCAAATCACTGGTGATTGTCTACGTATGCGGTCTAGAAAAGCAAGCTCATTTGATTGCTCGCATTTCCTGAAGGCTGGTATAGATGTGTGCGTACTTTCAGCTCATCCAATTGCGACGAGTTCTGATGAAGAACTACAGACACCTGTATGCCACCTTATCATGGCTTTAAGTAGATTGTAGATTAAATGATTTGGTGGTGCATGTGATCATTGCATGTTTATTTCCACCTGATAAATTATTTCCACCTGATAAATTAAATCAAATCTGTCTGTTTGTAGTTGCCTCTTTGTATCAACCTGACTCGCAGGATCTTTATTGGGCAGAATCTTGCATTCTACTATTATGATTTACCAAATTATATGTTTTTCTGACATGATAACAGTTTATATATAATAATAAACTGCTAATACATCAGTGTGAAAATAGATATATGCACTTTCTTTAAATCTGAATATTATTTTTTTAAATATCTCTCTTTTCTGCAGTTGCTCTCATGGCATGATGCCAAAATTATCTCAATCAAAAGAACTCCTCATATTAATCGATGTGCCTGCTTATTTTCTGTGATCTATTGCAAGAGTAATTCCCCAACCAGCATGAAAAGGAGCACAAATGAAAGAGTGGCTGAGGTAGTTACAATTGATAATATTGCCATACTTCAAAAGCTAAAAAATGAGCCTTGTGAAAATGGATGCCACCAATGGAATTCTACCGAGGATTGTATATCTTCAAGTAAAAGTAAACTTCTCAATGACGCATTTTCTTCTGAAATTTCATGGTTGCTTGTATTATCTACATTGAAAAGAATGGATTTTGACTTGAAGTTGGTGCAAAACAAGATAGTTTACTATATTCTTTACAGTGATGGAAGACCCAGTACAGCTGATGTTCAATCAGATGGTGATAGTGATGTAGTGTCTCGAAGCTCTGATAAGAGCATAAAGGTCATCTGTTTCCAAAGATGCAATGAATATCTGCGACCTAAGGTTGAAACTTTTGCCCTGGGGACACATAAGGAAATGCCTGTTCCTGAGAGAACCATTGAGATGGATATAAATGATAGTGATGCAGACAATGATTCAGATGTTGAGATTTTATATGATCACATGAATTTGAGGCATTCTAAACGTCGCAAGTTACAGCCAGATCGATTTAGTAGTTATTCTTCACCAAATTTTGATCGTTGCTCTATCAGAAATGTGACATGTGAAATGAACAGAATGGACCAAGATGAAACACCAACTCCTTATTCTTCGAGATCTGGTCTGTCCACTGGAGAAGAACGAACTGCTGCAACTGTGCAGCAAATGAACATATCTGAGGGGAAGAGTATGAAACTTCATTCACATCATTCTCTAGTCCAAAATAAAATGAAACTGAAAGACTTATGCAAAAGAGTTCGAAGAGGAATTATCTCCTCATTATCTAATAAATTTGACCATCTCTCTTCCCAGCCATATATGAAAAGGGGTTCAACCAGAAAGAAATTATTAAGTGCAGCCGAGTGCAAACATTTGATTGAACAGTGCATGGGGAACATCAAATGTGAAACTGAAGGAAACATTGAACCTGTTGTTCAGTGGCCAACACATAAACCAACAAACTTCCCAGAAGAACCGTCATATTTTAGGTGGACACCATCAGTTGATACTCAACTTCAGAATCAAGAGCATGAAGACTTGTGGAAAGAAATGGAACAATCATTAACTACAATCACCCTTCTTGAACAAAAGCGGGTACAATCAAGTTTTTCAAAATATGATAGATTTTCTTAATGTAGTGTCTTTATATTGTGATATATTTGAAAGAGCACCTAAGGAGAAAATTTTAGATGACAGAAAGACTCTGCAGTGAAACGTATGGTGCAAAAAAAGAAAAGTTTCTTGCTTCTAAATGTATTGTGTTATTGATTTCTTGCATTATCAATACAATTAAATCATAAATGAGAATAATAAATAATGAATATCTTGCTATAAAATTATTGTGAGCCATGAGTTGATTTTTTCTGAAACCAGTTCTTCACAAACTGAGTGAAAGGTAATAGCTGAGAAATATCACTAATAGTGTATATGTATTCTGGTTGTCTTGTTGTTTCGAGGATAATATTTATTTTACTTTGGTTGACACATTGGTCCTTATATATTATTGCCTTTATTAACCCACAACAGAATGAAATATGGCAGAACTGTTAACATTTCCATGAAAAGCTAAATAACCATTAATCTTTTTGCTATAAAAACTTATGTTCAACTTTTTTTATTTACTTTAATAAAGACATTGAGGAATTTTCAGGTATTGGACTCGAAATTTCTTGATGGCACCACCAACAGTTCAGTGAGAGATCCAGAGCAGTCGCAGTGCCGTCATGATTACATGCTGAAGGAGGATATTGGAGTTATTTGTCGGTTATGCAACTTTATATGCACTGAAATAAGATATGTTTCACCACCATTTGTAAGCTTCAAAGCTAGCAGTCATGATTCCTTTGATGATTTTCGTGCCACATCTTGTTCATGCATAATTCCTTCCATGTTTATCTCATGTTGTTTCAGGGTGATTATTCGGTCACTTGCAAGGAGAAATTTGGTGTAAAGAAACTTGGCTTCTTGGGGCTATATGATTTGGAATCGGATCCTTTAAGTAAGGCTATTTCCTCATGGGACATTTCATTGTCAGAAGGGTGTGACAATATATGGACTTTAATACCTGATTTTAGGTCTAAATTACATCCTCACCAGAAGAGAGCTTTTGAATTTATATGGAGGAACGTTGCTGGATCTTTGAAGCCAGAAGAGATGAATCATCAGTCAGGCAATACTGGTGGCTGTGTGATCTCGCATTCTCCTGGGTCAGGAAAAACACTGCTGATAATCTCATTTCTTATCAGCTACTTGAAACTATTTCCTCGAAGCCGACCTCTAGTGCTCGCTCCCAAGACAGCAGTTCATACCTGGTGCAGAGAGTTTCAGAAATGGGGGGTTTCAATTCCTCTATACCTGATTCATCGGGAAGAATGCTATGGGAAAGAATTGTCAGCCTGCAAAATTAGAATGTTTTCTATAGATGCTCGCAGGCCAAACAGAAAAATGATGTACATTATGAGTTGTCTAGAAAAGTTAAGGAAGTGGCACGAAGAACCGAGCATTCTTCTTATGAATTACTCATCTTTTTTCTCCATGGCAAAAGAAGATTCAAATGTTGAATATAGGAAGTTCATGGCAGGTGTGTTGCAGAAAAGCCCAGGGCTTTTGATTCTAGATGAAGGTCACAACCCAAGAAGCACAAACTCCAAGTTGAGAAAGCTTCTGATGAAAGTGAAGACTGAATACAGAATTCTTCTATCTGGAACATTATTTCAAAACAACTTTGAGGAATATTTCAACACCCTATCTTTAGCAAGACCTCACTTTATTCATGATGCTATAAGTGAATTGGATCCGCATATGGTCAATATTTTCCATAGCAGAAAGCACAAGCGAGGAAAGAAAATAAATCGTGAAGAGAGATTAGCTAGAAAACTTTTTGTAGAAAAAGTTGGCCAAAAAATTGAATCAAGTGAAGAAGATGATAGAAAGCAAGGTTTAGATTTGTTAAACAGAATCACAAGCAGATTTGTTGATGTTCATGAAGGCGAAATATCAAACATGCTTCCTGGGTTGCAAATCTACACTCTCCTGTTGTCTTCAACAGATCTCCAGCAACAAATTTTAACGAAACTGCAAAACTCAGTAACACATAAAAGGTGCCCACTTGAGCTGGAGTCGCTAATCACAGTTGGTTCTATCCACCCATGGCTGATAAAAGCAATAGCAGGTGTAGATAATTATTTCAGTGCAGAGGAGTTAAAGAATATTGATGCTTGTAAAGAAAACTACATGTGTGGTCCTAAAGTTAAGTTCGTAATAGATCTTGTGCACAAGTCCGCTAGCAGAGGGGAGCGAGTTCTGATTTTCTGTCACAATCTCTCTCCTATAAACCTGCTCGTAGAGTATTTTGAGCTAGTTTTTGGATGGCATAGGGAAGAAGAAGTCTTGGTGCTTCGAGGCGATCAAGAGCTGTCTACGCGTGCAAAAATCATGGATAAGTTCAATGGAGACGTCAAAGGAAAAAGCAAGGTTTTGCTTGCATCAACCACTGCTTGTGCTGAAGGCATCAGTTTGACAGCAGCATCAAGGTTGGTTATGTTGGACTCAGAGTGGAATCACTCAAAGACAAGGCAAGCAATCGCTCGAGCATTCAGGCCAGGTCAGGAGAGAGTGGTGTACGTTTATCTGCTATTGGCATCAGGGACATGGGAAGAGGGCAAGTATGAAAGTAATGCACGGAAGGGCTGGATGTCAAAGATGATTTTCATTGGCCAGTACATTGAGTACAGTTCTTCGAGGCAGGCTGATGATATTGATGATGAGCTGCTGAGGGAGCTGGTGGAGGAAGATCAGAGAAAGACTTTCCAGATGATAAAGAAACATGATTAATTTCTTGGATGTTTCCAGACCGAGGATTGTGCAACTTGATATAAGTTTTGTCTCTAGTTGTGAGAATATCACCTTGTCATTTTCCACCCGGAAAGGAAGTATAGTGATGGAAAAGTAGTACTGCAAGTTGAATAATAGTTCTTGCAGTTTCATTCTGTAAACCTCACTTTTTAATTTTATATTATTGCAGAAATATTTTACTAAACTCTACACTGGTAGAAGTAGGCATGAAGGACCAATAACTTATCACAAATAGGAGAACAACCGGTTATCTTGCAGAATCAGCAGGTACGTGACTTTACATTAACCATTAGAATGAATCTAGTATTCGCTGCACGAATCTATTTTTACTGTTTAAAAACAACTATTTCCAAGTGTAGGGAAATTAATGCATTCTTTATGAGAACCGTGATGACTTCACTGGCTTAGACACGTCACTGGATATTTTGTTCAGGTGCAATGGAATGAGGAAACCTGTTTGGCAACAACTCCATGGTTTTATATTCTTCGCCGGATACAAATTTCGACTTGGACATATTTCACGAATTAAATTTGGAGATGTTAAGTGCTAGCTGAACAAATGATTTTAATTTGTACCAAAAAAGAAGAAATGATTTTTTATGTTTGATACTAGGCTTTACTTGACTGTTTATACTCGTGATGAATAGGTTTTGATGGATCCCAAATCTTTAAATTTTGGGACAATTAAATAGGGGGACAGAATCTTAAAATTATTGACATATCAAATCATGCTTGTGTCTTCAGGACATCCGATAAAATTGGGACCATATTGCTGATTACAACAGGCTCAGGAAGAGGCAGAAATTATGTCCCTCGCGCCAAGCTTATTTATCTTTTTGCCCCCTGCCAATCCAAACTTTTTAGTTGACAATCTTTTGAAAGTGATGACTCCAGAGGAGGTCATTCATGAACTTTGACTCTGGTAATGGAAGCCCGGTCACTTTCTACAAGCAGGCTAAAATACTTTCAAGACTGTTGCTGAAACTAGATATCTCCTGGAGCCATTGGATCCTTGCCCTTAATTCAGACATGATAGGTCTTCATATGATCAATGCTGGGATTTCATCGCCTTAAAGTTCTTGTTGTGGTATTTTCTCCCTATGAAATGGTATTGATCTGTTATCTGTTTCGGTCTGGTGCAAAACACAATATTGCTGAAATTGACTATCACGGAGCAAGGGGAATTACAGTGTGTTTTCCGAAACCAGACAGGAGCACCCTTTAAAACCTGGCCCTGCCTGTGTATATTTTTGTTTTTAAGAGAGAGATAGAGAGGTCTATATTGTGCTTCAATTCTTGATCCTGAACATTGCTTCATGTCAATACCCACTTAGTGGTCTCTAACATGATCAAGAACTTTTTAAGAATCTATCCTGCATCTAGATTCTTTAGTAACTGTGCAACATAACTGACACAACTGAAGATTGCAGGGTGCAATGTAACTGGTAAAACAGAAGATTGAATGATTTATGATGGCAGTCTCTTGATAGACGTAACTATGAGTTGGTCTCGGTTGTAGCATGCTGGAACTATGTGAAACTTGCAACCAACATTAATTTATCTTTTGTAAAGCATGAATTAATCTTGGCAAGTGGGACGTGCTCAAACTCGTTGAAATTTCCCATAAAAATTTTGCTAAATATTGACTAGTGTCAGCAGACGACGTGCTTGGTCTAGTTGAAACTCGCTGGATTTCTCAGTTACAGCAATCCAACATGCCAGAAACTTTGTTGAAACTCGCGGCAAGAGATTTTTTTTTATAATATAAAATAAGAACAGTCTCGGCAAGGGGCGCAGGCATTAGTCGAACTTGGTCATAGAAACAAAAATGAAACACTAGTTTAACTTTGTCGTAGAAGTATTATTTCAAAAAAAAAAAGAAAAACCGCACTTGGCCATGGAATTAGATATGAACTAGTCTCAGATCGCAGTGTGCCGGACTATAGAAACTTTCACAAGAGATTAAGTGTGAACCAGTGAGAATTGGAGTTAATGCTGATTTTGAAGCTACCACCTTGATGCATCATGAAATAGAAGTTCATTCCATTTTTCTTTTATTGTTTCATCTATTGGAAAAAAAATATCCTTAAGAACTTGTTTGGATGGTTAAGCTAATAATTTTATTAAAATTATAGGTTGAAAGTATAATCAGAAAGATTGTAGGATTACGAGCTGTGGCCTACATTCATATATATACAGAAATAACTTTGGTGTGGGCTGGTTTGAATTTTGTAGAGATAAAAAAAAAATACTGAGATTTTATAGTTAGTTCACTTCAAAATTATTTTTGAATGTTTATGAATATAGATCTCACCCAATTCATAATTCGATGGTTGTAATTCATAAAACTAATAAAATTTTTAGCTAAATCATCCAAATAATAACCCGAATATACCTTAAAAAAAAATTTCTGGGTCCGGGGCTTCTCAACAAATGAGCACCGGGTTCCGTAGGCGTTGCCTTCTTTTACAGGCGTTCGCCCTTCTGGACGCGGCACCGACTTTATTTTAGAACTTTCCACCTTCCCGCCTCTCTTCCCTCCCCTTTCACTCCTTCGCACCGCAGAATTTCTCATCCTTCCTCACTTTCTTTCCTAACGGAAAAAAAGGGCACATGCCGACGTCGCGGGATCGATTGACGTGGCAGATTTTTCCGACTGCCGGCGGCCACTTCCGGTGGAGCGCAGCAGGCGGAGATCCCGGGCGCCGGCCGGAACAGCCGCCGCCTGAAACCCTTGTTCTTGGCGAGGAGAACCACCCCGATTCTCGCCTCCCATCCATGGAGGATCTCGTGATCCAAGGTATTTTTACCCATTTAATCTTTGAGAAAAGGCGTTCTCTCGCCATTCGTCGGGATTCTTTGTGATTATTTTTTTCCCCAGCGCGTCAGAAGGTCATAGAAGGTGGTGATGGGGCTCGTTGTGGAGTGCCGATGTTCCGTACGGGATCGGGACGATCCGTTTCGGTGAGTGAGAGTTCGATTCGGAAGGCAAGTTCTTTTCTTGATGGAGGAGATGCTACCGATAGAGGTAGATCAACAGTTCTTATGTAAATTCTTAGATAAAATGCACCATCGAGTCGTATTTTTTTTTTTTAAATTATTATGGGTCCGCTTGCCAGTATTCTTTCTTTTATTTCCTTTTCTTCTTTTCAATCGATGAAGAAAAAGATTGGGAGGAGTTCACAAATAAATCGTGCCTCTTCTTATTTATAGTTATAAAACCCTATTTTTTTGCATTCAGAGGATGGTGGCGGTGCAGAGGGCTTTCCAATGTTTCGTACTGGTTATGGGAAGTCGGTTACCGTGAAAGAGTCTTCTATGAGGATGGCAGCAGCTGTTCTTGAAGGAGTGGATATGGAGAAAGGTAAATCTTGCTTCTTTTTTATTGTTTTCATTATCCAATAGCGAAAAGTTCTAGGAGTAGTTCACAAATGAATCATGCCTTTTGTTCACCGGCTAATGTTGATATACATTTTTATCTTAGGATCGAAAATAAGTTTAGAGGATGGGGGTGCGGAGCACCTTCCAATGTTTCATACTGGTTCTGGGAAGTCGGTTAGAGTAAGGCAGTCTTCTATCAGGAAAGCATCAGCTGTTCTTGAAGCAGTGGGTACGAACAAAGGTGACTCAGTTGCTCCTCTTCTTTGTGTACTCTGCTTTTAACCACTTCTTGCCCTTTATTTATATATTGCTGATGTTTTATTATCAAGAGTGACCCTGCTTTCTTTTAATTATTGATCGTGTATGTTGGAATTAAAATGATAAATGCATCTAGAGGAACTTTAAGTTTGTCTGTGGTGCCAGCAGAATTTTATTTTATTTTTTAAATTTTAAAGCAACACATTATGATATTTTGTCAAAAAATTCTGAATTGGTTATAGATGAAAATAAACATAATCTGTAAGATTTTACATATCTTTTAGAAATCATAAAACATTAAATTTATTTTCTCTATTTTTCTTGTTGGGCACATTTCAATAAATTCAATAAGAATGTCTTTGTATTTTATGACATGATTGCTTCCATTGTTCTTTATTTTTTTCTTAAATAGAAACGTGCTAAAATAATTTTGGGTACAGTTCATTAATTAATGTTGCATTCACACTGTCTCTTTACTTATATGTGTATTTGCATTGAGGAGCTGCAACAGTTTTGGAGGGTGGTGGCAGTGATGGGGGTTTTCCAATGTTTTGTACTGGATCGGGAAAGTCAGTTATGGTGAGTCAGTCTTCAATCAGGAAGGCAACTGCTGTTCTTGAAGGAGAAAATATTAAGAAAGGTAAATTGTCAGTTTTTCGTCTTTTATTTTAATTAATTCTTATCTATTTGCTTTTGCCCTTTATTTCTGTATTTATGAAATGATATCTTTCTTAGTTGCTATTTGCGTGTGTCTCAGTACCAAATTTGGTCAAACAAATCGTTGGAATCTTTTGTCATTTGAAATAGAACAGTGCAAACTTGATCTGAAACTTTAAATGAGGTATGCATGTGAGTGCACATTATTTACCCCATATGTTCATATACTTGATTAGTGCATTCATATACCCCATAAGGATGCCGGTAAAGTGCAAACATTGGTGTACGATATACTTGATTAGTGCATTGTATTTGACAATTCAGAAAAGTTTCACATCTAGCATTTATAACCATCAAGTAATAAAAGAAAGATTCATATATAATATTGTGCATTACCTGTTCCGTGGTGTGCTCAAGAAAAAACATTCACCAACAAAGTCCTAATCTCTCTGTATATAGCCAACGAAGTCGTTATCTTCAGGTATATGAAATTGTTCACCTTTTTTATTGGTTATCCCCAAATTACGTTAACCTGAAGCCTGACCCTGTGCTTTTCTCCACGCTAGATTTTTTTTTCTGCACATTTGTTACACATATGTGAACCTTGACCATCATCTGGGCCTTGCGATTTCAAATACCTTACATTCTTCCCCTAAGTATGGTTTCTTTTCCCTCCTCAAATCTCCAGCACTACTTCCCAGGAGTGTCAACTGGCATAATCCAATTGGCATGAGAAAGCTAGTTACTGCTTTATAGTTGGATGGTGATGTTACAAGGTAACCTGCACTCTTTCAGGCCTTGTAATTTAAGTGTTCAACACTTTATCCCACCTATGAGCATGCATACTCCTATGGGCCAATTTTTAATGTTCGGCAAGCAGATTATAAACCATAGTTGCTATACTCTGATGTTCTCAAAGTGCAGGATCATAAATATATCATGTTCGTAGGTTCATAAAATATTTGAAAATGATTTCTTTTACATGTTTTCTGCTCTCTTAATTGATAAGCCATTCACTGTTCGGTACCTGCCTGTATTTTTTCCATGAATTTGGAATCTTTGAACCCTCTTCAAGGTGGTAGCAATAATGATGGTGCTACTATGTTTGCACTGAATCTGGGAGGTCTGTATTACTAAAACCGCCTTCTATTAAAAAAGCACAGTCTGTTCTTCAAGATGGGCATAATTTGGAAAGAGGTGATTAATTTTGATCTATTTTTCTTTGTTCTGTGCATATTAGTTCTTTTTTTTTCTTATTCCGAGTTGACTTGAAAGCAATTCAACCTTTTTGTGCTAAGTGCATATAATAGAATTGTATATATTTCTTGAATCTTCTTTGCTGAATATGATTCTAGTCCATTATCATTTTGCATGGCTGAAAAGACTTAGCAATGAGCAATCAATATATCTTGGTGGTTGCATCTTATTGTTGTATATCCATACTCAACCTATCTTCTGCTCTTTCTTTGTGCTATTAAGGGAAAGATAGAAAGAAAACCAAGAAAGTGCAAAGATTTCCCTATACATGGTTGGATGTCAAATCACCAATTTTACAACGCTAATGACAAAAACAACAGAATTCCCCAACTAACCTGCACCACTAAATGCAATACCAACTATTGTTGCAAGTCGCTATCTGTTGCATGACCTTGCATAAATAAATACTATTTGCTATGATGAGTTGCATGCCCATTTGTTGCCAACAATGCACATGACACATTGATGAACATGGCACTAACATCATTATGTGGGCCTGTATTGGTTTCTGTTATTTCTTTTTCAATGCTTGATATTCTTCAAGGTGAATTATCTCTTTCGTATCAACCTGCACATGCGATGGTGAAAATTAGCTATATATTATATGAAGTGCCTTTGCAATGTTACCGTAGCAGCGGTGTTACAGAACCATATAAGGAGTACCACATGGAATGTTGAAAAGCCTTCTTACCCTAACGACTTTTGGGGACGTCCAAAAAACCCATGTAGAGAGATGAGAATTATTTGCTTATCCCTTATGTTAGTTTGGTGATGTAAAAAACGCTAGAAGAACAATTCTTTTGGCCTTTCTTGTTGGCTGAGACATAAGTTCGTAACTTGTTAGATTTTGATGATGCTTTTTAGTTATTTATTCCGGTGAAATTAAATTGCATAGGACAATAATATGATATGTTCCAACTTAGGTAATTGAGAATAGTTGAGGTGATTGCAGTGGTTGGTACCTAAACTTTTTATGAAGGTCCCCTAGTAGTGGAATCAATAGTAAAGTCCGCCGTACTGACTGTACGGACGTACTGGTGGGCGCCGGTACTGGTACGATACCGGTACCGTACCGAACCGAACTGGTATTGTACCGGTTTGGCTGGTTCGGGCCAAAAGCAAAAAAAAATTTGGAGTCGGTACATGCCGGTATTGGTTCGCTACAGGCTGGTATCGGTTCGGTACGTACTGGTACTGACCGGTGCAAATGGTTGGAACTGAAAAATGTTGCTGCACCGTACCAGCCCGTACCGACCCGTACAACAGACTATGGCTCATACCTTACCAGTAAGACACCACGGTAATAGGTGCTTTCATGGAAGCCGTGTAATGACTAATGTATGATCTATGTCCAAATGCTTAAAATGAATGACAGAATGCACAATAGATACTAAGACAAGTGTTGTCCTATAAAGTAGTTCCACATACAGCAAATTTCTGTCCTATTTGTTTTTGCAACAATTTTGTCAAGATGATCCAATCAACGATGTTAATTTATTTGCGAACATTTGCTATGTTATATGCTTGTTCATTATAACATCATTACTTGTATCCGAGAATGATCTAAGCAGCAGGGATTTAAATTTCAACCAAGGTTTCAAATCCTGTAGGTTTGCCCCCATATCATTCATACGCGTGTGGTACGAGATATGGGCCTTCATATCTACCCATGGGATCTGGATGATATTCCTGTATCAATGGAGGTTGATTTATTTGTTATGGCATGAGACAGGGTCTGGTATGGCATGGTTGAGCTTTGATACCTTGAGTGCAGCCTTGTAGTGATCTGTTACCACGCAATTATATCAATGGACAAGTTCTTGTTCAATCAAATATCATTATTATCAGTTAAGTCAATCAACATGGATTACCTTTACCTTGGCATTCCAACACATTGGCCACAAGCATAATAACTATGCTGTGTGCTTATTACATATTTCTCATGTCTTCATGAAAAAGGACTTGTATTTATGGATAAATGCCAATGATCAATTATTTTTAGCACATATATTTCTTTTATCTGATTGTCGGATTTTGTTAATCTCTAAATTTCAATTTGCAGACCAGCTGCACAAACATACAGTGGATGGAAACTCCAGTTTCTCTGATTCCCTTTTCCAGGCAGGCTCTGGTAAAACTGTAAATTTATCTTCTTCTGGTCTTCTTAGGGCTTCTGCTTTGTTGGGTTTGGAGGGGCATAATGACCCTTCTATACAATGTTTCGAGCTTGCAATGGATCATTTGGATGCCAGGATAACTACTCCGAGGGAAAATCCACATGTGAATCTCAAATGGGATGTGAATTCTGGTAATACTGGCTCAATTAGAATTGACCCCATGGATGCACAATCAGTCCAAAGAAATTCAAAAGATTTTTTCTTATCAGGAAACCAGTTGGCTAAAGATTCACTTCAAAATCCTCTGGGGTTTGAATTGCATTCATCTAATTCTACCCAGATGCATATTAAATTCCACACTGCAGGTGGAAGATCTATACAGATTTCTAGTGATGCATTACAGCGTGCAAGGAGCCTTCTTGTTGATTCAGACTCTGAAGTTCTACAGAATGATGAGAAAGCAGATCAACCATCTATCTTGGTTCCTAAAGATGAGAGCGATTGTGGCAGGACTTTTTGGAATAAAGAAAACATCTCGTCTGTGCACCTAAATGCTGGAAAGTGCAAATCTGTGTCAGAACCCTTACCTTGCATACAATCATTTGCCAATCAAAAGGCGTCATCACATCCCCTTCAGGGTACCAATTCTCTGGGTGTGATGCTAGATCAAGTGAATATCGGTAAGTTTGTCGTGGAGAACTTTCATCATTCAAACAGTAAAAAGTCTCACATGCAAAGGCTTCCAACAAAGACCTATATGTAACTCATACCGTCATTGACTCTGTGAAAATGGTTCCAGAATGCAGACCATCAGGTGGAACACTGGTTGATATTTCAAATAACATTAGTTTGGATCATGCAAATATAAATCGGCTTTCCAGCGAAAAGAAAAGGCTCAGAAGAAAAAGCTCTGTCTCTCCATTTAAAAGGCCACGTAATTCTAGGTTTGTTTGACTTCCATTTCTTTTTTTGTAATTTCATGTAGTATCATATTTCCAATGTGTCATTGTACTTATGATGTGTTCTTGCTAGCTCTCATTCAGGTTCACTGCTCCTTTAAATGGCAGCATCTCTTCCTTGGCTACTGGTAATTGGTGCAATGTTATTGAAAGTATGGTTACCATATTTTTGCAGTATATTAATTGACCTACTTCTTGTAGATACATCCATGTCAGAAAATTGCTGTCGCAGAGTGAGGGTGTCCTCTCATTATCCATTTCAATTTAAGCGAAAGAATATTAAGGATTTCTTTGGCAAATGCACTAGTCAGCAAAACATGGTATTTGATTCTCTGATTAGAAGTTCCTTTTTATTTATATATTGTATTTATCTGTCAATATATTGACCTATATTTTTATTCAGCTGGCACATCTACCAGATGAAGTGAAACACATGAATGCAGATAATGCACTGCAATACAGATTTCGTGATGAATCTGGTGGCTATGAAATTGGGTCAGAATCCTTTCAAAATATGCTGCTTCAGTCTGGTGCTTCATTATTAAGTGCAACTAAAGAGTATGTTCTGCTGATCTTTTTAAAATTTCACCTGTATATCATTGTAGTTCTATGGTCCTAATTTGAAAGAAAAGTTTCTTTCATTTTGATTATGTGTATTGCAAACTAGATCAATGATCACCAAAATTGTCGCAATAAGGGCTCGTTTGGTTTGTGGGAAGCATTTTCCCTCCTAGGAATATGATTCCTGGGAAACAAATTCCTAAGAAGAGGGTGCCTAGGAAAGTACTTTTGGCATGTTTGGTTGACCATGGAAAAATGACAAATTTCCAAAGTACTTATGTTTGGTTGGCCATCCACTTTCCTGGAAAAGTTATGTATAATTCCTATTATGCCCTTAATAAAAATT
>JAOXJJ010000195.1:7253110-7310644 GCA_025769935.1 Phoenix roebelenii
GTATGTATATATATATGTGTGTGTATACATATATACATACATATATATATATGTATATATATGTGTTATATACATATATACATATATATATATATATATGTGTGTATATACATATATATACATATATATGTATATATATATATGTGTGTGTATATGTATGTCTGTATGTATATATGTATGTATGTAAAGTTAATAATCAGATTCATGCCATGGTTGCGCAGATAAACAAAATTTAACAACTGCTTTGTTACAAAAGATTTCTTACAGTTAGAATGGTAAAAAGTGTTTCACTCAACTTTTTGCCTCATGGAAACTTCTTTTTTGAAAACAAGGATGAACTCATCATTACCTAATAGAAACTAGATTCCCATTTTCATGCTATTTGTCACACTAATGAGTTTCAGTATTGCATAATTTTAAGGGTGCTTCCATCGCAACATCAATTATTGCATCATATCTTACAAAAATCTCAAGACACTATTTGTTTTTCTATCTATTTGCATAAATTTTGATATGGCTATCGTATGATTCAATAGTTGAAGTTGCGAAAGAATAAACCATTTTTTCTGCAGAAGGTACAAGCCGAACCTCAAGAGAATTGGTGCAATACAGATTGAATAGCGAGTTTCTAATCTAGTATTGGATTCATAAAATAGTAGGCTCGATTGGCACTCTAAAATAAATTTTCCTCTACAATTTGTGTTTCAAGCATGATGCCAAAAAAACAAAAAATAAAAATATAAAACACATATTTATATTTTAAATAGATATCTAAAAACTTGCCGGACGTTGCACTCAACTCCAACATCATGAGAATGGCTACCTATTTGGACAAGAGCTAGCTCGATCGCATCTCGGAATGCCTGTCGATCACCATCATCCAGATGTCAACTCGTTTACAATCATAAGAAACAAAATTATGGAGTTGTTGGTCCAATCTCCATCTCCAAGTGTTCCTCTCATCACCGGCGACCATGACTCGGCATCTTCCCTCGATCAGGAACGCTGCAAAGGTTTATCCAAACAAATTATTTGACACGACAAGTGGGACTCAGAACATTCCAAGCCGGACCCATGGCATCATGGCCTCGTAGGTCATTTAAATGGATGATGGACCCGCCTGCAATCTATGTTTCGATTTCCTTACATGCTATTTTAACTACCCTGCATTGACTACAAGTAATACCCATTTAAATGGTGCAATAGTGAGTGTAACTCGCTACCCAATTATCTCAGTAGATGAAGAGCATCAAAATTCATTCTTCTAATCATCTTTCCATGTACAACATGAACAGCTTTGCATGGCTAAACCATCCTCTCATCTTTGATGGCAATATTTTAAATAATAATGAGCTTTATCATTAAGAATGCAAGTGGTGCAACAATGATGGTAAAAATTATTAGATTATTCGATACTTAGTTTTCGTTGTTGAATTACATGCTGCATCGGAAGGTATGATGCATGTAACTAAAATTTTGAAGACGTCAAATATTATTTGAAGAAAGATTGTTTTGACCGTTATTAGGTAGGTTACTGGTTCAACATCTATAAAAATTTATAGTTATTTTTTGAGATAAGATTGTTGGAGAATTGGATCATCTTTTTCATCGTTCGAAGTGAAATAAATTTATTGGGAATTTAATAGGACAGTAGTTTGGATGATCATACAGAACTTACTTCACTAACAATGGCGAGAGATATATATTTTTTTGAATTGTTAGATTTTTTTTTTTTCAGTTGCTTACGTCCCTAGGTTGATTTAATGATTTCGGTTTACCTTAAAAAAAAAAAATTCCAATATCAACTTCACACTGTTTTGTAGGAAACTGGTCGCAATATTTATTGGCATCCATCACACAAGCCAAAACCTTCCCATCACAGCTGGTCACAGCTAAAGCTCTGTATCTCGCGGTGACCGGATCCAGTGTCGCCTCCGTCGGCGCAGACCGAAGGACCTGGTTTTCTTAAAAAAAAAGCCTTGCGACCCCCGCGGGCTAGCCCTGGGGTCTACCATACCGCCGAATCTCGCGTATACATGTACTTGCTTCAAAGAGAGGGACAAAATTGTGATGGTGGGCGTAATTAAAAGTACGAAACTAATAAAAGTAAAGGCTAAAGAAAAGGAAGTTTCACCCTTGGCGGCACATGTGGGGAGGAGTTTGAGGTTAAAAGCTTTCATGGAAGTCCTCAGAATTTCGCTCATTTGTCTTTTACTCCCTCTATACTCCCGTCCAGGGGTGTAAATGAATGTTGTACCATAAAACCACAAAAAAAAAGGTGGGGTAGGGGATGGGGGCTGCGTAAATGAACGGAGCCTCAGATTAGGTCTGATCGTGCTTGGATTGAAATTAGTATTGTGCTCGATTTGCCCCTTCAAGCTTGATTCATTTATTATTATTATGAGCTCATCGAGAATTTGAGCCAAATTTTGAACCAAACTAAAGAGGAGCCTTAAATCAATGGTCAAGCCAAAAAAAATATTTCAAGCTTGAATTAAGCCCGGTTCAAACTCGAACTATAGCTTGATTTCATTTTTTAAATTTAAATAAACTTTTGGTGGATCCATACTTCAAATTATATGCTAGTTAAAGCATTAATTATAAAACAAAAATTTAGAAAAACAAATACTAAATTCCTATTGATTATGTTGTTCTATAAAAAACCAAGCATTATAGGACCAAGCTTGAATGAGCTGGATATTTTTCTGGTTCGGTCTGAAATTATCTTTGAACTTGAATTACTATCTCAAGCTTGGTTCATTTAGTTTCAAACCAAGCTTGTTCCAAGTCAAGCTCGAGCTGTTCTTTTACCACTAATACTTTGTTTTTAGTCTTAATCCGATTCTTATCTTATCCATCAATTCACGATGCCCTGCAAGTTGGGCACCCATTTGCTAATACTTTGTTTAGCTAGAAAATTAGGGAATGGGCATCATGTTGTCTAGTAATCCGTAAAATATCACCTAGTTGTATGGGGCTAGTCCTTAATTGAATGACATATATAACCCTCAAGGTTAGATAGGGAAGACGACCATATATTTGTCCGAACTATCATTGTCCTTTTTCCTAAATGGAGTGTACCATAAATTGTAAACAAGCACCTCTTTTCTCCATTGATGCAATTTTCTTAC
Organism: Phoenix roebelenii; assembly: GCA_025769935.1. NCBI lineage: Eukaryota > Viridiplantae > Streptophyta > Magnoliopsida > Arecales > Arecaceae > Phoenix > Phoenix roebelenii. The sequence goes on from JAOXJJ010000195.1 coordinate 7,256,242, forward strand.
AAAATCCATTATGCCCAAAGCGTGCTATCTAAGCTTAGAATATTTGAGTTTGTGACCTCAGAACTTTTAATAATTTATTAGCAAATTGTAGAATTGTCATTAGCAATACAGGGTTCGCTTAGTTTTGGTCCTTGGTATTACAGCCTCCTTTTCCAAAAAGTTAAGCAATTGGTGTTGGCGTCACATGACACTGAAAGATCCATTTATATAAAAGATTCATTTGCATAAACTCAAAAGCATCCACATCATAGACCAATTGAGTTATAACAATTAGCACACATAATTTTTTTCTCTTTTTGGATAGTCGATGTCAAAAAGAGAGAGAATTTTATTAGATATACTTCAATAGAAACCTAAATAAAAAAGGATGGAGACGAGTGCATGAATGGAGATGAGCATATTACATCTCAGTCATATTATTCATTACATGTCGTGACACAAGCACCAACTAAGTATATATATAGTAAATTTTGCCATCTCGGCAACGACCATTGAGAATTTTATAACCCAGCAATATTCATGAAGTTTGCATGTTCAAGACAAATGCTATACAATAGTTCATCTACATTCAAAACCACCATTTACAATTAAATGCCTTGCAGATAGAGCGAGCACTGCTCATACCAGATATAACAAATTGGCGAACAAGTGCCAATTGCCACTAAGATGGTAGCCCAATGGGAGCGTGGCCTTACTTCTAACCAAGTGGTTTCGAGTTTGAAATGCACGAGCGTCGATTAAATTATGGAGACTGGATGCTTCCTGCTCGGACACGGGATCTGGAAGGGCGTATAGTTCTGTTGGTAGCCTCGATGGTGCCAGATGTGACGTATTCACATGTGGTATTCGTGTCGGAGCCCAGAGGGGTAACCGAGCCGGGCCCACGGATGGGGAGGATATGAGTAAAACCGGCCAGGATGTCCAACACACGGTTATTTCTGTCCGCATCGAACATTCTCCTGACGGGGTGGGGGCTGCTACGCGGGGTGGGCTTGTCCCTTCCTTCCCTCTTCCCTTTTTTTTCAAGCAAAAAAAAAAAAAAACAAGTGCCAATTTATAACTCATGGTGTTATTTTTAGCATAACAATGTACAAGTTGGATATTCATATAGATCAGAAATAAGCAAAGGGTGATGTGGTAATTCACACAAGCGTCCAGCCAAGGGACAGTCGGGTATCAACCAACTGGCTCCTTATTTTATTACCCACAGACACCAATCTCCCTGATTTTAATTAACCACTACACTGCCCAACCAACCCCAGCTCCCCGGCGCCACCACTCCGCTTTCTCCCCACTTTCCGCACCACTAAAACAACCCATTGGAAACACCACCAAAATCCACCCTCCCAAATCTTCAATCCAACAAGCAAAAGCCCAATTGCTCAATTTGAGTTACAACCAAGGTTAGTACCCTATAAAAAAATCTTTAGAAAAATATATTTTTTAAATAAAACCTTTAAATATATAAAAATCTTTAAATAAATCTATTGTAAGCTATAAAAATCTTTAAATAAATAAATCTCATGTAACGCCATACTTTCCCAACGCATCCCTCATATATAAACCTTTCCCAACTCACCCAATAACCATCTCTCTCATTAGAACTGCTGAGTGATGCCTTGCGCTCCTCCGAAGTCCTCCGTCCAACACCAAAGGCTCAGCACGACAGCCGGCGTCGGGGTCATAAACGGGAACGGCATGACCCAGGGGCCGATAGCCGGCGGCAAGGTGGCGGCGGAGGAGGGATGCACGGCGCACGCGGTGCCCGAGGAGGTGGCGCGGCACCACGAGCACGCGCTGGGGCCGCATCAGTGCTGCTCGGCCGTGGTCCAGACCATCGCCGCACCCGTGCCGACGGTGTGGTCGGTGGTCCGCCGCTTCGACAAGCCACAGGCTTACAAGCACTTCGTCAAGAGCTGCCACGTCCTCGTCGGCGACGGCGACGTCGGCACCCTCCGCGAGGTTCGGGTGGTCTCCGGCCTACCGGCGGTGACCAGCACCGAGCGTCTCGAGATCCTCGACGACGAGCGCCACGTGCTCAGCTTCCGGGTCGTCGGCGGCGAGCACCGGCTGGCCAACTACCGGTCGGTGACCACCCTCCACGAGGCCGCCGGCGGCGGCGGGGGGACGGTGGTGGTGGAATCGTACGTGGTGGACGTGCCGGCCGGGAACACGAGGGAGGACACGCGGGTCTTCGTCGACACCATCGTCAAGTGCAACCTCCAGTCGCTCGCGCGCACGGCCGAGAACCTCGCCCGGCGCGGCGGCGCCGTCGCGAGGGCTGACCCGTAATTAGGTGCTGGAACGGGGGGCCTTTTCTTGCGAGCTCTATGGTTTGTCTCTTTTTTCCCTCCCCCCCTGGCTTCCTCCCCTCGGCGTGGAGATTATCGCGCCCGCCCACCCACTTGAAGCGAAGCGACGATTTCGTCGTACCGCGTAGCACCAGCCTCAGCTCTCTTCTTTTTCTTCTTTTCCCCTTTTCTTTCTTTTGTTTTCGTTTCCTCGCCCTCCCCCTTTTTTTAGGATAAATACAAGTATTACAGACCATTGTGAATAGGGTCCCCCCTCCCTTCTCTCTCTTTCTCTGTGTGTATGAGATTTGTTCATACTCAGCTTCTAAAGCAAGGTTTATCTTTTTGATAAAATGTGTGATCCAAGGCGCTATTTGCAATGGATGGTGTATTTGATTATTAGAGTCTTTTTTTTTGTATTAAGATTTGAAATAAGAGTGACATTCTTACCATGATTTTATCATATTTCTTTTTCTTAAAAAATATGAAGTTAGTGGTCTGTTAGTGTGATGAGTTGGTATTAAAATAAAACTATTGCTGAAAAGTGCCAAGATTAGAAGGGTTGGCTAGTTACATTGAACCATGATTAGAAGGACAAGAAAAAAAAAAGGATGTCATCTCTTTTCGCTCAAGCATGCTGGCTGTTTTGGAGAACATCCATCCTTTCCACTCCAAGGAGCATTTGTTAGTAAATTAGTCATTATGCTACCGTTGGCTTCTCAATTTGTTGCATAGTTAGCCTCCCCAGCATTACCATAGAAATTTTCCAATGGTCATGATATCTGCATTAGTTTAATATCACGCTCTAATACCATCGCTTTCTCATTATTATAGTATAAGAATTAAATGTCTAAAAATATTTTTTGGATGAAACAAGCTCTCCAAATGTGGAACATATATATGGGGTAATGCATGTTGACGATAAAGTTCAAGCTTATCGGTGGATACTACAAGCAGCAAATTGGCCTTTTTTTTAATGTTAAACTTTATTATCCTCAAACTATTATCAAATCAATCATGCTATGCAATGTGACCTTGCCAGTGCATTTGATAGAGGCCCGAAAACATTTTTTAATGAGCATCAGCCAACATTGCTGGGTATTGATTAATGTAATTGTTTTTCTAAAACATATAACCATTGTCCACTTGTGACCAAATGATAGCTTAGGAGACTTGGATCTTATCTTCAATCAGTCATCAGTGATGCTTAGCCGACTGACTGTCTTACTTTGGTTTGTCGTGATCTTTTCTTTTTTGGATTTGTTATAACTAACTGTTAAGTGTGAGATCTATCTCGTTTTATGATTTAGTTCGACAAATCTATATAAATAATAATAAAAAAAATCCAAGCCCGATGCCCATTGCTGATCTCTTCTAGAAGTGCAAGCGTGGAGCTCTTGTGGTATGGACTATGGACTCGACTCATTTGGATATACATTATCTTTTGGCTCTCATTTTAGTAAGACAAGTGAGACGAGACGCATTGGGGTTAGGGTTCACCGAAAGGAAGCTAGCTTTGTTTTTGTATTCCACCTTCTTTTGGTTATAGTGGAATCTCTACTCCATCCTCGTTTGTAGATACAGACGAACAGTCGAACAGGATAAACTTGTGCACGCTGTGTTTTGTTTTTTTTCTCTCTTTTTGAATTTTTTTATTCTTGTTCGTTTTGAGCCCTGAGTACTCTGTTCCATCTAGATTCATTCCAACACTTATTCTGTCTTTGTAACTAGTTTGTTGTAATAGTGCCTCTATAAATGGAAAACGAATCGAGTGGGAGGAAAGCATCCACTTGGACTCGGTGAAGAGCCTAATGGAGTTTATTTCTACAAGGACCCTGCTATGCCTGCATCCTATACTAACCGTCTCAGACATCCCTCTGGGGATCGTCGACGCGTTTTATCAAGCATTTTTTTCCCTTTTTTTTCTTCTTCTAGAAATGAAAGTCCAGGTCCTTGCACTAACTGTTCATTGGCAAAGAGAACTAGAGAGATCTTTTTCCAAATCATTTGAATAAAAGTGAAAGTCCATTTGAACTTGTGCATTGTGAGATGCTGGGTTATATACTCGATGCCCACGCACAGCACATATCATGTCCTCACTATTGTTGATGATTAATTACAGCCATTGTATATGGACATTGTTATGAAAACGAAGTCTGAAACTTCTTCCTACCTCATCCATTTTTTTGCTATGGTCCAAAACCATTCTAATAATACTGTAGCTAAAACTGTTAAGAACCGACAATGGGTTAGACTTTCTTTCCTGCTCAAATGCAGGCCATGCATCTCTCATACTCAAATGTATTCCTTCGTACGTATTATAATTTTTAATGGAAATACTGACACTGTCCCATCTATATTCTATTCATGGAGATGCATGCTGCATTAAGATGCAGATGGGAATCAGCAGCTGGCCCGCTGTGCAACTTGTCCTTGACGACCCCCAACTTGTTCCAAAAAGAAGGGCAAGTTGAGGGACTTTTCTATTTCTTGTATCGCCAACCTTCTGTGCTTCATTTATTTATCCTTTTTCTTCTTTTCTCCCTCCTCTTGCGTACTGTTTCTGCTTGAAATAAAGGGTGGGATGGTTTGCAAGTTGTGTTGCAAGTTGGTAAGGCTGCCTTTAATAGATCCCCGTGGCCTCTTATTTATCGTCGAACCCTCTCTACCTCCCACCACCCCTCTCTTCCTCCCACCCGTTTTCTCACCAGACCCTTCTATCTTCCTCCTCCTCGTCTTCGTGGGTCGCTTTCCGAGCCTTTTCTTTAAATTGACCACACAGTGATTCACCACCAAAAATATTCTTGGCTAACACCAGCCCCTAATTCAGCCTTCGCTCACAAAGTTTGGCAGCAGACAGGCCTGAAGGCGCCAGCGAGAGAGGATAGATCCCAGAATCCTAAAATAAAAAAGCTGAGGGAGTCGAGCATCATGAGAAAAAGAAAGGAAATCCAAACTCTATGCACCAATATGGCCATGCACCATACTAATTATTCTATCTCCTTCCTGTGAGGCCACGAGCGCATTATAAATGAAGTCCATAAGAAAGAGATGGAATGATTGGTAGGGTGCATGACCACATCGTGTCTATAGTGTAGGATATAATTTCTTTATCTAGACCTTGATACATGCTTCTAGGCGAATCGAAACTTTTTCTCGAAACCAAGAATTCTTCTGCAGATAAATTGGGGCTGAAAATACTAGGCTTTTTAAAATTGGAATCCGGATTTCTTATCTAAGCAAATTATATCCTACACAGCATGCATTAATATGGCCATGCACCATACCAATTATTTCATCTCTTTCCTGTCGGCCAATCACCAGGATAAGCGCATTATAAATGAGGTCCGTAGAAAGAAGATGAGATGATTGGTATGGTGTATGACCATATGGTGTCGGGCATAATTTATCCACCTAGGCTTTGATATAGGCTCCTGGGCGAATTTAAACTTTTTCTTGGAGTCAGGTTCCTTCTGGGGATAAATAGGGGCTAAAAATAGTAGGCTTTTCATGATCGGAAACAAGTATCCTGCTTCGAGCTTGTCAAGAATACATAGTTAGACCAAACAACTGCTTGCTCGGACCTTCTACGCTCTTTGTTCTTCTTCTTCCCTCCAAGAATTGAAGAGCTTATTTTGAGAAAAAAAGATTTTATTGGTCAATCTTTTCTCGATGTCATGGTATATGATCTACATGCAGATAAAACTTGCCATGCTAATATGAATTTATTTTGAAGTGTGAACCTTTGAGGTCCTAGATCATACAATTTTAGGTTGTACCGTTTGTAAACAATGGCGGACGCTCAACTGCATTCTTATCAAATCCATGAACAAACTGCTAGTTGTAGTTGAATTATAGATTAAAAAATTTCCCACCTAGCATCAGAGGACAGAATAACATGCAGTTGGTTCCAGGATAGATCAAAATCTAACAGACGTATGGTGGCTCCACTTGATCTTATCTTGTTTCTACTTAAGTCCAAGCGTATCTAAAGAAAGATTGGAAATGATTAAGTTATGGTCCTCGCCTTCGATCTGTTTGGATTCTCTATTCCACTCTCCTGGTCAAGCTTGGTGCCCAGCCTTGGAAGGCATAAGCCAATGTTGAGGACCACCAAGTGATGGACAACTACAACTGGGGATCTGCAACAAGTTTCGAGGAAGTTGTCCCAAATCATATCTACCAGTAAAGATTCACGAAAAGGCTTCTTCTCCCACAAGAAACAGCAACTTGATCTCCTTTTGCCGTGTTGGAAAAACATGCAACAAATTAAAACCTATTTACTAACTTCCTTCAGCCACAGGCCTTGAAAGATATACGATGAGTAACATATATAAAGTTGCATACAATGCTTTGGTGGAGCTTCTTATGGCCCCCTCTTTTCGTGCTTTTTTCTGGCGAAGAGGCCCCTTCACTTTTGATGTTCCCAAAATAAAGTTAGTGCTCCAAACCAGAATAAGATATCACATTGTGGTTTGTCACTAACTGTAAATTTACAATAGCTAATGGGTTCAAAGCTCCTTTCCCAGAGAGAAGGATAGTTAAACAGTGGTGCTTAAACTTTAAACAATTAAGCTGCTTTAATCTTTTAGGCCCAAAAGCACTAAGCTACGTGCATTATTTATTTATTTTTCACTCTAAAACCCCTGTCTAGCCAAAAAGATATCTTCCATCCTAAGGATATCAAAGAGCATTGAGCTAAAACTCTTTGAGGAAGCTTGTAACAAAAAGGGAATCACAGTTAGATGGAGTCTGAGTATCATAGAGAATTGATGATCATACAAGGAACGCTCAACAACTTTTTACAACAGTCAGAAATATCGAACTTCATAAAGAAAACAAACAACTTCGTACCCCTCGGATTGCAAATAAAGAGGATCTGGAGCATCAAGACAGCATCTCGTTTAATTCGAAAGCACTCGTCCCACAATGAGCGTTATCTCCTCGGACGCCGGATCATGTCGGAAGGGCCGGACCTCGGAGATTTAGTGGAAAAGCCTAGGGTAGCCCCTTCTGATATTAATTTTATCAGACATAGGATAGGATAGTATGATGCCTGACATTTCTGGTCCAAGCGATATCAAACCTGTGGGATCCAATGAAGAAGAGGCCAGGCCGGCTGGGCTATAGTGGATTGGCCTTTGCTCTCCTCACCCAACAATGTTTCAACTTCCAAGCAAGTCCAGCTTCTTAGCGCGACATTATGGGCCTTGGCCCAGAATGGCCTAATACATAGAAGAGGGTTGGCAAGGCTGGGTTGGGCTCGGACGTCCATGCCTGGGACCGACGCTTGTGCTGATCCACTACCTTGGACCAAAAGGTGTCGCAAACTGTAGAAGACCGTTGAAACGCTTCTTCCACCCTCCCTAAAAGAGATCTTTTTTTCGTAAATACCTTCAACAAATTCAAATTTACATAAATACTCCCTTCATATTTATGTTTATTTCTATATATCCATTAAAACACTGTTTTTACATAAATATCCCTAATATAACAATCCTCCATTAATAAAAACCACATTTATTTTAATTAAAAATAAAATAAAATTTAAAAATTATTTTTTGTTATCCTTCATTTTGCACATTTATTTATTAAAAATATTTTAATCATTTTATTTTCAAATCGTTAATATTTTAACGGCATTAGATGATATATGTATATATATGCAAAAATAAAAATAAAAAAAATAAAATGACAAAATAAATATTTTACAAGAATATATATAGATGAAGAGCAATAAACCGTTTGGTCTCAGCAGCTCCTACATTCAGGTCAGATCTGTTTATCATATATTCTCAACAAACAACTCAACAATAGTTTCACGATCCAATATCCCTCTACAAATGCAAACCAAACAAATTTCGGCGTACCAAATTTGGGGAGCATAATTGATTGCAACATGCCTGATTATTTCATGAATGGATATTTTTATTACAAATGCTGATGTTATATTTAGACCTAGTTCACGATCAACAGAAGATAATAACAGTCAAATCTGCCTCTGAGCTGCTGTCCAGAGGATATCCCCGCTATGATGCTTGTTAGGAGAAGACTGACTTCACTGATAGCTTGCGCAATTACTGTGTCGTCATTTCTAGACTGACTTCGCTCCAGATAACTTCAAGCTTTGTGTCCAAGCTCGAGTCTTGAGGGTGGATAAGAATACGATTCTTTGCACTGCCCGTCACATCATCTGCCAAAAAATATGTAATTCTAGCTCATGTATCGGTGGGGAATGTAAATATTATCAGTGGCCTTCACAAATTTGCTCCTATCTTGCCAACTACAACCTTCAGCAGGTGGTCATACTGCTTTCAAACCTCACATAATACTGAATATCACGAGTGCAAATCAATAGGACAGAATGAAACCTACAATTGTCTTCAAGATAGATAATCATGAATGCAAGTTTAAAAACCTATAATTGTCTTAATTAGTTTTATCAGACATGAGATCCCCGACAGAAAAACAAAAAAATTGCAGTGATATTAAAGTAGGGTTTTCTTTTTTATTTCTCCAATGGAAAATGCTGAAAATGAGATTCAAGCAGCTAAAACATGTACATGGTGGTTTTAGCATCAACAGTTGAAACTGGCAGTATTTCCAATCCATTCATGATGCTTTATCACATCCACTTGGATGGCTTTTTTGTAGCTTACACATCTTAGTTTCTTAAATTCTATTCCAGTTTTGTTTACTCACTTATTAAAGTAAAAACATCAAACTTAAACATAAAACTTAGACATCTGTTATAAATGTTTAGACTTTAGATAACTTTGCTTATTCAACATTAGAGGCTTCTTGTCAAACTATTGCATAATATAATATATGATCATGATGCCTCGCCTCTGCTACATACTGCCTCGGCATGTGAAGCATTTAATTTCATAAAGGCCACTAAATGCTGCTGATGCAGCACTTAAATTCAAAGGATGAAAAATATATACGGAACAAAGTTGTTTCCATCCTCACATTGGATGAAGAGACAATTTCAATTAAAAAGGAAAGGCATTGTCCAGAGGCCTTTACTACCAAAGTTATAAATCTTGTCTTTAATTCAAATAATTGGGATTTCAAAAATTAAGATTTTATTTTAGGATTTGTTTGGTAGCAAAAAGGGCACCACAAAGGAAGAAGATCATGATATTTACAAATTTTACTTTTATTTATAAATTTTGAGTTCCATGTTTCTTGGAATATTTTATATGCTTCTAATACATTAAACATGGCATTGTAGAGATCCTTTACAAAATTATGAAAGGCACTGTAGCGATCTTATGGTAAACAATAGTGCTCTTCAGAATATGCACTTCACATGTCAGAGCCTTTTCAATAAAAACAATCAGTGTAGCATCTACAACTAAAATGGCAACCATACCTACCTTGAAAAGATCACTAAATATGCCTTGTAGGCCACTTCTGCGCCGCACTCCATAAAACTTCTCTGCAATTTCATCTAATAACTGCAAAATTATGAGTTATAACAAATATCGTAGTCAGGTAAGTTGAATGATTAGGTAATACATTCAATAAAAATATCAGAGTATCTAAAGTTTTACTATAAAAGTTTTTTTTTTCAACAAACACAACAAAAATGACTAGATAATAAGAGACTCTTTTTGATTACGTCGGATGATAATGGGATACATTGTAGATCCTCTGCTTGTAAATTGCTTAGCATGCCATAGTCTTATAGAAACGAAATTTGCCAATAAAGCATTCTCCACCAGCTCGAAAGCTCTTTGCTTGGCACAACCAAAATTAGACGTGCCATTACGGGAAATGACATTACCATCAAACTTTTCCCATGAAAATTGAGCTATGTACCCTATTGCGACAAGGACATGACAAAAATTGTCTCCAGGTGAAGGATGGTATTAACATCAATGATCATGTAGAATACTAAATTCAAAAAGTCAATAAAATTCTCTCACGGAGCCTTGTTAGACTGATCTTGTTTTGGAAAACCATGGATACTTAACATAAGCCAAACTCTGGAGAGGAAACATACTGAAATAATTAAGGAAGATGCAACAGCTCTCCACTTGAACTAGCAGCCACTGCTAAATGGCTCTCCCAGCTACAGTATATCTTGATCACATAGACATTACACAATGTGGCTTAGAAATTTTGAGAACCTTTTCATAGTCTTTCTTGGTAGATTACCGGAACAAGCTCTAGTTCTAATTACAAAGGATCTTATATTGCCCTGTTCCAAGAGGATGAAACAGATACAAGTTGCGAGTCATACAAGAGGTTTGAAGACTGATGAGATCTATGAAGTCGACATTGGTTGAGACATCATTACCATTTAAAAATTAATCTGAAACAGATGCCAAACATAACACCTCACAAGATCAACGATAAATTTCAATGATTTCAGTCCTCCAAATGCATCCCAGAAGCTGCTAGCACCTAGAATTACCCTAACAGGCTGTTAGCGATGGTCTTGCCTAATTTTGGAAGATGCCTTCTACTAGCCCAACCTCCTCAAGAGTCTAACAATGCTTTTCCATTCAACTTGTTAATCACCTTACTGCATTTTCAATGACCAGATATTCTACAATCCTTCTATCTAGAAGTGATGATTTTCAATCCCCCCCCCAACTCAAATTAGAAGGCAAGAAGCAAAATTGTATTTGGTTACTGCAGTAAGACCAACGGACATTAGTGAAGGTGGTGGCTCAACCAACAGCCATAGGGACGTGAAGGATGAGACATGAGATCTGATGTCGGGTAGGACGGTAAACAAATGAATGAGGCAAGTGGGGGGCATTTGATGATGAAAAAAGAAAAAAACTTCAAAGATGCTATAATCTTATTAACTTCACTGCACTTATGTTTTGGAATCATGAATTGATAGAAAGACATGGTTCTGCAGACCAAGCTTCCATTTTGTAATCCAGATTTAGCGCAAATCATGAATGCAGACACACACTTGCACAATATTCAAACTCATGCCTAAGGATCCCATCATTAATAATTTTTTAATATATTATATATAAAGGAAAAAAGGATCAATATTTCCATAATACAAACCCCCATTCTACTTTTAGTGGCACTTGTACAAGTGATAAAATGATGAAAAAAAACAGGAAGGAAGACTATATAATAATATCCCAGCAGCCTAATAAACCAGAAATTAGATGCTTTAAACCAACAATAGTTCTTCTATTGAGAAAAGAAAAAAAAAACCTCATCAAATAAAGGTTCCCGGTCAATACTTGACTTGTACTTCTGCCTTAATATCTTAAGAAGTGGAAAAGCATCCCTTTCCAGCCTGCTTAACACGAAATCAAATACAAATATCAGTATTGTTTGTTCTCTACCAAAGCATCACACATACATAGATAAATAAAAGGGCATCCAAGTGCACATGGCTCCTGCCACTGCGGGGTTTGAGGAGGGTCAAATGTATGCAGCCTTAACCCAGCATGCCGAGAGACTGTTTCCATGTTTCGGACCCATCATGGCCAAACTCTTGAAAAATCGACATGGACTGCATGCAATGTAAAAAACCTAAAGCCAAGAATCATGTGTTTTAGAAATCATTGATCTGTATATCAAGAGGAGACAAAAAAAACACATGATTTTTGGTTTCTAGATATTTTGGATGTTGAAGATCACGATGAATGGAATATATACTAAATTAATAACATCGTTGATTCTGCACTAATCTGATTGAAGCTTCAACCCTGCTACAAGTACTCTCTCTATCTCTCTCTATACAAGCACATACATACACATATTCATAACCTATATCTAAAAGTGGCAAGGTTCATCCTACATATTGTTTCATCCTAACCGCCATTTTGTCCCACCGAGCCTAAAACATTAATTCGAATGACTGGGTCTGATATTAGTGGTGATTGGACTTTATTGGTTTCCATAGGTTTTTGGTGTGGGTTGAGTCAATTGGTTCAGACACTATCATTTAACTCCCAACAACCATGATGGAAAGGTGCTTGGAGACAAGTACTGATGGACGACACAAGGCCATCATTGACTTTAGACAAGTCTCAAGCATCGTGCCAAGGGACGCTAGAGCAGCAGCTATGATGTTGCTATCCATTGGGAGGGCTGCCGAGCTCAGGAGCCATGTTGAACAGGTTTTTCTCCCCCCTCTCCCCTCTTTGTTTTAAATGTGCCTCTTTTCCATCTTAGAGTTGGATCCTAATATGTGGATAACTGGACTCCTTGGCCGATGATAGCTAAGGATATGGGATTCATCTTTGGTGTCAGTTTTTTCATTGTATTGGAAGTTCAGAGTAATGCTATGGGATTGTCTTTGTTATGTTTAACAATATGTTTGCGTGAGATTTCAGTTTCTTCTTTTACTTCCCCTTCTAATTTATTATCTATAATATATAATACCCTGTGGGTGGTCAAAAGGTTAATCTATTCCCGTCTAAACCTTCTGTGATCTTGCTTGCCTAACCATTTGAATTTATATATTTGGAACTAGAATGGCTCAGAAGAACAACTAATCTTCGATGATTTTGAGGAACTGCTGGCTATATAATATCCAATATATTTTAAAGTATCTTTATTCAAAGGGAGTGTTACAATCCTTAAATTCGAGGCAACAAAGCAAGTAAATAAGTTAAATCTTCAACCAACTCTTATGTCAACCTTTAATTCTCATTAAACCTTTCTAGTGGTTTTCATGACAATTGTTCTTCATTCCTTCTTGAATGAAGATGGAAAGCTAATATTGCCATGTATAACACTTAATCTATTCTTTCTTTTCAAAAAATAAGTCTTAATCATATCTTAAAGTTGTGTAACGTTCATGTTTGCCTGGCTTTAACGCTTCTAGCTTAAGGACACTTCTTGCAGTGTTTTGTAAGATATGTAGACATGCTCCAGTTCAACGAGAGCCTTAATGAATAACATGTTCATAGTTTTCTATATTTTTCTAATAAACTCAAAGTTTCACGGTTGTTATTTGAAATGAATGTTATAGAACATGTGAATGCGTCTTTCTGACAAAAAAATAAATATAAGAAACTCAGGTTGTTAACATGTGGATGGAACACCTTGGTAACTTATTTTTTCCATATTATTTTCATGTTATTAAATGCACCCATGGTTTCCTTGCAAGCCAACCTCAAGCATATTAAAGTTGCAGTCAATTCTTTATATGCATTTCAAAACTCTGTTGAGAAAATGATAATTAAATATCCTGCTAGATGCTCGTGTGTTGTTTGGAAAGTATATTGTTGTTGCTCACAAGAATTCTAGCAGGTTGGTCTATAACACTTGAAATTCCTTCTTCGGATGGAAATTAGAGAGGGGGCAACTTGCTTTTGTTTAAGTTGTAGTTTAGCTTTCAGTCATCCTTGTATATCGTGGTATTTCAAATTGTAGTATTCCTAAAGGAAAAACACTTTTTAAAGGCCAAGTAATAGAATCAACAATTATTATATTATTATAAAAGCAAAGCCAAGATCAACGACTCTTCCTTGATAATCCCACAGCTCTAACCATCTTCTCTATTTATTTGTTCTTTTCTCTATTGTTAACTTTGCAATGTTCAAAAATTTTATTAGAACTAACGGTTATCTTATGCTGGATTCTATCAAATTTTACCATAGTGTAGAGAACTAACTTTTGTAACATCATATAAATTACTAATACAAAATTTAGTTTGGACAAGCGATAGATTGGAATTGTAGATTTTACAAATGGAGTTGGAAAAAGTAGTTCATTGTCTATTTAAAATTAAGCTAATGTGTTTGGGCTCACATTGTAGCTCAGCTTTCTCTTTTACTTAGGATTATTACATTGTCATCAAACTATTGAAGAAGAGTTGCAAAACCCATTTGTTAGCATTATTCTCTCGTTCTAGCGACTAGCACATGCAGCGCACGTGCTCAACAAACTAGTATATTATATGGGTAGTTAATGTTTTATGGTCCATAAGAAAAAAGTTTGTATGTGTATAGACATATCAACAACCGCATGAAATTTTGCATCCATCCGTACATCTGGTATCATTTTGACAAAATAGCAATTCTTCAAGGTTTCTTAGGTTCCATAACTTGAGGCAGAAACTACAGAAGCCACAGAGCATAGTGGTTGAGAAACAACAAGTCCATGGGTGAAGGACAATACTCTTGCCACGAAGTCTATCATTGATGTATCAACACTAGTTTACAAAAGACTTCTTTCACTTGAAAATTTGTTTCATTTATTCAATACTACAACTAGATCTACTAATACTTGTCTGGAAATTGTTTTAGATCATATTATGGCATACATAATCTAGCTTTATATGAAAGAATGCCTAATAAGATTTAGCACTTAAATTTGCACTTATCATGGTTTTATTGATATACTACCTCTTTCTCTTTCATTGTTTTTAACAAATTCTCAATTCCATAGATTGAAAGTACGCCATTCCAGTCAATTTAGAGATGGATCTATTCACAGTTCCACTTTATGTGAAGTGCACATAAGCTAAAGGAACCCAGAGTAGTCTGCAATTCTATTGGCTTCTCCTTTCTTCTTTTCTTTCTCTAAATTCAATGTCATCTATTTACAAATAGTAGTTAGTACATGCATATGTAATGAAGTTGTCCTAGATAATGCTCTCTTGAACACATCATATGAAAGAGTTATTCGTAGCTTAACAATGCCTAGATTTCATTCTTTCTTATATGAAGAGACATATGTTTCTTCAAAGTTTACTATTTTAAATTTAAAAAAAAAAAGAAAGGGAAAAAAATCATTTAGTTGCTCTAACAAACTCCAGACTTTCATTTTTGATATTGCAAGCTATGCATGGTACTGCCAACAGGCTTTCAGATATCCTTAAAAATGATCAAGCAGAAACGGGAAACAAAGAAGACTTACGTCCGTAGAAGATACTCGATAAATTGGGTCAAATCTGAGCAGGGGAAATCAAGCTGCTTGGATTCCAGTTGCTTTTTAAGCTCATCCATGAGGTAATTGGCATCTCTCAGGTTCCCTTGTGATAGGTACCTATCAAGAAAATGATGATAACACAATCTTGGCATATGACAGTTCAACTTAAGTTATTGACACATATGCCTAACCAATGTTCCAGCAAGGCCCATTTTCCCTTGTTTGCAAGTTATGTTGTACATCGGATTTGTTATAAGATCTTTTTCCTAAATTTCTTGAACAGCCAATGTAATCAAGTATGGCATGATACTTGGAAGCAACCAGGATATATTTGCTCAATGTAACACTGGCATTAGATTGTGTTACATAGGTGCATGACATCACTAATCATGGAGAAGTATCAAATATCAAGCAAACTTACAGGAGGACTGCACGTGCAATTGCTGCATCATCTTCCCCAGGATAGCACTATTCACAAAAACAAAAGTTCAGTTACTTAAAACGGCCTAGACAATTGTTATAACAGGGAATAGAAGATTAAAACAAGAGCAAAAGAAGGTAGTTTGAGTTGGATTCATTAGCTATGAAAATGAGACCATGATATTTCATGACCAAGATGTCAATGCTGCACAGACAAATGCTTCTCCAAATGCACATAATCAGACACACATACACACACTATACAGAATGAATTTATAGTAATAATCCTGACCGATTCAATAAAACGAGATATCATAAATCAAATGGAAAATACCAACAAAGAAGGCATAAACAGCCAGATGTATGATGAAATATAAGAACAAAAATCACCTGACATGCCAAATGCATCATGCACAACCATGGTTTGTCATTTCATATTTACAGCAGACAAACTCATGTGAATGGATTTCAGAGGAGTTCAAAGGAGCAATTTCAACTAATATCAATAACTTGTTGCCTATGTTTCTTGACCGGCACTAAACATATTACATGCAATTATAATATGGAACTGTAATTCATCATTCTTAGCAGAGCTCAAAAAAATAAAAAAGATAGAAATTTCTTGTAAGTTTCGGTGGTGGGATGTTTAGACTGAAGAGAACAATGCCTTGGAGTGTTTGGACTGATGAGAAGAGTGCCCACAAGTACTTTATCATGTTAGACTGATGAGAACAGTGCCTTGGAGTGATGAAATAAGTAGACGAGATTTAGTGCACCCCAAGTAAAATTGCTTAGGTTAGTTTATGGAAAAGGTCCAGGCCTTACCTTGCCCATGAAGTTCACTAGGGTGGAAGCAAACTTCTTTGGATCACTTCCATGAACAAAGTGGCTAGAAACTTTTGTCATGTCCTGTAGTGCAGCATGCAATTTAGAGATAGTAGTCCCAGAAAAAGAACAAGAAGAGGTGTGACATTTTGCCATTAATAAGTTTGAGATATCCACAAAATCTAATTTGTAATCATTGATCTTTGTTGAAATGGTAGTCCATATTTCAACATACCGGCTCAGGAGATTCAGAATATAGATATTCCGCCAACATATCATGCAATTGAGGAGATCCATTTTTGGGAGCCCCAAACTCAGCCGACCACCTACAAAAAGATAATGACCATTAGTAGTGTAAGTACATACATAAATTACATAAACGCATGCAAAGAAAAACAAGGTTTAGGAAATAAAGATACCAGAATCTATATTAATAGAGCTTAGAAAGTTGGGTAGGAGTAGGAAGAAAACAAAGGGTATAGTAAAAAGGCAGACGATGGCAACTTGATATATCTTGCAGACATCATTATTTTATGTAAGCAGATGATATACATATATACATACATACATACATACATATATATTGTGGGGCATTCCTTTCTGGCTTTTTTTTCTATTGTTGAGGACTCAATATGCAAAAAGAGATTTGATTATACACGAAGCGGTGACAATAACTATGAAGCCTGGACCTAACCATCGGGAATCAGTTATATCAAATCAGCATTTATAATACAGTTTGAGATTCTTTTTACTAGTTGCCATCACCTCAGCCTCCACCATTTCCATCTGGGCTTGGTGTCGCATTAGCAAACTATGCAATCTCAACAATGCAAAATGTAGATTCACTTTAGTGCAAAGATGTAATCAGCTAAATGATATTACAATAAGGCTTTGCCGGAGCAAAGGAACTATAAATTAGTTTTATGTAGGCAATACAGGTCCCATATGCATGTGTTGCCGCTGAAGAAACCAACTTCCTCTCCACCAAGACCATTATTATCTCTTTCCTTCACCAAGAATGTTGGTAAAGGTCATTATAAGCCTAGTATTTCAAATAGTACAAAAGTTCATTTCCATGATTTCCCAGGGTGATTTGAGAACTATGTTCTTTGAGCCCTCCTTTTAACATGTACAAGGCTCTTAGGAAATAATAAAAACACACACACATAGAAAAATAAAAACCAGGATTCCAAAACTTGCTTAGAATTGCATGTAAATGATAAAAAAAAGACCAATGGTATCAGTGTGTCATCTTCAATTGATCAACATCAATAACAACCAAATTACCTAATTGCAGCTTTCAAAAATGATGAGCAACTCTCAACACGTAGTTTTGCCGCCATCAAAGCTTCTGAGAGCTTTTGCATGTCATCATCGTCATCATCTCCCGAGTTCTGTGGAAGAGGTATCTTTGGGAAACCTTGATAAATCTTCCTGAGATGATCTAAAGAGAACTAGCCAGTCATAATTGCAAAGAACTAAAAAGCCTGGATTAGGCAAAAAACTATCCATCTACATAAACAAGTATATGTTCTAAGTTTTAGCACCTAGAATAAACAGGTAATCAGATTCCCCAAAACCCTTGTTATCTACAGCATATTGATTCTAAAGGACCCCAGCTTATGAGGCCTTTCCATATATAAATAAAGATAAATCATATCAGTCACAAACATTATGGCAGAAAATCACTGGACTCATACGTCAAAGAAAATAGCGCATAACCCAGTGCATTACGCAGCTACAAATTAACATGTTAAATGCAATACTACCAGTGTTACTATCCACATAATTGAAAGCAAAACACATATAAGCTATATTGCACCAGAAGAAAAGAACCTCACCCAGAGTTTCTTCACTATAGGGTAACTTCCCCTTGACAAGTGTCTCCACAAACAACACAGCCAGTTCAGCCCCACAAGTAACCTGCAGCCATGGCAATTGTATAAGACAAAAGTTCCAATTTCCAACGGGAAATTGTGAAAACAATATAAAGCCTATAGTGGCTCAATCGGGCTGAACCATAATTAATTTCTTTCCAATGCGCTATTTCTGGCAACATATTGAAGGCTGCAGCAGATCTCTCATATTATCAAGTATTGATGGACTATGCTCAGGAGGACAGGAGACAAAAGGATTTTAAGGTCAAATAAAAACTTATTTCAAGGAAAAAGTACTTCAAAAAGTAATGTAGAACCCCCCAGAGAGAGAGAGAGAGCATTAGATGGTAAGGGGAAGGATATAGGAAAATTAAAATACCACATATAGTAAAGATAAAATGTGATTTACCATTTGAAAGTATGAAAAAAGGGGGGCAAAATCATCAACACTGTTGCCCGCAAGGAATTATTTCCCAAAGAATCAACGGAAGCAATCTACAATTAAGAAACTTAAAATTAAGAGAAGCAAGAGGGAAAAGAAGAGAAAAAACCTTGCAGTTGGAAACAGGAATTAGATTTAGCTCCAAGGCCATAACGAGTCTTGATATAAGTGTTCTAGAAATTAAGGGAACACAGTAAATTAAGGGATCCAACTGCCACTTCACTGATTTCTATAAAAAAACAAAGAAAAATTAAAACTTTCTTATCTTATAGCTCTAGGTAACGAGGCAGCGTTCGTATAGCTAATTCAAAATTTGCAGTACATAAGCTAACTTGTAAAACAGAATATTTTTGAGAAGTACACAAGTCTTTGATAGCACAAGTAGACTTAAGTGCAAGGATTTTCAAATACAAAAAGTGTCTGAGTATTTGTTAATCTTGACTTGCAATTGGCAGATATCCAAGTTGATAGAAAATTTCTCTATTATGTGATGGAAACTAGAAACCTGGGAATCAGCAATGGTTGATGATAAAGGGCTCATTTAGTTTCTTTAAAATTACTTGGAGAATATAAACAGGGTAACTCTTCCCCCTTTTGTCCTCCATCTGCTGTGGAAGTTTTAAGTTTCAAGAAAAAATGGAATCCATTAATTGATCTAAGCTCGGTGATTGCAAAAAGATAGTTAGCAAGAACACAAAATGCAATAGTTAAAATTATTTCAACAAAAAAATGCTGACTGGATAAGAGCTATTGAAAAAACTTATAATGATGGAGAATGTAAGATGTGGGCTTGATTATTTATCCTAGTTAATTTGGGCGAAACGTGGTGAAACTTGAGTGTCACTATATGGCCTTTCCCATGTTAAAGAAAAAATAGATAAAGATAACTGTGGTCCCTTGATCAGAATGCTATGCTTAGATTAGCTGGGTTTTAGTTAATATGTAAACATGGCATTTGCAGTTTGTTTACAGGTGAACGTATAGTTGTAGACAACAAGATGAATGAAGTTACCACGCCAATGGTCATTATGATTGGGAGAAAACTGGCACAGGACAAAGATAAGTGACTACCAGATCATCAGTCCAGTTTCACTACAAATTTTTGCTCCCTCACATGGAAGAAGAGGCTAGCAAGACTGATTAACCAGATGCCAACTGTCTATCTTATAATCCTTTGTCACATGACCTTCAGCCAAATGTACTTGATGCTTTACATGATATATTAAGAATACTGCGCTGGCTCCTGCCCTGCTCAGACATGATATAAAAATCCTTAACAAACATATTAAATAGTTTCCACTTCCAACTTATGGTTCAGAGTTGGCTATTCAAGATTATGGAGACAAATATCCTTTCAAGTGGATCCACTACATGCACCTACAGAATGAATGTTCTATATGCTTGAACGAGTGCCATAGAGATTACTAGACTGATTACTGCCCACTTAGTTGCTTGTAGTTAGGGCAACGAGAGCAATGGAACAGCGCATTGCCTTGGCTTTATCTTCACTCTCTTAGTTTTTTTTTTCTCTTCACTGTTTTCATCATGAAAAAATTTCCTGTGACACTGAGAAGTCCTATTATAATTAATTTTCTTTAAGGACATTATATTTATTGTAGGTTCATGGAAAAATATCCAGCCAGAACTTTTTTTCTACCATTAAGTAAAACATATTGCCAAACCTAACCGTGTGTAAGAATTTATCCACGATCTATCAAGATATGATAGACTAGCTCGCTGGTTATCAAGTGGATCTTTTATGTAGGGAGGCATTCCAAAAAAAGAAACTATCACGAAACTAACCTGCCCATGTTTCAATTGGATCAAAGCGCCTGCCTGAAGGATATCCAAGGCTTCAGAATATTTCTGAACAGCTATGTATCTGTTGCAGAAGATCAATATCAGCAACAATACAGATTTAACGATTGATCAAACACAATAGACCATCCATGATCCATCTACTCTTTTGTAGTCGCATCATGAGACTGAACTGGATAGACGATGCTTCTTTACTTTTAAAAATTATAATCAATGCAAAATCAGCAAGCACGGTTATTAAGATTTTCAACCTTTAAATGATAAAGTTTATCAGAAGGCTATCACATGCATTCAACTTTATCTCAACCATAAGAAAAGCTTTTAATTTGAGAAGCATGGACATGACCAGCTGAATACAACTAGTAACTCCAAACCTTGCACTAGATGACTTGTATATCTGTTGGGCCGGATAATAATTTCCATCCTCCACCATCTTCTCCAACTTCTCTATAGTCTGCAATTACAAGACAGTGCAACTTAAATCAATCATAGATCATTTCTTTCATCCATTAGCCTTGAAATCCATGTGAAGCAGCAAAAGAATTACAAAATCAAAGTTTCTTGGAAAAACTAAAAAAAGGGGGAAAATGCGATCATGTTCGTGATCAAGAATCTCCAGGCTATCTTCAGGATAGCTACTCCAAGAACAGCAAGATTTCCAAATGAAACCTCAAAATTGTAATCGCTTACACCAGATTTTACTGCGTTTTCTATGTACTTCGTCTTTCTTGGTCCCGAAATCAATTTCGGCGGATCCAATGCCTTGATCTAAGCCTGAAAGCTAGACCCTAGATCCCAGTCTCGCTACAGGCTAAAATCTCAAAACCCTAGCAAGAAATGATAAACCTTTGGTACCGAAAGCAACACCGTCCCGTTCTCGTTTCTATTCAGAGAAAAGACCAAAAATAACTAAGAAAAAGATAAAGAAGAGAGAAATCGAAAGAGCGAAGAGAATCACCTCTTGCGGAGGGGGCAATTCCCCTCGTCTGACCCTCGATCTCGACATCTTTCCAAATCTCCCGATTCCACTCGACTCAAAGAAGATGAGAAGAAATCGTGGAGGAAAGAAGGCAATGGAAGCGAGCGCTCGGTGTCGCAGAAAGTGCTCCCTCTCTCTCTCTCATCCTCTCAACCCACGCCACGAACTCACACGATACTTGTCGCTGGCGAAGGGCTTCAGCGGAGCCGGCTCCTTTGGGTGCTCGCCGTCTATATGGCAGTCCCGTTGGGCATGTGCACTGCGTACAAATCGTAAGGCAAATATCCATGGCCCTGATGACGTTATCTTTTCCAAACGTGCTCGGGATATTCTTTGTTAAGCCGGGTGCACCGTGCACGAGGATCGTAGAAGGTAGATCTAGAGCCTAGTTAGAAGCAAATGTCTCTTGTATAGAGAACGAAAGAGCAGAAGGGTTTGGAGCCAGACCGGAAAGGCGAGTGTCACAATCAGTGATCTCTAGGCGGTAGTGGATCCAAGGTTTGCCCGCCGGCTGGAGGGGCGCTAGATTTGGTGGTTACGTGTCTATCCACATGTGCTCTATTTCTGTGGAAGGTGGTATAGGGCATTTTACCTACCAAAGGGATCTTGGCTAGGAGGGGGATTCGAATACCAGCTGACTGTAAGAAATACCCGGGGGAGGAGGAGACCGTCAGCCATGTCTTGTTTACATGTTTGCAGGCACTTCAGGTTTGGGCCTTATCTTAGTTCACCAGCAGATCTTCACTTCTACAGAGATATTTTTAAGTCAATTGAGGGACTCAGCTCGGAGACCGTGGATGGCAGAGAGGAGAGTTACATGGGCATATGTGGCATACCATATTTGGTTGGATAGGAATGCGAGGATTTTCGAAGGTGGAGGATTCTATCCGAGATCAGTGGTTGATAGAGCTTTTGCACATACAACCGAGATGGTGAGCGCTATAGCGGAGATCTCACCTAGAGATGACAGGGCCATCTATCTTTGGCTCTTGCAGTGCCTAGGTATGCGATGGTGCCGATGATATCCTCAGAACCCCTACCCTCCGGTTTCTTCAAGGTGAACTTTGACGGTAGTGTATCAGAGGGCGAGAGTAGATGCGACGTGGCTTTTGTGATCAGAGACTAGGACTCTATGCTGATTATAGTTGGGGGTCGACATATATTTGATGGGTCCGTTCTTATAGCGGAGTTGCACACAGCATGGGAGGGCCTCGTCCATGCCAGAGTATACCTGGGTACTAGGCGAGTGCTCCTTGAGGGCGACTTGGCCATAGTGATCGGCTGGATCCGAAGCTGGGAAGCCAAGTCTAAGCTGCACCCACTACTTCGAGATATTTGGCGCCTCATGGAGGAGTTAGAGTCATTTCGGACTTTGCATGTGTTTCGGAAAGCAAATAGTGTAGTGGACTAGGTCGCCTCCTTTGCAACCCACCACTTAGGAAGTTTTTTTGGGTATTTCCGATATTGTGTCGCTGGCATTAGACCGTATTTTGTATTGTGACTGTTCTGGGCCTTCTCACGACTTAGTGTAGTGAGAGGTCGGCTTGCAAAAAAAAAAAAGATGCAAGATGATCATTTAAAAGTGAAAAATATGGATGCGGAATCGAAAGCTCTAAGTGGGTCATTTTTTGTAAGCAAAACGAAAACTGGGTTATGGTGCTCAATTGAGCACCAACCCAAACTCTACAAAAGGTATTGGTCGATTAAGATGGTACGATAGTGGTCATAGAAGTTGAAATCCACTAAAAAGTGTGTAACAACTTACCTACTGAATCAACTAGCTCCAAAAATGGATGGCGCTTAAGCGCACGACCCACATCCGGTCATCGGATGAGCGCCATTCCAATAGCCCACTTGTCCAAAATGTGCCGAAAGATGGAAACAATGGTGTTTTTAGATAGATTTGGGAAATGGCTACAGCCCCTAGAGTTCGTCTTTTCTTATGGAAAGCGGACAGGGAAAAGGTTACCTACCAAACAAATGTTGTAATCTACAGGTTTCTTTCCTTCATCATTTGCATCCAACAAGTGATCTTTGCAATGGGCCAATAGAGAATACTCAACATTGTTTGGTCAGTATTTTACCAACATTGTCCTTCAATTCGGCACGAAATGATAGGCAATTCCAAAAAAAAAAAAAAAAAGCCCCGATCATCATGGAGGGAAGGTAATGCAGCGCAGGTTACATTTGTTAGGAACTTCACTGGCTCTGTTATTTATGCTAGTACTCGGAAAATCTCGTCAAATTCTGCATCCAAAGCAGAATTTCGAGCAACCTAGGAAGGAATATTAGTGCTTACCCAACAACTAAAATTTACAAAAATCTGGCTTGAAGAAGTCTCTTGGACGGTTATTTAATGGATACAGTCTCAGATATTCTGCAATGTGCTGAATTATTGAACTTCTTCGAGGCCTCCCATGTTTTCATATAAGCAAACCAATCCGTTTACAAATTTGCAGGCTTTCAAAATGACTTTGATTTTCACATGTCCTTTATGCCTGGAAAAATAAACTCTGATTAATAGTCGTGCTGCCGGAATTTGTTTTAGAAAAAAAATAAGCGAGAGAAGAAGTTCACCTTTTAGCTAGGATGGCGACCAAGGAATGAAAACGAGCTTCTCGGTAAAATGCTGTGAGATGGGAAGCTTCCTGTAACACAAGATCTTTTTGTTTATACGTGCTTCCGATAACCCAGTATAGCAAAGGAACCCATTCAACTGGGCTCTCCACCAGGATAACTCCCATCTACCAAATGCCCCGAATGAAACTAGAACGTCTACAGGTCCTTTTTAGATAGAAGTAGAATGCATAATAATTTTTAAGGCTTAAAAACCCTTATATGAGATGGCAGTAACAACAAAATATTGAAATTAAATAAATATCAAGGCATCAAAACCTTTTAATTCCCCATGATAAACAAAATAACCAAGGCAAATGCCTCTCAACAAAAAAGTTAAAAGATCTAGGCACTCTCACTAGACAACCCACAATAGCACCTTCATGCACTCTCGGTCGCTGGATATTCGCACACCACATCTTTCCCACAAAGCTTGCGGTAGACTCCAGTGAATGTTTCCAGCTTATATTCGGTGTTGTTGCGTTCCTTTGGGTCCAGAAAAATCTGTCACAAGAAAGCACCTGTTTTCAGTTTTGCACAGAAGTAGCTGCAATAAAGTTGTCAAACTGCAGAAAGCAAGCATCACACATGATCGTTTACATTGTACATGATCTTGAAAAGAACAGAGATAGACCAAAAGAGAAGATAGAAAATTAATTATTTTTATAGACAAATAATGAGGTAGCATTATAAAATAAGAACCTCCTAATCAAAATATATTTTTGCCTGGTAAGCTCATCAGGTCAATGATGCAGAAAACATCTTTAGATTTTTTCTGATGCTTTCTTTATCAAGGGGTGCCGAACAAATCTTATCAAGATTATAATTATTAATTATTAATAGGCAGATTATAATTCTTGATTATTAATAGGCAGATTATAATTCTTGATTATTAATAGGCAGATTATAATTATTGATTATTAATAGGCAAATTATAATTATTAATATTAACAGGCGCATCCGCCATTGGCAAGGACCAAACCAAAGAAACAGTTTATCAATTTGCTCCACTAAAGTAGATTGCCCCAGCATCTAAAAAGGAAAGAATCATTGTCCCGCTTATATAAAAGATATAAACCCTTTGGACTCTCATATTCATTTTAAGAAACACTATCTCCACCAGAAGAAACAGACTCAATACGCTGCAACTAGAATATCTAATAACAGAACTAGAGAAACATCAGTCAGAGAACCTTGATGATCTTGGATCCATCCAAATGATATCTTACACGCCTCCCAACAATTTCTGCTGGGTACACAACATCTTCCAAGGTGGCATCATGAACAACAGTGAGGGTGCGGCTGCGAGGGCGCACAACAGCTGAACCTTTCTTGGGTGGCCTCAATATCCTTTGTGTTGCAATAAGAATCACATCCTACAAGAGAAATCAGAGTCAGTAACATGACAAAAACTCAGTTTTGAGTTTATAAAATAAAAAACAAATATTAACAACAACAACAACAACAACAAACATACGAGAAGCCTATGAAACTATTCCATTTGAAGGCCTTATAGGAATCTGAAATATGCAGAAATTGAAGATAGAGAGCTGAGAGAGAAAAATTATCTTGATCACTTACCTATGCAATCAAATTGCAGCATCATACTTAGTCATAAGCAAAGCACAATGTTTTCCATCACCTAAGGTGACTTTACAAATTTTACTTATTTTCTTTTAATTGCTGAAAGAAAATATTACAATTGAAATTATGGAGAAAATACAAAATTCAGATGTGCTTCGGGCCAAAGTTGGCTCATGTAGCCATAGAGCCAAGCAAGTTAGTATTTTCCAGAAAGAGTTTTCAGCTTTGGGGAACTCCCTGCAATCTGCAATTCCATGTATCATGAACACTCATGGGGTAGCATACATACTTTAGCAGCAAAAATGCAAGGAGTTTTGCTGTTGCAACAGTCTGTTACAAAGAAGTGAAATCCATAAAATATTTCAACAGATCCTGTGCAAAGAAGTGAAATCCTTAAAAAACTATAAGACTTCAGAAAAGTGAAGTTGTTCCACAGCAAGCACACAACTGAGACACTTAGGCAGATGTAACATCAGACATTGCTGTGATGCCTGATTATTCCATTCTCTCCATTCCACTCATATTCACAGAGAAAGCAATGTTTTGAATAATTATCAAAACCATTTTAAGTATTATTCTATTAGTAAAACCAAATATACCAGGTTGACCCTCTATTGATGAAGTTGAAGAAAAATCTAATTATGAAAAATGTTGTGAGACACATGAAAACCGTTTAGACTTAGTGTACATTAGCATCAAGCATACAAGAAAAAATGATCTAAGAAACAAATATAGATACAAACAGAGAAACACTTGTGGTTCATCAAACATGTTTAAGTCTCTTGTTTCTTTCCTTGCAACAACAGTCAACTTGATTTCAAAAGTCAAGAAGCATTACAAGTTAGAAAAAGAAAGCCTCACTTTGCCACTGAACTTCTTCTCCAACTCTCTTACAAGCCTCACATGAATCTTCCTATAGGCTTTCCGAAGTCTGTAGGGTATATGTATAACAACAGCTTTCCGGTTGCCAGCTACATCCATTTGACAGCATCAAGTGACCCAATACAATTACAAACAACATCCCTAAGTAGTTGTACAAAGCATTCACACAAATACAAATAAACCACGCTTACACTGCCGAATTGATGTAAATGTCTTTCAGGTCACTCTTCAACTCCTGGTTACTGTTCTCCAAATAAAATAATGCCTGCAATAAAACAACAAATTTTTAGAATCTACGGGCAGAAGCTTAAAACATTTAAATTCGTGCATGACTAACCTGAGCAACACTCTCCTCAAACTCTGATGGCTCAAGGTCCTTGTCCTTCTGAATTTTGTTCCGTGCAGTAAACATTTTGATCAGCCCCACAACATAAACCTACAAAAGGGAATAGCAGAAATACCAAATCAAGAATTAAAACAACTAATACTATCAAAAGCCATCCTCCTTAAACAGCTTTTTAACCTTTCAATGTGTCTAACACTGCTTAATAAGAATATCTTGCCAATCATCTATGCAAATATGCAATCAATAGACATGCCATCTCCTGTAAATAATGCAAATTAAGTACTCTATAGTCCAACAGTAACGAAGAATGCCCTCGAAGATGATTTTAATAGGTCAATTTACATCCACAAGAAAGTTTAAAACAAATCCAACATATCAAGACCATATATCTGGGGCAAAGGAATGATACCATCAGCGTGATTTTTTACAAACATAACCAGTATATTCGTAGCCTAACCATGCCAATACGACGCATGAATATAGAGCTAGAGATATATCAATGTAAAAAGTGTACAAGATGATATAGACTAACTAATATATGCTGAATCTTTCCTATTAAAAACCATACGGGATGCATTTTGTAAAACGGATATAAAGACATATACAACTGAAATTTCATAAGAAAAAAAATCTTTACATCTTAAATGCGATCATAATTATATCCGAAATATTAGTTTGATTCAAAGAGCATCAGCAAATCCGTAGACTGATGGTGTGATAAAACTGGATTTTCTGATAAAATGTTCAGTTCGATCCACACCTAAGCATACACCACATTAATAAAACTTTTTTAATTTCTTCCTGCTCAGCCTACGGCAATGAAATCCATAACGAAACCAAGATTCGATCAAATGACACAAGAACTAGAAACGGAAACAAAAAACATCAAATTTTTACAATGACAGCATTCAGAAAAAGCTCACAAGCGATGCTAATGGAGACAAAACTTTGAGACAACCGAAAATCCAGCAACAGAGGGATTGAAATCGACTCGTACGAGGCGTGGACCCGGAAAAGAAAATGAAAGAAAGGAGAACCCAAGCTTGTGGGGAGAAGGGAGTACCTTGCGGGGAAGGGCGAGAAGCCAAGATGGAGCGGGGAAAGAGACCGCCACGGCGCCTAGGGTTTCTATTCGAGCCGCGGGCCATTATGAGGGCCCCAAAGGTTGGACATTTTTACCCTTGCGCCTTAATATTGAGACTTGAGGCGATAATCGATATCAGAGCGCTAGATCGGTTGAATCGAGACCGTCCAACATCCTCGTCAATCACGGCGCTCTAAACAGAATCGGAAGGCCGTCAAATGTCAGCATCACGTGTGTTCTTTCTTTCTTGCTTTTCTTGAATACCTAAGATGGTGGAGGTAAAGGCTTCGTCATCGCAGACCGGATCTCCAAAATAATTGTTATTAGTGGGTTTCAAATTTTCGACATCTCGATCTCAGAGGCTGAGCTATAAGTGGCATAGGCCGGTTTGAATTATACTTAGCGCGCTGGAAACTAGAATAGTCATATTTAAGGGTGATTCAACTACGGTGATCAATTAGATCCATCGGCGGCGTGGGTGGGTGCCATCTCTTACTTCGAAATATTCGGATCATGATTAGTGACGGCATGGCTTTCCAGACAAGTATATTTATAGAGAGGCAAATGGGGCTGTGGATTGAGTGACCTTATATCGATCACTTAAGAAAAGCCTTATGGTTTGGAGAGAAAGAATTGTCTAAAGCACTCCATAACTTATTGTTCTTTAGTTTTTTTGGATGTACAAGCAAACTTAAATTCTACTCATTAGATAAATAAGTCAAAAATTTAATGTTGAATCTGATCTCTTTGCTAAACATATGGCCATCCATATAATATATTTAATAGATAAATTATATTAAATTTAAAAATATTAAATGAGATTTAATTTTTTATGTAGCTTTTAAATAATTGAAATCTAAATGGACTAGATTATAATTATTTGGATTGACCTAACTATTTCTTGTGCTAAAATGGGTTAAATGAATGAGAACTCTAAGAAACTAATTTATTATAAATAGCCGAGTAGAAGTATAATATCGACTTTTTTTTATTTTTGGTATGGCGGCCAGATTACATTGCCCTTCTATAAATATAACCCGAGGCTTTTTTTTTGGTAGGATTTCAAAGATGGCTGCGTATGAGGCACTATCAGCTTCTGAATGTATAAAATTGCGATGGTCGACCTTTCCATTATCTGACGACCCTCCGAACGGTCTAATCCAATCAAAGACTTTCTTAGTGGAAGAAAATTCCTACTTTGATCGCGTCCCTGAAAAATGGACGAGCCTTCCGCCCTCTCGCTCCCTCGTAGTTTTTCTTCTTGCCGCAGCAAAGAAAGAGAGGGGGAGTTTAGAACTTTGAGATTTTGGCTCCACAGGAAGGGGGGAGAGAGAGGGAGATGGATGAGATACTGAACAAGGTGGGGGGCTACTGGTTGAACAAGAGAGCCAGCAAGGAGATCTCCTCCGTTGGTGATGACATCAACGTAAGCTGCCCACCCTCCTCCATCTATCCCCAATAGATTTCGGTTCCATCCAATTGTCCTTTTTTCATCGCTTTGATTTGTTGTTCTCTCGCACTCGATCTGGCTAATAATTTGAATCAATTATCGGAGAAAAGGGAAGCTTTGATTTGAATAGAATATTGGGTTTTGGGGTTTAAATTGCGAATTAGTTGTATGCAGATGTTTAATTTCAAAGCAGAACTTATTATTGTTGGTGATCTTGTAGTCTAACACTCTAACCTGTATAAAGATCCTGTCTTCTTGTCTTTACTTGGAACTATTCATCATGAACTAATGGGTTATTGAGAATTTTGTCCAGTCCAAACATGATCTAGATTTAATGCTATATGTCGAATAAATGAGTTCAGAACAGAGTTTTGCCCTTCAGGATCTTCAATTTATATGAGAGATTTGGTTAATTATATCTGTCGTGGTGTGGGAAATTAAAGTTGAAAGTTCTTCCACAAGAATGTTGTTTTCTGATAACTGATCGTTATGGACAATTAGATAACGTATTGGTGCAAGAAGGATTACTGAAGCAAGTATGATGCTCAAATAAAATTGTTGAGGAGTTAATTGTGATTTTAGTGTTTTAGCGTCTCCTGTGAAGACTGGTTTTGGACAAAAGATATCCATAGGGTTGATTTCTAAGTTAAGAGGACAGGAACACATTCATTTTCAGATGGATTTAAGTTCTCATACTTTTAGATAAGTTGGAGATGATAACGAGTTTTTTTCTTTTTCTGGAGAGAAGATAAAGAAAGATAACATGCTGGCTATCCTTAGTGGTTCTAATGACAGGTATATTTTTTTGCCATATTAACCCTCTCTCCACTCATTAGAAATTGTGAGTAATTTGTGGTACTTGGCATATGTCCAACAAGTACTGACAGGATCATAGGAAAAAGGCATCAGAAGAGTTTGTCGCTAAACAAAAAGAGGCTTCTCACTTGTTAATTTTGTATTGAAAGAATAATGATCTGGTATGTCAAGATTGAAAGCGGCAAGATATGAGCAGATACATTTTCTAAAAATACTGATGTCACTAGTTTGGGAGTTTATGAGCAAGAGGGAAGGGTAAGAGCTAATGTTATAAGAATCAAAGAGAAGTGTTTATCAATGAACATGACTCAAAAAAATCAGAATGCTATTTCTCTTATTAAATCTTGTCACCTGACCTTGGTTTAAAGCCATAAGTAGTACCCAGTAATAATTTTTTTGAAAAAAAATTAGAACATAGTTGCACAGAATTTGGATAAACCTCTGTCTGATACCATGTCAAATATGCATGCCTATTGCAAGACAATTATTTCATCTTCCTTGGCATATGAAAAGTTGGTATTCGTATGATCTGCATCATTAACAGAGATGCTGGGGAGAGATTACAGTAGCTACTGTGGGCTGACAAGAGTGCTATATATCTTTCAGGACATCTAAATCTTTCATGAACATGCAGGTGCTGTGAATTCCTGGGAACTTGAGTTGAGGGATACTCTTTGAAGATCTTTGTGAGTAGATGTTGGATTGGCACTATGCACTGTTACAATAAATATCAAGGACATGAAAGTTAAGTGATGATTAGGATTAGACATTTAGGGCATGTTTGGTTGGGGGGAGTTGAACTCTAGAGTAGGAATGGGAATGAGTCTCTCATTCCAGCTGTTTGGTTGGAGGTAGTCCCATTTTCATTCCAATTGCAGGAAAAAATGTGAATGCCCCAATCCCTTAAAATCCAATTCTTACTCTCCTCTAATATTCAAATCCCATTCCAATTTCGATTCCAATTCCGGTCATGAACCAAATGCATCAGGGGATATAGCCATTCCGATTCCGATTCCAGTCGTGAACCAAATGCACGTAAAAAAAATTGAAAAATATGGAAAGGGAATACGAGGCACATGTGATAAAAATAAAAGAAAAGAAAAGAAAGGCCTTGAGGAATAATCTGTGAATTGTTCGCATTGATTTGTAAATTTTCGCTCGATCTTGTAAAGAATTTTTGGTTATGTATTGATTCATTTTTTAGAGAAAGAGGGAAGGCTTATGAGGCAAAGTTGTGAGTTGCTTGAGAATTTCCTTATAGAACAACTTATATCTTCGGTTACCAACTAGAAAATTGACTATAGAATGATAAAACACTGTTCATGGTTGCCAGCTGATTTCTTTGGGTAGACTAAATGACAATAGTTGGATTCAAAGAATTGGATGCAGCAGATAATACTAGTCTGAACAAGTTTGGAAGTCAACTATTTTTAATGTGTCTTGACTTGAGCACCTTGTAAGCTTGTAGATAATTACTTCAGAACCACCCCACTTCCATGGTCCTTGGCTATTGTTTCCCATTTCTGTGATTAATATAAGTCAAATATACTGTCAAATGATATCAAATTTGTCTCCTGAGCTAAAAGGAGAATCTGTGTTATTAATGGCTGGAGTCCACTGTGGTTAATATCTATTGTCAGCTAGACTGCTAGTACACTTATTAGAGTACACTTATTATATCCACTGGTTACAATTCTCAAATACTTGCGTTACAAAGGTTTCTTTTGTCCTACACTTCCAGGAGTATTAGAGATGCGATTGCTGCTTACATACTTGATCATTAGAGTTATTTATTTTCCTCAATAAGAGGTCATGATTTCTGAATGTGCACAAGAAAAAATGTTTTCATATTATGTTCATATCTGGACCAATGCTTTCTCTCTTAATACAGTTTCAAAGTGTCCATATGACTTTTCTCTTGTATTGACATAAGCTTTTGAAAATGGTGAAATCAGTCACTTTCTAGCAGCATTGAAGGAGGAGCAAAGTGGTTGGTCAATAAACTCAAAGGTGCAGTATCCTTCTTCACCATTTGACATTTCAAT
Source organism: Phoenix roebelenii (assembly GCA_025769935.1). NCBI lineage: Eukaryota > Viridiplantae > Streptophyta > Magnoliopsida > Arecales > Arecaceae > Phoenix > Phoenix roebelenii. The sequence goes on from JAOXJJ010000195.1 coordinate 7,288,587, forward strand.
TTGTTGTCCTCATTTACATTTGCAGTCTTAACGTTTTTGCATGTTAAGCAGTTCATTCTCTTCAGTGTGAGTAAAAAAAAAAAATCCTCATAATGACTGGTTTTAGAGCAGGAGCCTTTGCTTCAGATTTCCCTTTGTGCTTATTGCATTATCTTTTTTTTTCTTTGATGTGAATTCCTACCAATGTCGGTTGAAATTCATTTTATAAGTTTTTGCTATCCATTGCACTTTATTGAGTTTCCAGGGATGTTACCAAAATATCTATTCTGGGGAAGATGACTTGCATAATAGGGTTTGTACTTACTTGGTTCCTTCAACAAATTTAATGATATCTATCTTATATATGCCTATTTTCAACATATAAGTGTATACCAAATCAAATTTGTGCCTTTAACAAATTTAATTACTTTGGACGATCCATGAGTGCAATCTTGAGTCTGTAAAAATTTGCTGTTGCTATTTTCACCTACAATCAAGCTTGTTTCCAAAGGTTTAAGTCAGCTCTTCTTTCTCAAACAAGTAATATCTAGAACTTTTTGCCCTGTCCAAGGCTCATATCACTGCACCTTTGCCTCATGCAGGTCATGATGCCTCCATTTGGCATTCGCTATATGTGATAGCCTACCTGTAGTGGTCTTGGAATTTCCTTCAAGAATCTTTACTCTTCATTGAACTGATGCTGCTTTCATGTTCTGGTGGGACTGAAGGTGGCATCATTCAAGCCGCTAGGCATTGCAATTGCTTTGCGATGAGAACCACTGCCGCATGCTTACCATGAGTTAGGTCATTGATGAAATGATGATTGTCTCAAGTGAAAAGTGAAAACTCGATTTAGTTGACATCAGAAAACTACAGGGCAATCTTGGCTAACTTGATTTCTGCTCCAACATTTTTTGACTTAGACTATTGCATACTCAAAATCTGCTGTAACTGTCAAGGAAAGAGTTTTTCCTCTTGTTACTCTGGGGATATATGATAATATTGCTGCTGACTTCCCCTCTTCTCCTTTCTTCTGACTTATCCTTTTATGAATACTTCAAAAAAATGAAAGAATTTAAATATAAAAATTATTTCTTTGTTTATTAGGTCTTTTTTTTGATAAATTCAATATGCATGGTGCATGACATGTCCTCACCCACAAACTTTTATTTTTATTCTTATTCTCATTTTTTTTGTTTGCTATAACTGATGGCATGACTTGCCTCACTGAAAAATGAATAATTCCAGGAAAGATGCAGAAATCCCTGCCTGATCTTCTGCAGGAGTATGATTTGCCAATAGGCCTCTTCCCTCGGGATGCCACCAACTATGAGTTCAATGAAGAGACACGGAAGCTCACTGTGTTTATACCTTCTGTATGTGAGGTTGGTTACAGGGACTCCTCTGTCTTGCGTTTTTTCACAAGTGTGACTGGGTATCTAGAGAACGGAAAACTGGCAGATATCGAGGGAATGAAGACCAAAGTTCTGATTTGGGCAAAAGTGACTTGTGTCACAACTGAGGGATCGAAGGTCCATTTTACCACTGGGGTGAAGAAAACCAGGAGCAGAGGTGCATATGAAGTCCTCAGAGATGGGATCAGCATAGACAAGTTTTAAGTTGCTATTAAAATGGCAAGTATGTTTGTTATGTGAGCTAGGGTTTGTGACTGTTAAGTTTGTGAATATAGAACTCTTCATCCTTAAACTTTGTACAACATACTTGTAGCAGAATGTGTCATTTTTTAGTAGCTCGCAAAAGTACGAAGCTTGCGGTTCACCCTTTCGACCGCCTCCATATGTTTCATGAGTTTGCTGGATTCTAGCGCTGCTATCACCAATGGTGGGTTTGAGATGATTTGTTGCCTGCTTCCAGTTTCCTGCTCATATTTATTTATTAAGGTTGCTGCTCATGTTAAAGCAGAAAAGCTATGCAGGCCCATCGCTGGGTTTTCTGTCAATTTCTTCATAACAGTTGCCGGTTGGTGTTCAACCCTTAGGCACCATTCCAAGGGTTCAATTACTCTCGTCTATAGGATCTGCTCCAGAGTCCAGGGCCTGTTTAGAATTCCACCATCCTATTCTTGTGATATCCACAACATGAGTTGGATTCATGAGCAAAAAAATTAGAGAGAATGTTGCGAGCTGTGAAGGGTGGGCAGTGCCAATTTCTGTTCTAACGTGAAGTTTTCAGGAATCATGATGCCTTACGACTGCACAATTTTACGACTTTCGAATACTGAGACTGACTAATGCTCTAGTGCAACAAAGGAAGGGTGGCTGAACAATGAGTTACCATCTACTTAATACTGAGTGATAATACTGAGATCTCTTCACCCTTCCTCCTGGTTTATTCATTGCCATCTACTTAAAAGGGCATGCACTACCAGCTCACCTGAGAGCACTGGGCACAGCTGGTCTCTGTTGCTTATCCTACAGAGAGAGATTTGGAACTTATAAACTCCCATTGGATTCTCAACTAAAGCAAATAGACCCACCTTGTTGCTAGAATTGTTTACTGTTATTCCGAGAATAGTTTCCTGAGGATCCACCACTGGCCTGAGCAATCTCTCTCGAGCACCGTTAACGATCACCAATCTACTACTAATCCCCTGTCCTATGTAGCAGCTGCAGACTGGTATAATACACAGGGTGGATGGCTGTTGCATGGGGGTTGGTCTATTCACATGAGAGCAGGGAAAGGGCAGCGAATAGAGTGGTATTCAATAGCATCTTTCATGTAAAGAAGTAGAAGGTTGAATCTAAAATTTATGTTTAAACTACCAGATGGATATATCATGCATGCTATGCAAATTAATGTCATGAGATGGCTTCTAGAATACCAGTAATTTCTCTACAAATTCAGTTATTGATCTCAATCTTCCTCCCTGTATCCTACTGCCTTCATTAATCAATTTTAACATAAACACAGTGCTGCTTCACTGCAGAGTTATCATAAAGATGTTGATAATGCTGGCCAACTTACCAAGGACAGATATTCCCACATCCCTGCAATCATATACTGCTGAGTTTTTCCGTTTTGCTTTTTATTTTTTAACCAAGCCTGCTCTCATGAGTGGCTTTATGCATGTGGATGGATAGTAACAAAACTATAAACTAACCCTGTAAACCAGAATATTTATGAAGCTATTATAATTTAGAGAAATATGATCCTGTGAACAATCATTGGGGCTTTCATGCCCACACCAAGGAAATATTCAGAAAGAACAACATGTTCCGTGACTCACCAGTCAGAATATAGCTTGGATACAAACATGAACATAATTGGGAATGACTGCCATATCGACTATCATATCCAAAACCATTCCCTGCTGGTAAGCTGGGAGTTAGCAATGGCAAAGATGGATCTTAATGCATGCATGATTACAGATGGATTTTTAATGATCCAACGAACAGATAATGATTCGGCACCAAATAGAGGTGTTTCATGTTTGGATGACTTGAGTGTTGCACATGGATAGCATGCACTGCCATCAAATTTAACACCATTAAATCACTGCTTGAAAGTCCACCAGCACAAGTAGTTAAGCTCTGAATAAAATCCTCTATTCTCATCCATGTACTGGATACAATAATCAATTTAGTGGATGATTTATTTCCAAGGATCCAGAGTCTCTAGACTCCGTTCTCCCTGTTCTCTATCACATATTGACCACACCAAATGCTGGCAGTTATTCTCCAGATGAAGCATTAGGGCATCTGAACAGCCCCTCATGCTATAAAAGGGATAGCATGCTGGAGCATCTTATATCCATGTATGAAATAGTTGGCAATGCTCAGGCATATTTGACAAGACAAAAATGGAAGACAGTAGCAAGATTGATAAGAACAATTTCTACACCAATGCAGGAACGTCAATAAGCCAAAATACAGTTCCTCACCTTTTATTATGTGAATGTATATGTATGCTGACTTTACATGCAGAATGTCCGTGGAAACACCTAATGTAAGCACTCCTATAGATCTCTGTAAATAAGCTTGTTATTAGATTAAAACTAAATATATTGCAGCAGAATTTCAAGCAACTTGATAGTGCTTAGATATAGAAGAACGCATCAAAAAGAAGCCAGGAAGACTGAATCGCCAAGCCTAATTATATATATATATATAGGCATAAGTGGAGTTCCAACTTCCTGAACGATCTCTTAATTCTGCTAGCCGGTGCTTTGAGGTGCACCATCTTGATACTCAAAATAATCTTTTGGTGATAATCAGCCCTTCTTGCATTTAAAAGGGAGGAAGAAAAAAATGCAAGCCAATTGCTTTTGAACACTTAACAAAGAAAGTTTCATTCACAAGGCACACATGCCCTCTAATATGGTGCACTAGGTCATTATTTAAAATTTACACCTGATTCGTCCACATTTAATTGTAGTACTTGGTCATCAAATTTCCAATATCCTGGAGAAGGAATCCAACATGTAAATCTAACCCACTAATTTGATATTTTGACCAGTAAAGTATCATCTCAAGACATTATGGAGTGTTTGTCTAGGGTTCAGGCCAACAAAAGGTAGACAATTAAAAGGTACCAACACATGCAGTTTAGTGTCAGGAGAGAAAGGTGTACTATCGATGAAATTTCACAAAACACAAAGAATGGAGATGATCACTTCTATAAAGATTATGGATTTGGTAGGAGAAGATTATGGAAATATTGTGGAAGCTTGGGGGTTCCTACTTAAGTTGTTCAGTTGTTCTGCCTTCTTCTTGGACTTACTATGCTGCAAACTTTGGTTTCCCCTGGAATCATCTTGTTCGGGATGATGAAACTTCATAAGTTTTTTTTCTCTATTACCAACTCCTTGATGAAATCATCTTATCACTCAACCTGAGTATGTCTTAAATACAAACTCTAAAAATATGAAACTAGGTTTACAAACACTGCAGTATGAAGAGGATTCGGGAGAAGCCAAACTGAACTCTCTATGCAACATAAGAGGCTTAAAAAAAAAAAAAATCTTGGTGCAAGCAATGCTCTTCAGCTTGCCAAAACTTGTGCACATAAAAAGTTTTGGAGAATAAGCGAGATCAAATATTTAGCCCAAAATGAGTGCACAACAATACAACCCTATTGGAATTCAAAACCTAAAAAGATTTCCAACAAAGTTCCAACGAAGCATATCAATTTCCATATTTCCAGCAGTTTAAAGATTTTCAAGCAAGTAAAGATTTCTCTTTTGAAATGCAAATCATATTCCTAGAAGTGACAATTATGTCATACTCTCATAAGAATCGAGCTCACATCCTGTGAATATATCAATGGAAGAAAACCAACAACGATGCTAAAATAATGAGGTGGTGATATCTCCATCATACTCATTTCGCCACAGATGAGGGCAAAGCCCAATTTTTTCAGCATAGAGAGTGATATAAAGTAAGATATATCATGAACAGATATTAAAGATCCAGCCTTTTTTAGTTCTGGGGAGTGGCCTCGCCTCTAAGTCCCCTGAGCTGATTCACCCACTGGTCTTCTGGTACTCGATTCACCCAATCCGGAGGGATCCCTTGGAACGAGACCCCCCTCATCGCGTCTACGATCCTCGCGGCGTTCTCTGGTGTCAGAGGCGCGCTCCTCCGGCTCTCGTCCTCCCTAAAAGCCCTCGAGATCGACGCCTCCCTCTCCCTCGCCCTTTCCTCCTCTTCTTCCTCGTCGTTGTGGGCGTCCTCTTCCATTCCTCCACCTTCGCCATCTCCATTCAGATCCAATCCCGAAACACCGTTCACCATATGGATCTGGAAGAAGCTAGGGTTAGAGTTCTGGCCGTGGATCGGACCGCTGCCGCCGTTGGAACGAACGGGGAAAGAGACTCCGAAACCTCCATCATCATCGGAGTCGGAGGCGGAGCGGTCATCATAGGCGGAGATCGGGCGGTAGTAGCCGTCGGGGCCGGCGACGTCGGAATCCGCGTCGGAGTCCGCGGCCGAGCCATTCTCTGCAGACATGGAAAGGAGACGAGGAGGGCTTTAGGACGGAGTCAAGAATCAAGGAGCCGACAAGGATAAATTGGGAACAAGGGAAGAATAGAAAGAGAGTTACCGTGGAGGAGATCGTCGAGCGAAGCAGCCATTTATGCGGAGGAGGAATGGGCGGGGACAACGATGCCTCCGGAGGCCGGAATCGCTGCTCGAGATCAGGAGGTATCCCGTCACGCTCGGCTCGACGGTAGCTGCAAGCGGGCCGAGTGCTAAAATGGTCAAATTGGCAGAATTTACGAAATTAAATTAAAAAACAAGAGACATGGCTGCCGGCAAACCAAATTTTCATTCATATTTATTTTGTCTCATGAAGAGTAGATATAAATTTTAATAAAATAAAAAAAGTATTTAAATTTATTTTAAACAGCTATAGATATAATATAAATATAAATATAAATTAAATAGTTAAATTTATTAAAGTTATTATAAAGTGAATTATAAATTATGTTAATGGTATATTTATATATTTCTATTAATATTATGTAAAATTAAATAGAATTATAAATAAAATCGAATATTCATATATGGGTTGGATAGCTTCCTTTCTATATCTATTTTTTTTATAGATATAAGTATGAATATTAGTTGGATGTTCAATTTTTCATATATATTCGTATAAGTCTGAATACAAAATATATTATTTATTCACTTGCACATCTTGTTGCTAGGAGGTGAATCCTGAAGAAATATGCCCTCTCTTTAGATTTTGATTAATGGTGTTTTTAGTCATCATAAATTTTTTACAAGCTTTGGATGGCAAAAGAACCAAAGTATGTTGGAAAGATTAGCGCGGTAATTGTTTTACTGTAGACACAAGTCTTATACCAAGGGAAGCTCTCCTCCTGTCGTACATACTACAAGCTGGTAGCTTTATGGAAATTAGAATACTAGCTGACAAATTATGCGCCACCATGAGCATGCTTTGTCCAAAGGATCTTTTAAGATTTATATAGCAGTGTTTCGGATTGGCTTAGACTTTCTCCATGCTGGCGCATGCACTGCAAAAGAATCAAAATATGCTGAAATGTCAAGTGTTAATTTATCACTGTAGTCACTAGATTTTGCCTTTGAAGCTGGTCTTATACCATTGGAAGATCCTCCTTGTGGTGGATGTTGCACCATCCATCTTTTACTTGAAACCAAGACAAGTGCGTGAGAAGTTATGCATACCACAGCCTGGAGGACGCATAAATACTTGCACATGACATCTCATCAGTTTACCTGCAATTTCTTAACATGACCGAGACTGGTGTTTTACTGTCAGGATCGAAATCGTCGAGACTGCTGCCTTGACCACCCAATTGTTTTCTTTTTTTTTTTTTTTGCTGGGAAAAAGAAGGGGGTTGAGGAGAACCTCACCAACATAGCAATCCCTGCTGGCCCCCTTTCCGCTGGAAAATGTTCGATGCAGGTAGAATCTTTTTTACTCATACCCTCTCCACCGGTGAGAAGCCCCACCAGCGTGGCAACCCCTTTATGTATGAGTACGTCACATCAGCATCACCTAAGTAACCGGCAGACCAGATAGCAACTCCACCGGACAAATCAGGCAGGGGCATCCGGTCCCCGCATTTAATCGACGCCCGCGCGTTTCGAATCTGAGCCACTCCGATAGAATCAAAGCTTCATTCCCACCGTACTACTACCTCGGTGGTGACCACTCTATTGTTTGGGCGAGGGATTTCCCCGCAGCTGTTTGGCTTGAAGAACGGGCCGATCCTACAGTACAGTGCATGGAGGAGTTAGGGAATGGTGTTCGAGTAGCCTTGGGTTTCATTCCCCTTCTGTCATTTTTTTTTTTTGGTAGCGCTATGAAAAGGATGACTGACTTCAAGTAAAAACTAAATTTGTTGTTTGAGACGGGGAAGGTGAGACTCCCACTTCCCACCGTATTTCTAAAGAAAAAAATTGAAAAAGGTACATCGCCATTTGGGGAAGTCATCACGCCAAGCTTTAGCAAAATTTGAGAAGCCCTTCATATTCTAGAACAAAACCTCTGTTTCTGCTGTTGATTCCAGGAATAAATCATATCTTTCAATCGTCAGCCATAGTTGGCAGGCTTCCTTGCATGGTAGAACATGCACGCAAAAAAAAAAATTATAGTAAATCAAAGCAACTTGCATCCACATAATAAAGTTATTACCGATATTATTTGAACAAGAAATTATACAAATAAATGTCATTAAATAGAGGTGGGTGGGGGGACAACAAGCCACATCGATTATGCTTGGCACAGAAAGCAGCACCCATGGAAGATGCTTATTTCGATTGGCCAAGGAAGCATATCACCATATAAGATTGAGGAACGGCTATCCTCGAAGACAAAGGGCGAAGAAAAAAGGCAGGGAAAAATATATCTTTCCTACTAAATCTCAGGAAAGCCTCTTTTGGTCGTTGAACCCTTGAAAAAAGGACTTTGATGCTTCATATGTAGACCAGCAAATAGCGGCCGCCGGAGCGTGGAAAAGCATCCTCGGCTTCCATCCCCTCATGAGCCCAACATACCCATCACGCCTTACTATGGTCCGTACAACCTCTCGTATAGAGCTGCTAGAGAATCTGTCACAACCACAAACACCCTGTGGAACAACAAGAGACGATTACAGTCGAATCTTCAGCCAAAAAGTTAGAGGGAAAAAAAGGTAATAGATTTGCAACAGATATAATGGTTTGATTCTAGAAAACCAATTAAAAGAAATCGTGAGTCATGTAAAACAATTAGCAAGTAGATGAGTTAACACAGTTCCAAAGTGACTTCATAACAAGGCAAAGGATTTTTTTTTGTTTTCACACCAAATATACCATTAGTTTGCGTTAAAACAAAGCAGTAGGCCGCATACAAGTAAGCCTCATGAGGCTCAAGCTGCCTGTTGAAGTCCTACACCGCATAAATCCGACACCAAAACAAAGAAACTCAGAAACACCACCTTGAAACAGAAAAACCAACCCTGCCACCAACTCCTAACTACAACTAAACCATGCCTTATTAGTCCACCCCCTACAGTCAGACATACTGCTGTACGACCTACACTCGGACTCATGGATATTGATCCCTTCAATGGCAGCACGCTCCCCTCGGAACTCATCCATGGTGCTGAACTTGCCCTTGCGGCCCATCTCCTGGTAGCCCTCTGCCCCCAGCTGCTCCCTCCATGTTTGCCCTCCAAAGCTACGACCTTCAGCCAGATGCTTTTGGGACTCAAGGCTCTTGCCACAGACTCCACCAGTGATCACAATCTCTCCTTGCCTCGCACTGGCATCGGGCCCAGCCCTCTCCTGCTGAGTTGCCATCTATTGGCTCTTACCAACCACTGCCCGCTCTCTCAAAAGGAAGTACAAGAAAGAAAGATGTTTGTGTTTCACTCCCACGTGCCAACAACTTGACTTACTTCCCTACAAGGCAAAGGCAATCTAACACCACAGACAATATCTAGAAAACTGCTGATATCTTGATAAAGTATGCTTTTCTTTTGGAGTGGCAGTAGATAGCAAGTCGAATGATCATTTTGATCAAGTTCTATCTCATACTGGATAGAAACAAACAAACAAAAAACCAGATCCGGACTTTAGTTACTTGCCACATACCAAGAAAATAGTAGTATCACCATTCCGAACTATGAACAGTATCTTAGTGCTCATAGGCTATTTCTTTCGACCAAGGTTATAACCAGGAAACTTGGGCTTATTCTGGAGCTTATCATGATCATGAGTTTGACTGGACTGTGGATCTTCAACAAATGCTTTGGTTTGGACGGGCAGCCTGGTCAGAGTTCAGCCTGTCACAGCCCTACATGGTAACCAAGATATGGAACCCACCGAGGAATCATGTGCTCAACTAGGAGAAAGAACTTTTTGACCAACCATGTAGATTTAATAGCAACATACTGGCATTATTGACATAATTTCATAATCCAGTCATGGTGGCTAACAACCAACCATCAGGGGAATTGCTCAAACCAAGTATTGGCACATACCTTAGTACCGACACTTGGTACAACTGAGGTATCGACTCTCAGTACCCTACCAATACAGTACATCCTATATCAGGTAGTACAGTCCAATACAAAAAAATCTATGGTTCCCACAAACGATAAGAATTGGGTATATCCAGACAGACCCTAGATCCACATGGCCCACGGGCTTAGTTGACACAATTTGGCAAGGATTACGATGCCTTCTATTTACCAAAGTAATGCATTTGCAACAAATTCACAATAATTAAAATCTAGTTGCCTGATTTGGCCTGCAGGTCACCACCATCACTCCCTCAAATTTAAATGATCATATGTTAAGAATTAAGATACCTAATAATTGCCTAAGTGAAACATCAAAGACAAACCCTTCAAAAAATTTACTCCACTCCAAATAATCTGCTAAGTCACATCTGAAGCCTTGATGATTATAGTGTCACCTTATACCAACATGCATTTAATTGTGCTCCAATGTTCCAGTCCTAGGGGCTTGAGGATAGCTGCATGGGCCACCACTAACTTGCATCTAGGGACGCCTCCATGGGTCTTTCAAGCAACATCTTAACAAAACCAAAGCTTACATCTGTATGTTCGGGTACAAACCAGATAAATCATAAACTATGAGAAGGCACCATTAGAAGATTGAAGTGACGACAATCTCCATGCCCGTAAGCGTATTGGCCACCATTTGCCAAGCGGCAGGCACCTAGCAGATATCCTGGATTGGTACTATAAGTTTAACTGAGAATACCAAATGGTTCTCACAAATATAGTCATCGAGTATCTCAAGCAAGTCGGCATTACATAATGAAATATCTGAACATCTAGGCAATTGCCATGATCACAGTTGTTCTTTTTCTTTCGATCTCTGTTTTTCTTTTTTAAAAATTAATGTGAGCTTAGAGTGTATGATCAGTCAGTAATCAAGGATTTGTTATGTCAAAGGATAGAAGTACGCGACTGTCCATTGGTGATGCACCTCCATCCATAGTTACAACAACCAGTGGAACTTGTAAAAGATCAATATAAATCTAATATAGGATAATAGCAATTTATCTATCAACTTAGTTTTTAATAAGATAGGTATCTCCCTCATCAAGCAGCAAATAGCTCATGCAAGGAATAAACATCAGTTAATATCTTGTATGGTATGACAAGTTTGTATTTGTAAAAGTCCTAAGCACTACAACTTAATTAGGAACTCAAACCAGTTCAAGGCTAGGTCATAAGTAAAATCCATTAAGGCAGAGTAATTCAATGTTTAAGATATACCAATGCTATATACTAGATCAATTAAGTTGGATCGTGCTGGTATGACAACATGAAGAACATTTTCTTTAATTGCAGCATTTTGATAAAGTTCTAAGGAGCCGAGGAAGTGCAAAAGAAGGAAGAGCAAAGGAATAAGGTGGAAGAAAGTTAAAGATAATTAATGAAAATGAGATGCTCACTTGATTTATAAGCTATCACCTTCATTTTATATCGTGTCAGCACTTAGTGGAGATAGTAGGCTAGATGATGTGATTTGTGACAACAACATACAGCTTTGCAATACTTATTATGCTGATACATACAAGAATACCATGTTAATGTATGTTGTTGGAGTTCAATTTATGCATCATCTTAGATTCAGCTATTCTTACACATGTTGAAAAGGCAATTCTAATGGTACGAAGCTTTGCTATTAAACAAGAATTTTTCTACTCTTCTAGTTTAATCACATGTCACACCATACATATGACTGACAGATATCAGGAATGCATGCATCTTTATATTATGAAATCATAGATCTCTAACATACGTTGTCTTAATTCTAGGAATTTTAGTGCAATATCCATTCAAGTTCCACAAATAGGTCAGACATCATCTTTATAGAAGGCTTTAAAAAATTTATCATTTGAGGACCACGAGATTTTCTTCCTTTTTTTTTTAGTTTTCTTTTCTTCATACATACTTTAACCTACAGTCATAATTTTAGTGAGCATGTTCGATCTGACATTAGATACTGGTAATATCAACAAACCATACCCTCATAGTCATACAAAAGCTTAAGTTCGCCATTGTTTATACATTCAAGTAATCTAGAAGTGAAATCAGAATCTTTCTACTATGGTAAGTGATTACTACAGTTCACCTCCAACAAGTTATTAATATACATCTTCTTGCTCCTCACCCTTTTTTTAAATTCCTCTATCCATTATACTCATCACATGTAACATCTGGTTTGGCTTTTAACATTGTGTCAGATGGAATAAAATCCAAAACTTTGTTTAAAAATTTCACTATCACACACCAACATCTTATGGGTGATTCTCCAAGCAAAATTGCCTTTAGGGCCATGTACAAGCACACCCATATTGAGTTTGCTCGAATCTGGCAACATCTCCTTAAATAATGGATAAACAATCAAAGAATTTATTGAGCAGTTGTTTGCAATGATGAGAAAAATATTCTTCATGGCCTCTTTCATCAAAGTGGAACCAACAACTTGACAATCCTCTTCTCCTCTCCATTGGTTACAAGTCATAGAGCTCCACCACACTGAGAATTTTCCTTTAAAGTTGATGATAATATTATTAAGGAATTGCCATTTGCGAGATTCCAATAAACTTATTATAATAAAGTTCCTTCTAATTGGACCTCCTCTACTAATGTTGTGACCATGCGGAGATTCCATCTTTCACCAGAACAGAATAATATTTTAATGCCATTTATGTCATTCGTAATTAATTAGTTACGAATATTTATCATGTTCTCTATAAAGGTGGATTCGTCTAATATGATGAATGATGCATGGTTAACCCCTTTTGACTTAATTGGAGAGCATCATCAGCAACGGTCTCACCATGTTCAACAACTTTATTACAGAAACAAACATCTGAAACAGTAACTAATTCAGACCTCCAAAAATGGAAATAAAACTTAATAGAATAAATCCCAACTCAGCAGCAAAAATAAGGAAAAAAAATAAGTTACAGATTTAGTGATAACATAAAATATGCTGAAAAGCTTTACCTGGCACTGTAACTGGGTCTTGACCACATCGAGAGGAGTGGTAACTGCCGCCGCCAAGGCTCCTGCAGCGGCCCCAGCCGTGGCATGCACGACAACCCTCTCATCATTCGCACTATCAGGCGAAACCTCCGTCAGCCCCCTCTTTACCGCCTCATAGGTCGCGAAGTGGACCGCCGTATAGGGGGCGTTCATCAGCACCGTGGTCCGGTACGATGCGTAGAAAGCCCCGAATCCCTCCTCCCTCAGTACCCTCCCGACGCAGTCGGCGACCCCCTTGTACGGACTGCTCTTGAGCTGCAGCCTCTGCTTCACCGTGTCCATGGGAGTGAACACCGCATCACTGGCTACAGTAGCAAGAACCCCCGACGAGGCATGGGCGACCGAGTTGTTGGGGTTCCCCCGGGAAAGGAACTCTTTTGAGATCTCGTAGACGGAGAAGTAGACAGCGTGGGCGGGGCCGGCGCCGAGACCCATGGCGCCGAGGCCGCGATAGAGGCCGAGGGGTCCCTCAAGGCGGAGGACAGAGCGGAGGGCCTGGCGGAGGCCGACGGGAGATTGGCAGGGCGGGGAGCCGGCCTGCATCCGTGTCTTGAGGGTGTCAACGGGGAACATGGCGGTGTGCTCGACGACGCCGGCGACGGAGCCGGCGACCATGAACTGCCAGAAGTCGAGGCCGTCATGGGAGACGCTGAGCTCGCCGGAGGGAGCAGGGGGGAGGAGGTCCGGGGGCCTGAACTTTGGGGACGCGTCGGCCATGGAGAAGAAGAACTGGATCTAGGGTTAGGGTTAGAACTATCAGGCAATAAAAGGGATTGGAACCGGCGATGGAATCGCTATCACGGTTGTCCCACTACAGAACAACAACAATTTAGGGGAGGGAACGGGGGGGAGGAGTCACATCGGATCAAAAGGAGGCGGAGAGCCATCGGAGGGAAGGGATTGGATTGGATCGTAGCGGAGAAGGGATTGGATTGGATCGTAGCGGAGACATAAGGGTGGTGGTGGTGGATGGAGCTTTCTTTTCTCGCTTTCGCATTTATTCCTTCTTCCGTTCCTGAGGCTCTTATACTTTTCTCTTCGGTGGTTATTTATTTATTATTTTTTCAATATGTTTGACGTCCGAGACAAAGAAGGGGAGAGAGACGAGTCGCGGGAGAAGAGGACGCGAGCTGCCGCCTTTGATTGAGGGTAGGGTTTTGTAATTGGAAGGGCGCGGCGGGGCCATCCATCAAACACTTTCGGCGCATTTGGGTGTGGGTCTTTCCGACAAAATTAGAATTACAGCCCAGCAACCGAGCACGTTTACAATAGGCAATTTACAGCCGTTGAAATATTGGCCAATTGACACCCCAGTCCTAGAGGTCGAGTTGAGACTTGAGAGCAGCTTGATTTGGCTTAAATATATGCGACGTGCTCTACAGATGAGAGAGGTTCTTCTTAAGAGTGACCCTACGATGGTTATTGGGTGGATCCTGCAAGGTTCAGATGGGGTCGGTGATTACCATCCATTGTTGAGAGACATCTCGACCATGATTTGTGATGGCATGGCTATTCAGGCGAAACATGTGTTTAGAGAGACTAATGAGAAACAGATTGAGTGGCATTTTTTATCACCAATCATTCAAGAGACCGCCTATGGGTGGGAGAGGAAGAGTCGCTAAGTGCTCTCCGTGGTGTATTATTTTTTGATTTTCTTAGTTATATTCGTACACGTTATGTATGATACTATCATCCAGTAAAAAAAAAAATAGTCAGTTTCATATATAAGTATAGGGCAGTATGTAGTGCAAATAGTGTACTAATTTTAATGGTTCCTTGTGATCTTCTCGTGGTTTTCCAAATTTTATTGTGCTTACAAGCATTGTACTTCTGCCGCTTGCAATAACAATTTTTCAAAGTAAAATCCACCGTATAAATCAAAGTTTTTAAACAGGTTGGATAAGGATATCATGGATTCCAGCAATCTCGGACTGCCCGTAGATATCCTTTATAACTCTTTCCTTATTCTTTCCTATTCATTTCTTATGTGCTTTTTTTTCTTCTTTCTTTTTCCTTTTATTTGTTTTTTTTTTCCTTCTTACTACCTACATTTCTTCCCTTTCTTTTCCCTACCTTCTTCTCTTTCTTTTTTTTTTTCCTTCATTCTTTCTGCTTCTACTACCTTCATTTATTTTTTACCTTTTTCTTCTTCTTTCATGCATGAATAAATTTTGATGTCCTGTCTCTATCTTGGTCCATTTTCCAGTAGAATGGCACTATAGCAAAAAAAAAAGTCTATACTGATGGAATTTTACTAATACTCAATAAAATCTATTATTATAAATGCTCTCTAGTAATGATTTTAAGAAATACCACAAAAGATATATAATGTTGCAACGATTTGTTATTAGTGTTACTATAAGTTATTATATTTCAACAGTTTCTTATAACCTTTATAAGAAAATATATTCTATACTAATAGTTTTAAAATTTATTGCAAAAGGTTTATAATATTGTTAGGATTATTATGGATGTTGCTAAATTTTTTTATATTATGACAGTACCTTATAAGAACAATAATTTTTGGTTAAATAAAATTATTTGGCAATATTTTTTTTGTATAATACTAACTATTTATCGATAAAATAAATTTTGGCATCTATTTATCATTGTACAGCT
Source organism: Phoenix roebelenii (assembly GCA_025769935.1). Taxonomy (NCBI): domain Eukaryota; kingdom Viridiplantae; phylum Streptophyta; class Magnoliopsida; order Arecales; family Arecaceae; genus Phoenix; species Phoenix roebelenii. Next base: position 7,304,212 of record JAOXJJ010000195.1, read on the forward strand.
AATAATTTTATTGCTTTTTATTTATAATTAATTTTATTGTAAAGTAGTATCAACAGGTGGTAGGAAAAATTCCACAGGCTAGTTTTTTGTTATGATTTTAACTACTACTATATATCTTTTTTTTGCTATACTCCAGGACGAGATAGCCGAAACACTCCCATCAGACTTAAAATCCTGGAATATAGTATAGCAGAATGCTAAATACACACGCAAGTGAGGAAATATAGCAAATGGATGGTTTATTGGAGTTATACAAAATGCCATAGCCCCTCAAGCACATGCACATTAATGGGTATGCTCACACACAGTTGCATAGATTTATCCAGCTTTCCAAGCTCTCATTGGATCCTTATCAAGCTCAATGCAGGCAGTTTTCATCCACTACTTGCACCGTAATCATAATCAAGCAGATGGTTGACTAAAATGTTTCATGTAGAGTTTGCACTAGATGACCTCAGACAAAAGAGAGGTTAATTTCATAATTATCAAATATAATTACTTGGGTCTCTCATCCAGCCGAGTCAGCAACCGGATTTGTTTTTGTTTCTTAGGAGCTTCCACCCTCTTGCTTTCTTAAGGTGAACTTTGATGGCAATACTATTAAGCGCAGTGAGAGAATGGGTATGAATTTTGTCATCAAAAACCATCATTCCAGATTTGTGGCGGTTGGCGGGTGATGGATTGCTGACACCTCTATTACTAAAGCGGAGCTACGGGGCGACATGGGAGGGCATATCTTTTGCGAGGCGCGTTTTAGGTGCGGAGTAGATCCACCTGAAAGGTGACTCCATCTCTATGATCGAGAAGGTCCATGTACGATTTTTTGAGTCGGACGGATAGTCCTTGTTCCTTAACATACGACGAATGGCTGGAGAGTGTGGCTCCTTTTAGGGCCACTTATATCTATCGGGAGGCTAACACAGTGGCCGACTGGGCGGCCTCCTACGCGGTGCATCATTCGAAGGATTTCTTTTAGGTAAACTAGGTGGATGTTCTCTATTCGTTTAGTCAGCATCTCTTATCTGATCTGAATGACCGTATTTGTATATGTATAGTGTGAGGAGCTGATATACCCCCCAAAAAAACAAAATTTGGCTTGGTAGAGAAATATATATAGCGTTCCAAACGCATTTGGCTTGGTAGAGGAAGGGACCATATCCATGCATATCAGCCTAACGGTTGGAGACAAAATCTTGGGCCAGGGCTGCGGTCGTGCCCTCCACACGTTACGAAACAAGAGTTTTCAGAGGTCGCGATGTCGCCGCCTTTCTTCCGCGTGCGCGACAAACTTGAGCCGGACGCCTCGCACTGCCGAACGATGGTCGGTTTACCCCATTCAGGTGGGCTCTCGATCAGTCGATCTCCACAGCTTCCCTCTCTGGATTTTATTCCCTTATCTAATTCCTATTCCTTCATCCACTGAAGTAGCGATGTCGACACTACTCAGCAAAGTCTTGTCTTACATGTCCCTGTCGACACTACTCAGCAGTCTTGTTTTAAATGTCGCCGTAGTTGAGTTCTCTCTTGTCGGAATCAAGGTTAAATGGAAGCTGCATCTGGAAAAAGGAGAGAGCCAAAAAAACAGCTTTCATTATAGTCACAGAAATTTGCTGAAAGTTTGGAAGGAACACAAAGACTCACAAATAAGTGAATAATATATGTGAGTGATCGAGTGATCATAAATGAACACAGTATTCTTGATTTCGGTCATCAAAGAACAAGTCAGAGAATCATTCAGGCTGATGAAAAATCATATATACTTGGAGAACATTGTTACCACCCGGCCCTTTATACCGCTTGCCAAGACAAAAGCACGCTTAAAAAGACATATCCCAGAATCAAATTTAAATATGTTGAGTTAAAATGATGAAAAATAATCGACGGTATAGAGCCGGCTCATAGTCAATGTCAAAGCCATGCTAGACTTGCTAGTGGCTGAAGTACTGATGGAAAATGCCCGAATAGCTAAGCATTATTGGTATCCGTCAATTATTGAGAGTCTAGATTGGGCTATAGTTTTCACAATGATTTGTTTCAACCATAAGACTGCATATTTAAATGAATTTATACGTATTTTTCTATATGGCAGGATGTTTTACGTAAAACTTTGACTAAAAGTCTCCGGATGAGAACCAGGATGTGCCAATTATATTATTCCTGAGTTTGACATAAGAACTCCCAAAGTCGGCAAGCCGTCAGCCGGCTTGCATTTAAGTAGTGCAATTTTACAAATTAATCCTTGTTTAATGTCAATATTATTTATTTAGCATATATGTATGTAATATTAACTTGTAGTAAATTGGTTGTGCAGGTAGGTGAGGTACCTATAGACACTCCAACAAGTAGTATTCTAAAGTTGGATGCTTTTTAAATTTTAGTTGCTGGTTTTTTAGTGGAATAATTTTGATAAGGTTTAGTTTCAACGTAAAGCTAAAACTTTTGAGAATTTATATATAATTATATGCATTTCTTATTTATTAGGGTGTTTTATATAAATTTATGGGACAAAGTCACCTCATGAATGGAGCAATTTTACATATAGCACACCGTATATTGATATTATTAATATGGGACATATAGGATATTGACTTAAACAGAACCTATAGCCACTCCAAATAGTTGCTTTCTAAAGTTGTGCGCTTTTGAAATAGTAAAATAGTTTGGGCAATGATTTCTTTCAACTGTAAAGCTAAAAGCTTTTAGAGATGTATGCATAATTATCTGGATAGTTTTATCTTAGAGGTGTTTTATGTAACATCCTGAAGTCATGTCTTAAACAGAACCTAATAATTTGATATTTCTAAAAGTTTGGGTTGTTTTGTAAATTTCATAAAGTAGGTCGAGTGATTGCCGACTTACACATGCATAAAGCAATTTTACACATAGACCCTTGTATATTGATATTATTAATTTAACATACGACACTTATCAGCTAATGTCCTTTCGACGGTGGAGAGTACCTACGGCCGCTTTAAATAGTTTACTTCTTAAGTTGTGGGCTTTTTAAATTTTAATTGCTTAACTTTCAGTGAAATAATTTTGACAATAATTTGGTCTAAGTATAAGGTTAAAACTTCTTGGGATCATGTGATATGTAATTTTCAGTCGTGCAGGGTGTTTTATATAAAATTCTAATGTCAAGACACAACAGCGGATAGCAATGTGTAACAGTTATAACTTGATTAACTTCTTAGGTTTTACGTAAAACAGCAAAAGTCAGTAAGGAAATTGAACTCAATAATAGAAAAACTTATTAATTGCTACGGAAATTACTTCATACTTTACGGTAGTATTTTGCGAAAAACACCCTATCAAAAGTTAACATTATTTCATATTAGTACGGAAGGCGACAAGGTGCCTTGGAGTCCCTCCTAAAACCCTAGTCCGAGCACCGAAACGAGAAAGGCCTCCCCGGCGAGAGAGGTGAGGAAGTCATGGCGGAGCCCGAGCCCTCGAACCGAGCGCTGACGACCACTCGCTTCTCCGAGCTGAAGCCCCCTATCTCGGAGCCCGTCATCCAAGCCCTAACCGCTGCCGGCTTCCACCTCTGCACGCCGGTCCAAGCCGCGACCATCCCCTTGCTCTGCTCCCATAAAGATGTCGCCGTCGACGCCGCTACCGGCTCCGGGAAAACCCTAGCCTTTATCGTACCCTTTGTCGAGATCCTCCGCCGAGGCCCCTCGCCCCCTAAATCCCACCAGGTTCTTTTCTTCTTATCTCTATGTGTCTCGATCTATAGTTGGTTCTTAAATTTTTAATTGTTGGCTTTTGGTTCTTGAGATAGATTTTTAATTTGGACCTGCGCAAAATTTGATCTTGGAATTCTGCCGTGAATTTTTTAATTTAATAGGATGGGGGTGAAGTAAGGAAACTCGCACGGTTGACCTTTCTTGGAATTTTTTTACTGAAAAAAAGCTTTTTTGGATTGCAAATGCTTGAAAACCTAAAGAATAGGAATGGAAAAGGCAACTTCTACAATTTGAATTATCACCAAGAAAGGAATTGTCTATTAAGTTTCTATTGTTGGAAAATGTAACTTAGCGACAAGAAAGGGAAAATGGAAGAAAAAGGGATGTTATTGAGTTGATTTTGTTTGCTGTTATTGGGAAGGATATGCACTTGGGCGGAGCTGGGCATGTTTAATTTATTTTCAGGTGATTGTTGTGTGAGAGTCTGGTGATCATGAAGATCCTGGAAATGATATTGTTATTGATAAAATTCTGCTTGGATATGCTATTTGTCACTTATATTTAAAGATATGGAAGTAGGCAGAACTCTTTTGGCAATGCTATTCTCATGTGTAGTTCAAGAGGACACCTTAAGATGAATCTTGAGACTTTAAAATACTATCTGAAATTAAATATGTTGGATTTCTACTGGGGAAGACTGAAATGATATACTTGTTTGCTTTGGATGAGACCATCACAGTTCGTCTCAAAATATTATCTTTGGCTGGAAGAGATTAGAATAGATATTCTCTGTCTAGAGCCCATTAGAATTGGTTTGAACTGTTCGAATCGAGGCAATACTTATAAGATTGATGGATTGGCTGTAACTGAAACATATCAGACCCAAGGCTAGCTGAAATGGGTTCTGAATTCCTACTCTTCAGCCTCTTTAGAATCCTTTGATGTAATAAACTTCAAGCTTGTACCAAAGAAAAAAGGTAAAATGTAAAATAGAACGAAGGAATGTTTCAGGGGCCCCTTGGTTGACTATCATGAGTCACACTTGTTTTGTACAATGGACTCTTAGGCAAAATCAAATTTATCACTTATTATCTTTGAGAATATCATGTGTACTATTGCTCCTCATTTTTCAGATGTTATTAAAGTCAGGGTCAAATTGTAAATAAGGTCAAATTGAGTCTTATAGAGGATTTAAAGATAACCATATTTTATATGAGTAAAAATACAGTATTACATATTTTTATAGTATGAGTAGAAAAGCTACTATGCCTACTTTCCACATTTTTTTAGCTTTATAGCTTAGTTGATTTGGTGTCTGGATTAACTCGCCTACAATATTCATTGCATAGTATTGTTGGTATATTTACCGTGCTGGTCATTGATTGACATGGCTAGGTATGTAAAATTTTGATCTTTTTGTTGTTGGGTGCTAAAATAGGCATGCTTATGTAAAATGATTTCCTTTGTATATTAAGTTATAGTCATGCAAGCTAAAAGGTTTATGATAACTGACAACCACCATATGACAATACCATTCATACATTTGCTTTTTGTGAGTGCATGTATGCTGGGTTGTGTTTCTTATTGTGCTAGTATTTCTGGGAGTTTCGAAATGAACACATGGCCTGCATTTTTTTAAATTTATTTAAACATAAGAAATTTTGATTGCTGGTTTGATGGAAATAAATTGATTATTTTTGGCACATAATTGTTGTGGTTACAATTTGACGACATTTCTTATAACTATAATGATATCATTCAAGGGTATCTAAGTGTGCACCTGTGTATATCAGGTCATGGGAATGATAATCTCTCCAACGCGTGAGTTATCATCACAAATATACCATGTTGCACAGCCTTTCTTCTCAACGATGCCAAATGTTAAATCTATGCTTCTTGTTGGAGGGGTGGACATTAAAACGGACATCTGGAAATTAGAAGATGAAGGTGCAAACATTCTCGTGGGCACACCTGGAAAGCTGCATGATGTGATGGAGCGTCTAGACATCCTAGATTTCCGGTCACTTGAGGTATTCTTTTATGTTTATTGGTTTGATTCATGTAATAATTTAATTGTTATAGATAAAGTTATAAAAATAGGCATGGATTACTTAGACAGGACAATGAATGATCAATAGAGTTTAGTTGACTCGCCTATTTTTCCCTATATATGAATGTATTTGCTCTTATATAGATCCATGATGCTATAAGAAAAGTGATTGGCTTAAAAGCATCAATCATATATTAAAAGTTTCATTCTTCATGGCTTAGTCTAATCTTCCTATGGCTATAGTACATGTGCCAACCCTAGCATTGTAGTGCAAACTCGTATTTTTAGTTCTGCGCCAATCATGCATGCCCACTAAATTCTCAATATGGCAATTTCATGATACATGAGGGCCTACTGCCAAAGAAAAAGGAAAAAAAACAAACAGAAAATAGAAAACATGCAAAAGCACCAACTGAATTGTCCCTTTTGATCATAGATGTCCTCCAAACCATGCATCTATAGGATTACGACCATCTAATTACCTTTCATGCTTTTTATTAATATGGTTCCAAAGCCTTATATAGGACAGTGCTATCTTCTGGATTTGCATATATATATGTATATGTACATGTGTATGTACATATGTATGTATATGTACATGTGTATGTACATATGTATGTACATGTATGTGTATGTACGTGTATGTACATGTATGTGTATGTACATGTATGTGTATGTACATGTATGTATGTAT